>OW386289.2:133210833-133783814 GCA_936432065.2 Rutpela maculata
CGTTAAATGTAACTCAGTGTATCGTATTTAATCGTTTTCAAACTAAGCAGCTCTGAGTTTTTTATTTTTTAGTAATATTCGAATTGCTAGCTGTTGTTACACCTAAAGGTTTTAAGAAAATTCATCATATGCATTTTTCTCTTCATTCATTCATTTAGATCGTATATAAATATTTTTAGGTAAGTAGGAATTATCGACGTATTAGACTGATATTTATGAAGGATATTTGTATACCTTATAATATATATTAGTCGTTTCAGAAAACATAATTACTTAATTCGTGCATTTTTCGTATTTTATCATATTTCATCTAGGTTCAAGCAATGTTTGTTGATGTAACATATTATGTAAATTTGTAGTGGTATAGATATTTGCGTATAAATTGAATTGATTTAATCTTTTCTCTAGTGCTGATTACTATGTATCAACTCAACAGACATGTGGTTAAATAAATTTATTGCTTAGTCTTTGAAAAAAAATATATATGTATACATGTATTTTTTTTTTTGTTTTAAACTGGATATGTGTTTTATGTGAATCGTTGAAATTTCGATGTCCTTCGTAAGGAAAGAGTATGCTATGCCTGGTAGATAAAATAATCAGGTTTGCAAACACATAGTTGAATTATCAAGCTAGGTTATGTACGATACTATCGATTTCTTTAAACTTGTGTCATAAAAATGTGTTTTGCCAAATTGATTTTATATAGAAATAATGTAGAATGGTACCCTTCTTCAAAGTATTTTTTAAAAACGGAGAAATATTGATATCGGACAAATTATATGTGTGTAATATTTTATTAAGTAGTTATTCAAATATAGTAAACAGTATCCTTATTAGGTCTATAGATTCTTTATGAAAGTTAATAAATACCTGAAATGCGTGATTGATGTGTGTTTAAATGATGGTTCCTTATTAACGCAAATCACTATTCACAAAACGGAGGTAGATCATTGTTAATGCCACCGTCAAAATACATAGCATGCATTTTGCTGAAATATGAATGTCTGAAGTGAATGAGATGTTCTTAGGTAGAAAACTTGACGATTTGGATACACTTTTGACACCAAGTAAACGATTCTATTATTCTTAGGGCTAATCTGTTTGCACATAGGTAGTTTGATTGGGATTTGGGGATGCTAGTATGAACAAAAAATGGCATGTACTAGTATGAAGACCTTATTTTTATATAAATTGATGTAGTGTTGATAAAAAATACAACTAATGCTGTAAATATGATGGCATACATATGTGATTATCATATAAGAGAGGATGAGACAAGCCACTATGGTGTTTATATAAGGCGATAAAGGAGAATAACTGGGTTGTCTGAAATTGTTGATGATACTCTAAAATTATAGTACAGACGATATGAAAACCAAAAGAAAATATATGGTGACCCGCTATATCTATAAGATGATAATAGTTTATGACAAAAAATAATCAATTAGATTCAATGTATAGCGTAGAAGAGCTAGTAAAAATCTCCTTAATGGACAAGTGTAATATAGTAATTGCGTTATCGACATGAAATATTGTGATATCGAATTATTTAAGTACTTACTTACTTTTATTTTTGTTATGCTGTGTTTTAGAGAGTAATTTGCGTAATTAATCAATGATCAATTGTAGTGTTATCAAAAGTAGCCTTATTATTATTATTATTATTATTTTTTTTTGACGTCAACATCTCACAATATAATTTAACAGAAAATAGATTAACATTATGTGAATAAATTGATTTAGTATGAATTATTTAAGGTAGTTATTGTGTGATATCATCTAAAAAGACGAACTGTATGTTGTAGTTCAAATATCTTTGATCTTTTATTTTCTTAATCGAGAACCCTTGGAATATTTTGCTTTAAAATCATAATAACACATAGTTTATATGAAATAATTATTTTCCATGGCTCTGTCGATTACCCAATATGATAGAGGTGACCTAATTTCACTAAAAAAATGTTCTACTACGCTATTTTGTATATGTTTCAAATTTAAATCAAATATTTTAAGTTCATCAGAAAGTATCGTGTTAATAGACATTTTCAGTTGGTAAGGCTCGACTGCAATTTTTATTCGTTTCATAATAGTCCCATTAAAAATACTTTAATGATATTTTAAGGGAAAATTGTTATGTCATCTAACCTACCTAAAGTTGGGTTGAACTCTGGAAACATCTTGCATATTATGGTTTAGATATCCTATACGTCTTCATATTTTTTGTGCATTGAATCTAGAACCTTAGTAACATTTTACTGTAAATTATAATAAAACTTGGTTTATATAAAATATGAGAGTTTACACATCTCTAACGATCGCCCTATATGAATGCTAAGATTCAATTTCAATAGGAGATATTCTACCATGATAATAATAATAATAATAATAATAATAATAATAATAATAATAATATTAAGGGGGAGGGGCGAACCGTGCTACTCCCTAAGAACGGAGATCTGGCAGATCCAGCGAACTACAGACCGATAACCTGTTTAAACGCATGTTACAAGATATTCACACGTATCTTGTACATGCGGGTACTTCAAGCAAGCGGCCCGGTTTACGAACGGATATACGAGCAACGTGGGTCTAAGAAGGGTGTCGCTGGCTGCAAGGAGAACCTGCTTATTGACAGATGTGTCACGCAGGACTCCGTGCAGTATAAGCGGAACCTTTCTATGGCCTGGATCGATTACCGCAAGGCATTTGATATGACATCTCATGAGCTAATTGTTCACTTGCTCCAATGTCTTGCGGTGCCCGGTCCCGTAGTGAGATGCATAGAACAACTCATGCCACTCTGGAGGACTCGCTTTACTATAACATCTGGTAATGTCAGAGTCCAAACAGAGCCGGTTATGTTTAAGAGGGGTGTGTTTCAGGGAGACTCTCTCAGCCCCCTTCTATTTTGCATCTCGCTACTGCCGTTATCCGTTGAACTTCGCAGAACCCGTGGTTACAATTGCGGTACCCCCGGAGATAGGAGGCATAAGGTCACCCATCTGTTTTACATGGATGACCTTAAACTTTATGCCTCCAGCGAGAGAGATTTACGCCAATCTCTCAGGGTGGTACATGAGTACACTCAGGCTGTCGGTATGGAGTTCGGCTTGGACAAATGTGCACTGGTTCACCTCAAGAGAGGACGATGCGGTGACTACGGAGAGGACGCGCAGCTTGTGGATGGAAGCATCTTGCACCACCTAGATGCCGGAGAGACGTATAAATACTTGGGTGTTGAGCAACGCTCCACTCAAGAAGTGTCAACAGTTAAAAACGCTCTCCGCGGCAAGTACCAGCACCTCCTCCGGCAGATTTGGTCTTCTGAACTGTCGGGGAAGAATAAGGTGTCTGCAACTAACATGCTTGCCGTTCCGATCCTTCTACACTCCTTTGGGGTAGTGAAATGGACACAAGGCGAGTTGCGCCAACTCGATGTAGGAACCCGAAAGATGATGCATCTCAACAGAAGTTTGCATCCAAAATCGTCCGTTCCGCGGTTATATCTCTCACGACAACAGGGAGGCCGTGGACTCTTGAGTTTGGAGTATCTACATAGCAGGTCGGCTTTGGATGGAGCTTGCAAGATCATCAAGAGTTCGGATCCCCTTCTCTGCATGGTTCGCGACCATGAAAACGCAGGGACGGGAGCGTTCTTATTCAAGGCAGCACAACGAGCAGCCGATGAACTTGGTCTCGACTTCGACACTGGGCGGGTAAACCCGAGTTCTGTCACCGAGCTGGAACCCGCTCAGCTAAAAGCCCATACAAAAGCAGCAGAGCAACGTAAATTTCTGCAGCTGCATAAAGATAAGCCCTTGCATGGAGTCTTCTACAAGAACATCGAAGACAGGGGCTTATCTGAGAAGCTGACCTTTGCTTTCCTAAGGTCAGCTGGGCTGAAGTCTGAGACCGAAGGGTTCATTATGGCTTGCCAGGATGGTGTCTTTAACACACTCGTCTATCGAAGTCATGTCCTAGGTATAGAGGTCCTTGATGTAAACTGTAGGGCCTGCCGAAGAGCGCCGGAGACACTTATGCACCTGTTGTCGGCTTGTCCGACATACGCTGTCTCGGCCTATATCCACAGACATGATGGAGCATTACGTGTGCTGTACTATCATCTGCGGCATACGTATGGGATAGACGAGACACCAGTGCTGCCTTACGCTCCGGGGGATATTGAGTCCGTAGTGGGGAATGAGCGGTGCCTAATTTATTGGAACTACTCGTTTCCCACCCTCAGGCAAATACAGGCCAATAAACCTGATTTAGTCCTCCTCGACCACCAACTTAGGATAATGTTTGTCATTGAATTCTCCGCCCCAGGGGAAACAAACATTGTTCTGAAAGAGGAGGAGAAACGGACTAAATATCGAGATCTTCTCTTCGAACTCCGTAGACTCTATCCGGACCACACTGTTAAACTAGTGGTTCTTATCATAGGATGCCTAGGTGGGGTGAGGCGCACACTGCTTTCGGAATTGAAGACGATACCGGCATGCCGAAACTCGGCAGAAATCTTAGCCGGAAGAATGCAGAAGGCCGTTATCCTTGGCTCGTTACGCCTGCTCAGAGCACACGATTCGCGGACCCAGTGACCACTGACCCTACGGCGTAGGGAGTGGTCTCTGGTAGTACCAGCGTACCCTCTCTGGCATCGGAGACAGAGAGAAGGGCGACTGGCTTCACAAAAAAAAAAAAAAAAAAAAAAAAAAAAAAATATTAATAAATGTAGTAAATAACCGACAAACATGTCGAGAAAAATAATAAAATAATAATAATAATCTTTATTCATATATCACTCATAAATACATTGAAACGTATACATAATATATAACAGATGGTGCAATATAAATTACAATTTTATCTATTCATGAATATACAAATAAAGAAGAAGAATACCTGAAGCATCTCTAAGATACTTGTACGGGTATGTTATAATACATATTCTGATTTATGAAGAAAAATATTAACTACAACAGAGATGATTGTATTTAATAGATATTCGCAGTCGGCTACACTCTACTAAAACTTTTATTTATTTCATGGTGATCCTATTCACAATTCCATAATGAAATTTTAGAGTAAAATTGATGTATCATCTAAACTACATAAAGCTGGTTCGAACCTGAGAGACATTCTGTATATTGCGATTTAGATATCTTGTGCATCCTCATATTTTTGTATATTTAATCTAAAACCGTAGTAACATTTTACTCTAAATTATAATAAAATTATATTATTAAATTAAATTATATTATTATTAAATTAATATTATTAAATTATATTAAAATAATAATTTTAAGTTCAACAGAGTTTATCCTATTTAACTGATATATCACCTAATCGATATAAATTGTTTCGAACCTTAGAGACACCCTGTATACTGTAGCAATAGTGAAAATTTAGAGCATTTCTTATATTTAAATTTTTTATAAACCATCATTTTTCAAATTTTAGTGTGAAACCAAGCATTTAATTTTTCTCTTTTTCTTAATTCCTTTCCCGATAATGCTAATACATGTATTGATTGTTTAACTTCGACATGAATAATGTTATCATAATGCAACGTAGCATCACCCTTAATAAGGCACATACAAAGAGTACACAGCGAACGAGAGTCTAAGATATCGCAACAAGAAGATCAAATGAAGAACTTTAATAGAAAAAACGAAAAATATTTATCACAAACGAATGAATATTGGAATAAACCGAAATAATTGGTGAATCGTCTACGTATACTCTATAATTTTAAAATGGCTGGTAATAACAATGTAAGTGACGAAATAAATAAACGCGATTAATTTGCCTAAGTATGAAAATTCAGATCGGCTTCCATGTTTATTTATAAGCCATCCCCATTGCGTATGTTTTTTTATATAAACGATCCTCACAGCACATGGTTTTCTATAAACAATGGCAACTGTCCTTTGTTATATAATCCCTCAATTATTGTTAAACCTGTTTATCCTGAAATAGTAAATTAGTGAAAAAAAAACAGTGTATTATTTACATATTTTTCAATAGAATACAATGAAAATAGGTATATACAATTAAAACAAATGAGTTCTCCAGATTTGCATATTTTTTTCTTAAGAAGATAATATTGTCAAAGTATAAAAATAATACATTAGTAAAGGGAACACTATTTTTATGCCTATTTACGAAAGCAACAAAACACTCTGTATTCGGTAAATATATGTTAATGGATTGTTTTAAGCATTTTAAGTTTCTTCCTTATTTCAATCTATTCGACCTCAAGCAATAAAATCTACCTGCACCAGATGTTGGAACTTTGAAACATTCATACTGGATTTAAATATTATAGCACTTTTATTATTTAATGCAAGGGTTCAAAAACAATTGTAGACCAATTTGACTTTCTTACACTTTATTTGTCTGCAGTAGATTACGGTAATTAAATAAATTTTTTGTTAGACAAAAATCAATACATAATCACCCTCGTAAATAGACAATTCCATGGGTGTCAGCGAATATGCCCTATTTGTTTGGGTTCGTTACGCTTAATTAGTCTTACTTGTACCTGTTTGAAAAGGACTTTAAAAATTACAGAAAATAATCTATTTTGCATGAAACAATGTATTATGTTTTATGTTTTCAAATATGAAAAAACTTGCATGTAACAAATTAATTGGTTTTGAATAAATGAGACGTTTGACTAAAATGAATAATAAAACCCTTCATATTTCTACCCCAACGCCCTCGTTCTGGTCAATTAAATCACACTTGAAAAATGTAAAGTGATGTGTTCTTTTATTGGGTGGACTGAAATAATCAATACGTATAGTTCGGGGGCTTATGGGAACAAAAAATAGAATGTCATTTGTAAATAATTAATAATTTTGCTTCTAAATCGTTGATTGGTTAACAAAGCGGTGGAATTTGTTTTGTGAATAAGTTACATTAATATTATCGAAAAAAATAAACCTAATTTAAATAAACATTGCAATTGAAAGTGTCGTTGGCCCCTGTACTATTGTGGGATCAAAACATATGTACTATTTATTGCCGCAATGTCTTTTTATATGTAAAAAGCTATTATATTTTTCCTATAGTGGCTCCACGTAAAATAAAGCAATCATTAAATTTAATTGTTGGTAGTGAGAGGTCGATAGCAAGGGGTCAAAATATGTGAATCATGCATGACACATCGGAAGTGATTGTCTAGCTCCTTCAAACCTTTCCCCGTACCTCAGGTATTAGTCACCATAGGATATTTTCACCCTAACGCTATAATGCGTGCATGACGCATCGAAAAGTGGTGGAGGGATCCCGAGCACCCGCATAAACTAGAAGGGTGCATAATTCATGCATGACGAATAGGGTCCGACCTCTTATATATGACTCACCGGAAGTGATTGTCTGGCTCCTTCAAACCTTCCCCCGCACCTCAGGTATTAGTCACCATTTCTTATTTGTCCCCCTTATAATTCATGCGTGACGAATAGGGTCCGACCCCTCAGGTGTGTGACTCACCGGGAATGACGTAATAGAAAAGTGGTGGAGGGAGCCCGAGCTCCGGCTTAAACTAGAGGGGGTGCATAATTCATGCGTGACGTGTTGAGACATGTATGACACATCAATGGGGTCCAGCCCTCGTGTTTCCGGTATGAATCACCGAAAATTGGTGGAGGGAGCCCTAGGACCCGCTTAAGCTAGAGGGGTTGTTGCACCCCTCGTTAAAACTCATGCGTGACGAATAGCCATAATTCATGTGTGACGTGTTGAAGGGTCCGACCCTCACCCTTCTTCCGGTATGACGTCACCCCTCCTCCTCCTCCGGCTAGCACCCGGTTAAATCAACTACTTTCGAACATGCACCTATTGTATTATATAAGTGTAGGGTGGTCGCGCAAACATTAGAACCTCATTTATCTTCTTTATTTTTGGAGTTACGTAAAAAAGTTACGTAAAAAAAATAAATTCTATAGAAAATCACTCGTATTTTCCAAAAATCATTTCAAAAAAACAATTGAAGGTTGCATTTCGGAGATATAAACTACTTTGGGTTTTTCAAATGAAACACCCTGTATATTTGTGTACCATCTGAAAGGCCATAAAAAGGCTTTTTAATTATATATAATACATAGTATTTATTTTTCTTCAAAACTATACTAGATGTTTTTTATATTTTGTTACCATTAAGTCATGGCAGTCCGAAAAATATATGTTGCGACGTGTACATTCCGGTGGAGCCGGAAAGCGGTCACTCTTGACATCTTAGCAACGGTTCGGTTGCTCGGGCGCCACCTTTACAATTTTTTACGTGGGGCAAAGATCCCACACTAGCCTCTTAACACAGCCTCTCACAGTAGAGCTGGGGCAACTACAGTGGAGAAAACAGTAACTTCCAGTGGGTCAATTGGGAAAATTAGACTTTCACACAAACAGCAATAGAACACAGAATTTCGAAATACCAGTTGTTTATTTCCTCTAAATTAGAGTGCTAACAAAACTATTTACGGCTTAACTAGTTTAATATGTACAGTACACTCATAATTTACACAAGAAAGCAAACCCAGGCTGTGACGTGTGATAATTACGGTAAGTGTTATCATGCAATACGGTGACGTTATTAGGGCAGGCAGGAGCGAAGCAGCGATATGACGGTAAAAATGGCGGTGACGTGCAGTTGACAGCAGGCAGTGATGGGCAGCGGTATGACGGTAAGAATAGCGGTGACGTACAGTTGACGGTAGGAGTAATCTTCGAGAATCGGTACTTGCACAGTTGGCGGGGCTCCTTCTTACTGCTGGATACGTCTCGAGTCGTGGAACGGCCGATCACGACTCTTTATTCTCCTGAGTTCCTCGGTTAATTTCCTCTTTTAATATACCGGTAGAGTGGGGGAACATGTGCCGATGCGGTGCGTAGTGGCAAATGAAAACTTGGAATATTCGCAAGTGAAACGGTCAAAAATATGAAAAATATTTTATAAGCCAGAAATTGCGGACTTATTCTCTATCTCCCGGTTTTAGAAAAATTACACTTACTCTTATTTCTAGAGCTCGCTGTAGTACGTCTTGCTGCTGGTGTAGCTCGTGAGGAACTCGAACTCACGAGGAAGGTGGCAGGGTCTCCTTTCCCATTAAAGTGCATACCCCATTTATGGATCTTGAGGGGATCCAGCAGCGGATTACCAGTAGTCGTGGGCGGAGGCGGGACAGACGTTACGGCCTGGGATTGCGGGGAGCCAATTTAGAGGCAAAACCTTTGATAGCGGAGGAGAGGGGATGCTCCCGTTTCATAACCCGACTGCCTACGTGATACTGGATATCCTGGCGACGCAGGTTGTAATTTTTGCTCTGGGAGGTGTAAGCTTGAGCAAGCTTTATTTTAACCAACTCAAAAGCTTCCTGTTGCTTCTTCAGGCGGTCGGTATGGACGGTGGGGATCTGGTTGTCCTCGTCTTCGTTGGGCTCGGTATTTTCTTGAGTCACGGATTGGTACACTGTATTCGGTAGAGTTAATTCCCGGCAAAAATTCAAAAAGGCGGGAGAAAATCCGGTAGATTCATGTCTGGAACTGTTGATAGCTAGCTGAAAGCGGTTCAGGTTCAGGTGTTGGTCCCATTTCCGGTGATCTTGTTCGCAGTATTGCGCTATCATAGTTTTGATAGTGCGATTGGCTCGTTCCACGGGGTTCGCTTGGGGCGTATATGGCGGTGTTAACCGGTGCTGGATGCCGAATTCTTCTAGCAATGCGCGGAAAGTGCGGCTGTCGTACTGGCTACCATTATCGGTGATTACGGTACGTGGACATCCGAAGCGAGTGATGACTTCATCGAAGAGAGCATTGAAATTTTCCATTTTATTTAAAAGAAAGTAAAAAACCGCTGCCCAAGGAATCACTACTTCCACATCCAGATTTTCTATCCAAGTCACTCACAACGAAAAATTTTGTATGTGGAAATAATTGTTTATAGAACTTTCATAATATAATATTTGAAATCCTCTACCCCATAAAACGATACCCCACATCGGTAGTGGGGTGGGGGTGGGATAGGGGGTGGTAGTGGAGGTGGATAAAATAAAAAAATATTTTGAGGTTTCTGGTTCTTGTACACACACTAAATCACAATTTTTTTTCATACCCTTTAATAATGGCGTGGGGGTGGTAATGGGGGTGGCTAATGCCAAATTTTTTTTTAGACCTTAGCGTCTCTTGTATATACTAAATATCAATTTTATGACCTCTTATATACTTGATTTACCTATTTACCCCAAATTTACCCCAATTTACCCCCCAACCCTTCGACGAAACAAGATGAAATATAAACTAGTTCTAGATCTCGTTTATATATATAAATATATATGTGTACCAAATTATAATGCTTATAGCCTCTTCCAATATCTCAAACAGTTCCAGAATAAACGTGCGCACAAAAAAAGTTACAGATTAGGGATGCAACGGATAGTGTTTTGGCCGGATACCGAATACCGGATATCCGGCGTACTTCTTGTACCGGATACCGGATATCCGGCCAACTATCCGGCTTACATTGAAAGTTGGATTGAAAACATCGACGACAAAAAATACTTACTGGCAACTCTTCTAGACCTCAGATTTAAAACCAGTTTTTTTTGTAAGAATCATGCTAAAATATCCCGTCAAATTATTCTGCTGGAGGATTAAAAAAATAGTTGTGATGATTCACATTCAAGCAGTGATAGTGAAAGTGGTACTTCTCCTTCCAGTAAACAAAGTAAGAGAAACCCGGTTAATGTTACTGCTGATATTTAAAACACTTTCTGGGACTGTTTTGAGAATGTGGCGAAAAAAATAGTAGTTTCGGAGAAAAGTTCAATGGTCAGGGAGATTGATTATTATTTGAAAGGAGCACGGATTCATAGAAATAGTGATCCTTACGCATGGTGGTGTACTAACTCCAATCAGTATATACTTTCGTCAAAGTTTGTAAAAATATATCTTTCAGCTCCTTGAAGTAGTGTAAATCTTGAAGCAGTGTAAGCAGTCTTCTCAGAAGCTGGCAACGTATACCAAAAGAAACGCAATCGTCTACTACCCCTCTAAACGCTGAAAAACTCGTCTTCACCATAATCTACCATCGGTAAACTTTAAGTATTAATTTAGTAACTAATCTATAGATATTTCCAGTTTGTAGTAATAATCGTAATGCAGGGTGTGAAAAATAATGAAACTGTTTCATTATTTATACCATTTTTTATTTTTTAACTATCCGGTTTTGGCCGGATATCAGGTCAGTATCCGGTGCTCAGCCAGATTGTAATAAAGTGGCCGGATAGGCCGGATACCGGATAGTAACCGGATATCCGTTGCATCTCTATTACAGACCGACGGACAGACAGACAGAAATTTTTTTTACGCTCAAACTTAAAATCTTGACGTTTCATGACATTCTAAGCCTTTCTGAAAAATAAAAATTTTTTTGTCATTACTATACTTCCACTGGATGTGGAAGTAATTAGTTACCAACAAATATCTTGACAGAACTAACGTATTGGTTACTTTAAATAACATACTTTTCTTTTCCACTGTTAATTTGATAAATTGCAAATTTATAGTAAATTAGACATTTTTTTGAAAGATAAATACTATGTATTATCATCATTAAAAAGCTTTTTTATGTCTTTTCAGATAGTGTAAAAACATACGGGGTGTTTCATTAAAAAAAACAAAGTAAAGTTCATATCTTCGAAATGCGGCTTTCAAATTTTTTTCCTGAAATGATTTTTGGAAAATACATGTGATTTTTCCATAACTCTTATTTTTAAATTTTTTTACGTAACTCCAATAATAATGAGGTTAAATGGGGTTCTAACTTTCGTGCGATCACCCTGTACATCTGGATTTAGAAAATTGTTAGTGAGTTGTGTTAAGAATCTGGATACTTTCAAGAAGACATTTATTTCCCAATAGGTTTCCATATTATAAAACATACGATATATACATGAAATAGTAACTATACTAATTAATTACTATGTAGGTATATTTTTTTAATCACGACGTCTTCGCAGGCGCTTTCAATTCATGCATTATTTTAGTTGGCCTCTATAACACCATCGCACCATATGTCGCGGTTGCCTGTCAGGTGTACGGCGAGGTATGTAAATTTTGAAGGAAAATTATTAAATTCAAATCATGCCATTTAATAAATCTTAATTTTATTTGCAGTATTTAATTCTTTTCAGTAATTCTTGAACAAGAATATGTTGTAAATACAAACTACTTTTAACTGGTATATACTTCCGCTTACTTTGCATGTCCAACAATTTGTATATCTACTTTATTAATATCAATACCTTGTTTTAATTAAAATTTTAATTTATAAGGTCAATTTTCGCAAATTAAAATAGTTTAATCAACAAGTCCATACTGTTATTAAAATGTGTACATGTTGATGAGGATATGAAAAAGTATTTCGTTGTAACAATAAAATTGTTAATTGTATTTTATGCGACATTTAATACATTAACACGACATATTTTAATTAAAACCCAAGTTTAAATATATGTAATTATAATTGTTTTAACTTTTCACAGTGCAGTAACGTAGAACGGTAACGATGTTTCTTTCACATCTATTATTATTTTTTGTTAGTTTAGCTGTTATCAAATATTTTTCTTCAAACTTTGAGAAACTAAAAGTCAATGCACAATATAATCTTGTAGTTAGTTCGCCATATTCTGGATGGCGAGGGGGGAGGTTTAGTTTTCTTTCACATGCAGTCAGGCCTCGTTGGGGTGCCTTAACACAGCATTATCGTCGATCCTCTCATTTTTCCAGCCAAAAAACAAAAGTATTTTTGGGTTAAGGAGGGGACTCTACAGAGCGCTATCTATACTAGCCATACTGGACCAGAACTTCTCCATTATGAATTGTCTTTTTGTTGAGAGAGCAAGATAGTGCATTTGTCTATTGAGTATCTATTTAGCCAGCAGTGTGTTGACAATTCTACAAAAATGCCTAAATTTTGGACATTCTCAGACAGTGCTTGCCTAGCTTATGACTGGGTATAACTAAAACCATTCTGCTACGCCTGCCATTGTTTAGGTTATTCCAACATTTGTTATAGTGTTTCGAGTGGTGTTTTTAATCGGGAACTATGAACTGAATCCGAAAGTGCTATTGTGAGTTCCAGATCACACAGAGCACTTCCAGAGCCTTTATGTACTGAGACATTCGTTTCTTCATTACCCTGAATCCCATATTGTCGTTTTGTCCAATAGTTGGGTACTGTTATTTTGAGAAATTATATTCAAGACATTCCTAATTTGTAGAACCAACCACGAGTCTATCCTATAATTGTTTAGGTGATCAACTCTCCTCTGCTGTCCGTAGATATACAGATTCGGCAAACGTAGTTTTATATATGTGGGCCTTCAGATAACCGAGCGCAAGAAAGAAACCAGATAAATTAACAAAAGAAGGACGTATCTATTCCCACTACAATGCATAAGGGGTTAAAAGCGATAGGTACTGATGCCCTAGGTTGACACATGATAAGGTGATAAAAATAAGATTTCACGAAGTGTGGAACGTGCTGGAGCAGTACATCCGTCTTTCTTTTCCTAAGTTCTCTGTTTTCTTTCAGGCTTTCGTATGCCACAGGTTATATACAACTACATTTGCCGATTCTGTATACATCATTTTCCCACGAATATTATAGTTGCTTTAGTAATTTTGCATAATTCCCACTAGCTCCATCTGCAATATAATAGTGTATGTGCCTAGCGATATTGCCCATTGTAGACCTAGTTCAGCCGCTGATCCACGCCTCTCGTTTCTTTACATTCCCATCCTTTTACTTCGAAGGTTTTTCTGAAAATATGTAACAGAGATACGATCAGTGGCAATTTCTAACACAGATAATAATGCTTATAGCCTCTTCCAATATATGACCATTTCGTTTCGTTTCGCAACCGTGCCCCTTATAGCCCAGGAATTTTAGTTTTTTACCCGGAATTAATTATTGTAAAGCTGAAAATTTCCAGGATTGTAGTTTTGGTCCAGGACAACACGTAACAAAAAGTCCCCTATTCTCCCCCGTCGGCTTCCCTGTTTTTTCAGAACAAGAGCCTAAGTCGCAAAAATTGCAGAGCTGACTATAAAGTGCAACAGAAAGGTTGTTACTGGTCCAATTTGGGCCGAAATGATCATAAAAGATTAGGAGAAGCATATCCGTTCATATTTCAGATGTTCCATGCATATTTTTGTTCATAATTTTCCGTTCTAGTTCTGTCAACATTTCAAAAATTTAAAAAAATTAAAAAAAACTAGAAAACTTCCGAAATGGCGCCATTGCGGGTAAATGAAGACCCGGAGGGGAAAACCTACCCCAATAAACATTTCTCTTCATAGTCTGGACTTTCCATTGGTATGTCTACCGTCTCTGTAGCGTCACCCGTTACGGAGTTACGCCACTTTGTCATTTAAATGCGTTCATTGTTGCGTCTATCACGTCTAGTCCAAACAATCAAGAAGGCGCAAGACGAGCTATACCCCGAGTTCTTTAACTTTGACAGTTCTCTAAGTGTATGCATTGGTTCATTGGTGCGGCAAAAATAAGTGATCTTAGTTAAGCCATGTAGCACAGTAATTTTAGTTTTTGACTTTGAATTAATTATTGTAAAGCTGAAAATTTGCAGGATTGTAGTTTTGGTCCAGAACAACCTGTTTTCGCGGAGTAACAAGGGCCTAAGTCGTAAATTGCAGAGCTGCTGTAAAGTGCAGCAAAAAGGTTGTTACTGGTCCGATTTGGGTCGAAATTATCATAAAAGCTTCGAAGAAGCATATCCGTTCGTATTTCACATGTTCCATGCATATTTCGTTCATAATTTTCCGTTCTAGTGCTGTTAAAACTTCAAAATTTGAAAATAATTCTAAATGGCTCCATTGCGGATAAATAAAGACTCGGAGGGGAAAACATACCCAAATAAACATTTCTCTTCATACTTTGGATATTCCATTGGTATGTCTACCTTCTCTGTAGAGTCACCCGTTACGGAGCTACGTAATTTTGAGAGTCAGCGAGCGGCGGTCGCGCCCGCCATGTGTAAGATGGAACTGCCCTGGCTGCGCTGATGAGACCAGTTGCGAATTCCTGTTTATATATTATTGTTGTTTTATAAATTTATTGAGTGAAATTTAACTTGTCAGACTCAGAAAATGACTTTATTTGGCTAGACAATTAACATTATTGATCTACTGGGAAGTAGGGTCGTCCGGATCATTATCCATATGCACGACTGGCTGTTTGTGCAGCTGGATTCTTTACAGATTCGGCACATGATCTGCAGTTCAGACCAGAGTTCCTGCATTCGCACCGGGCACCGCAGTCCCTCTTGTAGGCACAAGAAATTAGCCGTAGCAGGCTATAGGGAGCTGGCTGCCTTGTGGTAGGAACAGGAATCAGAACCAGGCCCTGGAGTCCTGATTTTCACCCCCAGTCCTCCAGGTGAGGGGAGGAGGGGAGTCAGGGAGAATATTGTGAGGATTTAATCTCCCGAAAAGCTTGCAGCGCTCAACTAATGTGCATGTGCTTTTTGCAGATCCAATGGCTAGACGTCAAGGCAGCCAGCTCCCGATAGCCTGCTACGGCTAATTTCTTGTGCTGCAAGGCGGACTGAGGTGTCCGGTGCGAGTGCAGGAACTCTGGTCTGAACTGTAGCATCGTGTGCCGAGCCTGTAGAGAATCCAGCTCCACAAACAGCCAATCGTGGATATGGATGATGATCCGGACGACCATACTTCCCAGTAGATCAATAATGTCAATTGTCTAGCCGAATAAAGTCATTTTCTGAGTCTGACAAGTTAAATTTCATTCAATAAATCTTATAAAACACCAATAATATATAAACAGGAATTCGCAACTGGTCTCATCAGCGCAGCTGGGGCAGTTCCACCTTGTACATGGCGGGCGCGGCCGCCGCTCGCTAACCCTCAAAGTTGCATAGCTTCGTAACGGGTGACGCTACAAAGAAGGTAGACATACCACACGTAACTTATTCGGGTACGTTGTCCCCTCCGAGTTTTCATTTATCCGCAATGGAGCCATTTCGAATTTTTTTCAATTTTTGAAGTTTTGACAGCACTAGAACGGAAAATTATGAACGAAATATGCATGGAATATGTGAAATACGAACGGATATGCTTCTTCGAAGCTTTTATGATAATTTCGACCCAAATCGGATCAGTAACAATCTCTTTACTGCACTTTATAGCCAGCTCTGCAATTTCTGCGACTTAGGCCCTTGTTGCTCCGCAAAAACAGGGAAGCCGACAGGGGAGAGTAGGGAACTTTTTGGTACGTGTTGTCCTGGACCAAAACTTCAATCCTGCAAATTTTCAGCTTTACAATAATTAATTCCGGGTCAGAAATTAAAATTCCTGTGCTACATGGCTTAACTAAGATCACTCAATTTTGCCGCGCCAATGAACCAATGCATACACTTAGAGAACTGTCAAAGTTAAAGAACTAAGGATATAGCTTGTCTTGCGCCTTCTTGATTGTTTAGACTAGACGTGATAGACGCAAAAATGTACGCACTTAAATATCCGAGTGTCGCCGCTGCGAGTGGCGTAACTCCGTAACGGATGACGCTACAGAGAAGGTAGACATACCAATGGAAAGTCGAAAATATGAAGAGAAATATTTATTGGGGTACGTTTTCCCCTCCGAGTCTTCATTTATCCGCAATGGCGCCATTTCGGGATTTTTAATTTTTTTTTTTAATTTTTTAAATTTTTGAAATGTTGATACAACTAGAACGGAAAATTATGAACAAAAATATGCATGGAACATCTGAAATATGAACGGATATGCTTCTTCTAATTTTTTACGATCATTTCAACCCAGATCGGACCAGTAACAACCTTCCTGTTGCACTTTATAGCCAGCTCTGAAATTTTTGCGACTGAGGCCCTTGTTGCTCCGAAAAACAAGGAAGCCGACGGGGGAGGGTAGGGGACTTTTCGCTACGTGATGTCCTGGATCAAAACTACAATCCTGAAAGTTTTCAGCTTTACAATAATTAATTCCGGGTTGAAGCGATATTTTGACTAAAATTCCTGCGCTATTATGCAACTGCCCAAAGACATGTCGCAAAATAAGAATATGTTGCTTTGAATATTTTGTTTGTCCTCTGGCGATAAATCGAATATCTACTGGGAATGCCGTATAATATTTGCTGCTGTAAAATATATAGTATTGTATCATTTAATTAAAAACAACCCAATACATTTTCTACAAATTGAATTCAGAACTTCTGATTATTCACAACGTCTTGGCAGATGATTTCTGATCTATGCATTATTCTTGTTGGCCTATATTTGCTGTATGGCATGTTTGATAACATCACGTCGTCTGTCATGGTTGACTGCTAGGCGCACGGCCACACCAAATCTCTCTCCCATCAGCTCTTTGGTGATATCCGCTGTCTGGTTTTAATTGAACTATTAACCGTTCTATACTCGCCCGTCTGGATATAGAAAAGGTGAATACTATACTGCAGGTTGTTTTAAGGAACACGTTCCATGTCTCAGAGGCGTAACGAAAGATGGAGAAAACTAGAGCGTTAGCAAATCTGATCTTGTGCCCTTGTGATTTTTTTTGTCACGCCAAATTTTGCTCAACTGGAAAATTACCGATCTTGCCATCTGTATCCTTTGTCGAATCTCAGACACACAATTACCAGTATTGTCCACACGGCTCCATCGTGTTTACCTCACAATCAACTACCATTAACGTGTCTAAGTGGTTTTCAATCGATACAAGTACATAACTATTTTACTTCCACATCCAGTGGAAGTATAGTAACGACAAAAAAAATTTAAAAAATTTTTATTGTTCAAATAGGCTTAGAATGTCATGAAACGTCGAGATTTTAAGTTTGAGCGAAAAAAAATTTCTGTCTGTCGGTCTGTCTGTAACTTTTTTTGTGCGCACGTTTACTCTGGAACCGTTTAAGATATTGACTTGAAATTTGGTACACATATGTACATGGTGCGGCAGAATGGATGGGTGTTTTTGAAATGGGAATAACTCGGATATTTTTTAAGTAAGAAAAAAAATTATTACGAAAAATGAAAGCTTACATATTGCCATTAAACAACCAAAAAATGGAAATCATGAAAAAATAATAATTTTTTAAAAATTAAAAAATTTAAGAAATTTAAAAAAAATAAATAAAAACTAAATTCTGAACCCATCTGACGATTGTGTCACGTTTCGGGACCGAACTGCGAACGCACGATATTTTCTCGTCCATTAACCATTAACCATTAAAGCTCTTTATTAAATTTTATATGTATATGTCCTTTAGAATTATGTATATTGCAATATCTCACAGTATGTAAAATACATATTATAGATTTTGTGCAGGCGTAACAGGCGCGCGTTGGCGTGATGCGCCCGAACAATGGCTGGTGTTAGCCAGGGATGTTGGTCAATAATTCTTTTGTATTCTATGGTTTTTCAGGCAAGTTTCCTAGTGTCTAAATGCATTTTTAGTTGTGATGCCGTAGCTTACAGTAGTAGGAGAATATAGGCTCGAGGAGGTATATGGATGTGTGGTCGCTAGTGCAGGAAAAGAAATGCTAAAAAACCTGCTTAAGGTAATGTTGCTTATCGTCCCAAGATAAAAGTTTGCAGTTTTTATGGCAAAGTAGACAAATCTACTTTTTATAGCAAAATTTAGCGATGTGTTAAATATTGCATTGAGAGGATTTGGCTTTTTAAAATAGAAACGTTCAGAGACGTTGTGTGTTTTCTGTTATCCTGGTACAGGGTTCCTCAAAGGGGGTATATTTCAGGTCAAGGATGATGCTGGGAAAGGATTTTTTATGGAATTTCTCCGGATTATTGCCTCCTGAGGTTGTATATCTCGAGTTTTTGGTGTAGTAATTTATGTGTATGTTTGGGATTGTCGTGACTTCTCAGGTCGGCAATATTTCTGGTAAGATTCGAGGCGTCTATTTTAAGACTGAAAAATTTCTGGGAAGTCTCCCTGACATGGTCTATGATCATAGGCATAGAGGTTATCCTATGGAGCTCCTCGATAGTAATATATCTAGGGGAGTTGGTCAATAGACGAAGCATTTTGTTTTGTGTTATTTGTATCCTGCCCAGCTGCGTGTTGGAGGCCCCGTTCCAGGCCACGCAGCCATAGAGCAGGATAGGTCTAAATATTGTTTTATATAGGGCTAATTTATTTTTAGTAGTTAGTTTGCTTCGTCTATTCACCAACGGATAAAGACGGCTGAGTGCTCCATAGGATAGGTTAATTACCCTTGTTATATGAGGGCCAAAGCATAGCCTTTTATCTAGGGAGACTCCCAGATATTTTATGGATTTCTCGTCCAGATAACCATTGTGACTAACAGACGGCTATCTCCCCGAGTTGAACGACCATATACACAACCCTCCATAAACGCCTTGCTCAACAATCACAGACTCGCCCGATTTCAAATACTCCTCGACTGCGAACGCATGATGTTCTCACGTCCAGATAACCATTGTGACTAACAAATGGCGTTTCTTCCCGAGTTGAATGATCATATCCACAACGCTCTACTCCCCTCCGTTCGCGTATACTACCCTTCCCAAAAAACACCCATCCTTTCTGCCGCACTCTGTACTTTAACGAGATCTAGAACTAGATTATATTTTCATCTTGTTCCGGCGAAGGGTTGGGGGGTAAATTGGGGTAAATTTGGGGTAAATACATAAATCAAGCAGGTAAGAGTCCATAAAATTGGTATTTAGTATATACAAGAGAAGCTAAGGTCTCAAAAAAATTTTTGGCATTAGCCACCCATTACCACCCCCACCCCATTATTAAAGGGGATGAAAAAAAAATTTGATTTGGTGTGTGTAGAGAAACCAGAAACCTCAAAATATTTTTTTACTTCATCCACCAACACTACCACCCCCCGATCATCACCCCCACCCCACTACCGATGTGGGGTATCGTTTTGTGGATCTTTGGGGTAGAGGATTTCAAATATTATATTATTAAAGTTCCATAAACAATTATTTCCACATAAAAATTTGTTTCGTTGTGAGTGACTTGGATAGAAAATCTGGATGTGGAAGTAGTGATTCCTTGGGCAGCGGTTTTTTTTTTAAGTATTGTGGATATTAAGCGCTAACAAGTCAATATTTCGCCAATTCTGCTTTATAAGTATTTACCATTGGGGGTAAAATGTATCTTTTAATTTGTACTAATGATTGAACTCGTTCCGTATCGGTAACAGGATGCCGACAGACGAAAAGGAAATAGAGTTATTAACATAAAACCATAAACCATGCGGTACAATTTCAACTCGCATTGAACGCGCTTTTTGGGCATACCGCAATATCCTTTGGTTTGTATTTAATATCAAGTTAGCTAAATCATGTCCTGTAATTAGCCACCCTGGTTTTAGTTTAACGAGCAAGAAAATAACGCCGTAACGATGCTTAAGCTCGGGCTATTACTTAAAATGTTTTCTTTCGTAATTAGGACCGGGGATAATAAACTATTTATGAGGGGGTTTAATTAGAGACGAAAGCTTAAGTAAGAAATCATCGAGGGCCAGATGGTTTGTTAAGTGGTTTTACTGGGATTGCAGATTTTCCGGGGAAATAAGTCGAAAAAATTCTTCAATACATGCTAAATAATTATCAGATAATGTCAACTAAAAAAAAAGCTACCCAAGGAATCACTACTTCCACAGCCAGATTTTCTATCTAAGTCTCTCACAACGCAAAAACTTTTGATACTATATTTGCACTCCATTATGTGGAAATAATTGTTTATGTTACTTTAATAATACCGTGCGTGTAATTTCCCATTAGGCATGTACATCCACGTAGCGCGATAGATATGAGAACATAGCTGCCGTAAATTCCTCCGTCGAGCGGAGCATTCCAGCTTGTTATTTCATTTCAGCCAGCTGGCACGCGCGATGTTGTAATTTTACTCCCTATGCCTAGCGTTCGGCTACACGCACGGTATAATACTTGAAATTGTCGACGCCAAAAAGGATATGCCACATCGGTAGTGGGGGTGGATGAAGTAAAAAGAATTTTTGAGGCCTTTGGGTCTTGTACACACTAAATCACAATTTTATTTTGTTTACCCCCTTTAATATTGGGGCGGGAGTGGTAATGAGAGTGGCTAATGCCAAACATTTTTTTAAGGCTTTATCTTTTCATATATATATTAATACCAATTTTATGGACGCTTACTTGCCTGATTTATCTATTTACCCTCATTTACCCCAATTTACCGTCCAACCATAGCGGAATATGATAAAAATGCAAAATTCCAGATCTCATTAAAATACATAAGTGTACCAAATTTCAAGTCAATATATTAAACGGTTCCAGAGTAATCCTGCGCATAAAAAAATTACAGACATAGCGACCGACAGACAGAATTTTTTTGCTCAAACTTAAAAACTCGACGTTTCATGACATTCAAAGCCCATTTGAATAATAAAAATTTTCAATTGTTTTTTGCGTTACTATACTTCCACTAGATGTGGAAGTAATTGGGTACGGAAATTAAAGCGTTCCATACACAGAGCTGGTTCCAGATATTTTGCCGCCTCGGGCACAGTTTCATTTTGCCGCCCCTCTCTCATATAAATAACAGGGTCAGGCGGGGTAAAAATGAGACAAAATGAGAATCTTTCAATTTTTAGGTTGCTTAGAATCGAGTCATATTTAATGAAAGATTGGTATCATATGTAAAAATGACAGGAGAAACTATATTTCTATGTATTTTTTTACTAAAAAGTACCGTTAATTGATAAACAAAAATAAACAGTGTCATTTTTACCCTCCAAGTGGGGCAAAAAAATATAGTGGAAGGCAAATGAAAGACGCGTGATTTATTCCCATTCTTATTGACGTCGTACAAATGGAAGTGCAAGAATAAGACAGAGGGGGGTTTTTTCTTTTATATGTAATTTATTCAGATTTTTTACTAAACAAGAAGGGGTTTGCTAAATTAGGAAGCTGAAATGTGCCTGCTTCAGTCTGCCCATTTGGTCTCTTTAGTCTCTTTTTTACTCCGCTTTTCATTTTTTCGTTAAAATCAAATTTTTGTTGATTTAAAACTAGCAGATTAATAAACTTGATCACAAAATGTGAAGTATGGCACTTCTAGTTGACATCTGCCAAATACGGACAATGCAAATAGAGAAATTATAAAATCCCCAAAAAAGTACTAAGGTGCGTTCAAATTTTTTTTAAAAGTGAATTAAAGAGTTTACTGAAAATATTTTTTCCTGCATTAACAGTAGACCTAGGACCTGATTGGATAATATAAAAAAGTTCTGAATGTACAAAACAAACCTGAATAAAAAATTAAGTTTAATTTATTTCAATCTGGGTTGGATATCACCTTGTCTTTTATTTACTGTCTGTCTCATTTTTACCTCTACTCTGACTCTATCTTTTCAGACCGTTATTTTTTATAACATTTTAAGCTACCTACTGAATATTCTTGATGGTTTGTTTTTTTAGTTATAAGGTTTACAGCAATTTTTGGATTTTCAGCAATATGATTACTGTATTGAAAAGGGTAAAATAAAATAATTGAAAAAATTAACCGCATTGAAACTTAAAAAAAAATACCACACCACAGATATTAGACAAGAAATAAAATCACATGTAACCTACTTTATATACAAAAAAAACTAACAATAACAAATTATTTATATAAAGTTAACATTACTATTACTATATTAGTGAAACGATTGTTTCCTAGCTTTTTTATATTTTTTGGTAACTGTGGATTTGAAAATTTGATCATGAACTAACTGGGAAAGGATCAAACATACTGGGAAAGAAAAACGTGGGGAAAAATGAATTCCACAAAGAAATCGGAGCGATATATACTCTACTAGAATCAGAAACGGAGGAATCGGAAGGCTCAGAAGAAGAAGAAGATTTGTGGAAGCAGAAATACAAAAATAGAAGCACAAACAACGCGGCAACATATATCACAAGAAGACCCAGAGGAGGCAGAAGACCAGAACCAAAAATATAAAAAAGGGAGCTTAAACGCTCCCTCACAACACAATGCGGTAACGCATCTCACAACACAATGCGGTAACGCATCTCACAAATACGTATGAACATTCCTTTACCATGCGCCATGTGGCTCTCGCTGCTGGCAATAAGCATGACCCTAGTCCAACCCACCGTGGACGTATCAGGTCCAGCTGTATAATCCTTGGCAGTGGCAGAAATGCCTACCGCACGCTGGTAAATCAATCAATCAAACAGTATGCTTTTTCCGATCAGGCAATAGTTATGTATTTATTTCATAAAGAAGGGTGTCTATTTCTAAGATACTAGTTTGCGAAACCGCTTAAGTGCATAAATTACACTGGCCTACAAATGGAAAAAAGTCATGGACAGCGAACTAAACCATTGTATTCACATTTATTTCGGCTCGCTGAAATTGAATATGACCTCAGTTTTGGCCTTACTTTATGAATTTTTCAAGTATTTCAAAAAAATGATTTTTTTCTTAGATGGTTACACTGTATGTGTCAAGACGTTAAATGTCAGTTAATAATGCTTTAGTGGGTACCCCATCTTTTTCCACTATACGTCTTCATCAGAATACTCTTGTAAAACTGGTACTAGCGATAAATCTTCGGCAGGTAGTCTTATAAAGTGTTTCTAAATCGTTTTCTCTTTCCATCTCTGAAACTGCTCAATTTTCGGCCAATTGAAGGTCATATTTGTAATCAGCATGCCAAAAAACATAAGATAGTACACTTTTCTAAGGTGGGCGCATTGGCCCCAAAATTGGCATCCTTCTATTTCAGATTCCAACCCGATTTAAAAAATAATTGTGATTTCAATTATTATTCAATACTTACCTGTTTTTCCAATGAATTCATTATATAGAGTTAATATCTCATCCGAAATTCAGATACGCGTAAATTTCTTGTCGCTTCATCGAAAATTAATTAATTTTCGTTATATCACTGTGAAGAATATCTGTGGGCTTATGTGCCATAAGCTTCAGACAGAGGTGAGGTTTTAGACCATTATTGTGACAGATGCCACACAAAGAGTTGCTGCCTTACTTCACAGTCAATTATACTGAAATATTAAGGGGTCTTGTGGGTGGCATTGTCGGCTTTATTTTCACGATTTCGTGTAATAAACAGAATATAATTAATATCAAGACTTGACAAAAGAGAATTTTGTTTTGTAATTCAAATATTTCGGACTTAAACGAATAAAATGCCAACACAGTTTTAATGTACGTATAGAATATTGGTACGAAACATATTTAAATGTTTTATTTATGCATTTAAATTACTTATTCAGTTTTATTGTTTTGTTTATTGCCGTAGAAATATATTAAATGTATTTTAGAGAATTGAATTTAAATTGGCTGAAATAGTGTTTTTACCGACTGATGTTTAATAGAGTTGAATTTATTTAAAAATTGTGGACAAAATAGATGATAATCTCTTGGACAAAGAACAGTCTTTTATAGGATTATAACCTGTTTCGATTATGTATCTATATTAATGTCAAAATCAACAATAAGCAATCACAATTTAGTCAGACAGTAGAAATCTCATGTCATATAAATGTGCGCCTACGCATATTTTTCCATGTGTGACTCTCTTTGTTACAAGTTCTGCTTTTTTTGATTCGAGGTCCTTTGATATACAGAGTGTGTTTTTTTATTAGTATTCATATTTTTTACAAGATATATCTAAAAACATTATTAAACATTTTTGGAAAAAAAAATTGAAACTCCTTCAAAAAAAGATCGCTAAAAATTATGAAATAAACTTTCCCCTTCGCCTAGTTAATTGAACTGTATTACCTAATTTCGGTATGGAAGTTGGTTAAAAATACGTTTGAATTCGTTTTTATTTGTTTTTATACCAACCTCAATATCTATATTAGGTAATAAAGTTCAGTTCATTACTCTCTCGTTGAATAGTATGCTATTAAACGAAAGTTTTGTAAAATTTATAGTCTACAACATTGATTATAACTACTACTTCATAGGAGCAACAGAAATAATTGCAAAAATATGCAGCGAAGCACAAATTCTTATCCTCCTGACGGTTCAATACAATAATAAAATATACAATAATGAATATTAATAACTGAACAACGGGGGACATTTTTCGAAGTTCAAGAAACTTTTTCAAACTTCGAACAGCTGTAATTATTAAACAATTGACTCTAAAATAAAATTGTATACACAAAAGTTTTGGAAAATTTTATAGCCTTTAATATTCACAGTAACTAATTTCTACGTAGGAGGGAAGGGGGTAGAGATAATTACAAAAATCTA
Source organism: Rutpela maculata (assembly GCA_936432065.2). Classification (NCBI taxonomy): domain Eukaryota; kingdom Metazoa; phylum Arthropoda; class Insecta; order Coleoptera; family Cerambycidae; genus Rutpela; species Rutpela maculata. Next base: position 133,236,177 of record OW386289.2, read on the forward strand.
CATCGAAGCACAGATTTTCACCATTCTGACGGCTATAAATCGTAAAATATTAACAATAGAGAAAAATAGTTTAAATGAGATTCTCAAGTTGGTTTTCAAAGGGATAGGTAGTGCGGCGAAACGTCCCCATACAAAACGCGATAATACCGGTAAACTCCGTTAAATTTGATAAAACTTAAATGAATTGTAGCTCAAAAAATTCCACGTAAATCGGTGTGCCATAACAAAGGAACAAAGTTGAAACATAATTAATATCTGAAAATTACTAATACAGAATTATTTATTATACATGCTCAGCTATCTATCAGTAAGTGCCTGCAGAAACTCGAGAAAAATCCAAGGGATCAGAGAAGTGCCTATATTCTTAACTTGTATTAAATAAACACATTTTCTTACAGGTCAATAATTCCCTAATAATTTTTACTTTACTTTATTTACTCGCTGGCTGTAAATATTGAATCTGAACGGAGCCCGAACTGGTCAGTGGTGTACTATTATTTTACTAGTATACCGTGCCAAAACTGAATTTTTTACATCGCATGAACGGATAATGGAAATTCACGTAATACAATTTCAAACGAAAAAAGAAAAAATGTCCATTATAATATTAGGAGACTTCAGTGCATATATAGGAAAAGACGACCAGATGGAAGATAAAAGCATCATTGGAAAAACTCTACTCCACACATGGTTTACGAAAATGGAAACGCGCTGAAAAATTAAGCACACGTGTCTGACTTAACAATACTTGACACTTGGAGGAATGGAAGCTCAATCTTACAAATAGATCATATCCTAGTAGGCAGAGAGATAAGAAAACGAATAAAAAATGTTAAAGCAAAAAGGACAGCAGAAGTCAATGCAGACCTCAAAATCCTATGCGGAGAATTAGAAATAAAGAAGAGAAAAGACGTAAACGAAACAACAGTACACCACAGAGTACCTGAAATAGCTCTCTACTACAGCACGAAGACTTCCAGAAGAAATACGACGAAGAAATAGAAAAACAAATGACAGGAGAAGAATTAGACTGGATATCAATGGGTAGTTTAAAATAAAACGAGAAAAACGTTAAAAAGGGACAGGTCACCTACGAGCCCGACAGGAGGGATAAAATAATAAGTACAAACAGCTAAAAAATCGCCGCAGGACACATGTGGACTGGGTACAAACTTCAAGAAAATCCTAATAATGGAGCGAGACCCGTCAACAAAAGATAGTTGGACCAGCGTAGAGGAACACAAAATAGAATAGTACTCCCTAAGAACAGCGAACAAACTGAACCTAGGAACAGACCTGACGAACCAACTGGAACGAAGAGAAACGATAAAGGAGAGAATCAAAACGGTATACAGAGTCACAAGGGCAATCATACCGTTCACTGAGAAAAATAAATTATCATAGGACCTTACCAAATGTATGCACATAGCCGTCAAACGGCCAACGATGACATATGGAGTCGAAAAACGCGGCAACAACAAAATCCAACAGAAGAAGTTTTTGAGAAGAGCAGAAAGGTACATCGTCCAACTCCTCGCAAAAACAACAAGACGAAAACAGCGACATAAAACATCAACACTATTAGGAGGAAAGACAATTAAAAAAGGACAGCAATGTATGCGATGACGTACTAGGGACATATCCAAGGACCCAACACATCTACTGAAGAAAGCGTTAGCACCGAATATCAACAAACTAAAGACAGGGAGACCACATTACAGCGGAGAACATCAACTGAGAGGATCATAATCAAAAAATGAACACCACAACGACATATACTCTACCACAATCGGAAACCGAGGAATTAGAAGACTCAAAAAAACAGAAGATTCGAAGAAGCAGAAACATAAAAAGAGGAGCATAAACACTCCATATTACGACACAACGCGGCAATATATTTCACAAGAAGACCCAGAAGAGGCAGAAGTCCAGAACCAAAAACACAAAAAAGGGAGCTTAAACGCTCCCTCACGGCACAATGCTGTAACGCATCTCACAAATACCTACACCATCCCACATTCCTTTATCATGCGCCATGTGCCTCTCGCTGCGGACAACAAGCATGACCTTAGTCCAACCCAGCGTGGACGTATCAGGCCCAGCTGTATACCTGGGAGTGGCAGCAATTCCTACCGCACGCTGGTAAATCAAATCAAATAGAGGAAAATAGTTTAAATAAAAGTTATAATTTTGTTCATATTTTCTTACAACATTAATAACACCTAATTTTAGCTTAAAACTAACAGGAAAGGAGATAATCGAGGAAAACCTATTTTGACTGTCATTTTTTCAACATGGGTCTTTAGCGGCAACATAAACATACATAAAACATAAACGATGACAAAAAATTCCTTCTGAATTATTCACGGTTAACTCCCGTTTTTTTACTCCACATATTGTATTACATTAATATGTTATTAATTTAAAAGAATCTATTGATTGCATTAAGTCACCTAGTGAAAACTCTTCTCTTGTAAATGAAGTGAAGTAATTTATTAAACCTGTTGCGGCTGCGGTTAAAATAATTGTTAATATTCATATTATCTGTACAATGTGTTTATTTATGAGACGTATATACATAATTTATTATGTGCTATTTATTCCTGAAAGAGTACTATTTTCAAAGCATAATTTTCACAAAAGTCTCAACTTCAGATGTGAATATCTTATGTTAACTTTGATACCAAGAAAATTCATTCGGTTGGTCTCGAGTTAGCGAGTATGGAGGTAATTGGCAAAATAAAACAAGGCTAATAATTATTGTTGATTTGTATGATACTGGTAGAATGATAATAATGCGTCATTATTACAAAATCTAATTTAAACTTTCGTTGGATCTTGGACAGTATCAAATTAAATTTAATTAACCATTATGACGTTATGAAACCGTTTCCATCTCTGTGGGGTACTAATAAACGTACAAATTACAACGATTATTTATGACCTCTTTATAAATATATCTACTTTTAATAAAATTATATTGTGTATAATTTATATACTAAATTGTTAAATTGGTGACATTTTTGTCAAGCTATGAGTTGTTAACTTCAAAAGCATCGTTAATATTTCTCTCATTTTTCCTAACGTTATGATGAATATTTGTGGCATATAAGTTCATACGTTTCAGTTAAATTTCAGATAATGTGAAGACAGGAAATATTTTATTTAGTGTATTTATACAATTTTATTTTTCCTAAAGTAGTAGATACATTTCTGATTCTTATTCACGTTTGGTTAGGCATTTTGTCACCTCTTCTGAACACATTCGATATATTCAAATTAACTACGTAAATTGAAAGTTATACTCTGTATGTTTTTAATTAATTCATATTAACGACCTCGCAAGATATTTATTTTATAATTTTCAGCCCTTGTAATTTCACGTTTTTAATCTAATTCGCGTCTTAGAGTAGTATGATGGTATATTGATTTTATGTCTCGAATACAAATGTATTTCAAATTAAGACGATGTTACTTACCTTTGAAATTTCGAAAGCCATATTCTAGGTTGTCTACATTGTCTTAATTAATTAGCATTTATGGATTTGAAGTAAACTATTTTGGTTGCTATGGAAACGTACATTGGCGTAGCCAGCTGCTTGGAGAGGAGTTGAAAAGTTGCAAATAAATAATAAAATGGATTTTATATAAAAACCCACAATCGGCGGTATTACCATTCACCATCGTTAAAAATATCGACTATCGATAACTTTAATGTAGGATTTTTTTTTATCGAGTTAGTCCTAAAAGTCAATTGCAGAACCAACATCGGTAAATTCCACCGAGAGCGATTAATTTATATCTACTCGATAAATAATGAAGTGAACTTAGCTCCAAATAGGATGTCAACAACGTAAACATATTAGTGTTGGCTAATAGGGGTCTACACACGATCCAGCGGCAGGGAGCCAGCCTTGTCGGTATCTTTGAAGTTTGGCTGAGCGGCCGCTGGTAGCGGCAAAGTTTGTTCGAGCCAGCAGTGGCGAGGTCAGTTTCAGTCAGCGAAGGACAAAATACATGCCGGCTTGCCTGCCGCGAAAGTTCCGCCGCAAGTATGACATTAGTACGGTCGTTCACCACCACAGTTGTCTAATTCCAGAAACATGTTATAATGTTTGAAATAAATAAGTGAACTGAGAATTCATTTTACTTCCACATCCCAGCATGCCCGCTAAACGTGAAGAGCTCCTCCCGTTGTCGTGCCGTCTTGTGATCGTGCCGGTGCTGGTGCCGGTAGATGTGAAAACGCCCTTTCGGCCCGTAAACGCAGGCACTAATCCACCCAGTCGGACACACTTCTAACTGCGAGGCCCAGCACAGGAGATTAAAAAAGTAGCAAAAAAAATACCAGCACGCTGGCCACAGCATGCTGTGTCGTGTGTAGACTCCTTATAAAGTGGAAGCAGAAATTAGATTACGTTTGTTATATCTAATAATTATTTTAAATAAAGATCATTTTCACAGTTGTCATTTAAGATGAAAGTTTTTTTTTTCAACACCATTGTTTATTTATTTATTTATTTATTTAGAGTGGCTATGAAGCATAGAACTCACACCAAATGTGGTTTATGATTTGTTATGAAATATTTTATTTTCCATAGATTTATAAAAGTATTAAAGTATTATACCAATGTAGAAAAATAGCATAGGCTGGGTTGTAATTTCATGAAAATATTTTTTCTTTAATATACGTAGTTGTGTGTTTAATAAATACAAAATTATTCGAACTCTTATGGTAATTTTTCTGTGTCCCCACTCTTTATAGATTAGTATTGAAATTCTACCAGCCGTCAATTACTTTTTCATATTATTCGTTTTTGTTTATTAGTTTATAAGTAAGAAAATAATAGTATATTATTCAACGAGCTGTAATGCAGGTAATAACTTACGCAGATGAAAGTTTACAGCACGAGCCGTAGACTATAACAATAAATATTAAATTGAGAAAATTTTGTTTAAATTACTGTTTGTTTATTGATAAAATTAACTGTAAAATTTAATTTTTGTTCACCCTTTTATATTTGTTGTCTTCAAAGATTTAGCCACTTTTAAGCGGAGTAGAATGTGATTTTTAATCGAAATTGTGCACAAACTGCTTGTAGACAAAAAATCAGTTATGAAGATTAATATTACGCGGCGGAAAATGCAAAACTTCTCCGCGAACTGCAATAGCCCGGAGCGCATATTCGGTCAAAAGTGTTGTTTTTTATGTTCGAGAAAAAATTAAAAAAGCGTCGGAAAGCTCAATCAATTTTCTTTACATAAGCTGTCTACGAATTTTTCGAAAAAAAACGATAATTATCGAGATATTCGAGGAAATGTAAGAAATTACACGTTTTCCTATAGAGTGTATGTAAATTTAAAAAAAAATAATTTTTCTCAGAAACCTTTGTTTCGAAGGGCCAAGATTAACGGAGCGTCAAAGTAGTATATGATATTAAGTGAACATCGTATATGAGATCGATTTCAGTTAATTACCGATTAATTACGGTGACAAAATGGATAAATTTTACCGAAAAAAAAAAAAAAGTCCCAAGTCCCGCCCCCTCTAATTCCTTCATTTTTGTCGGAATTCAAAAAATAAAAAAAGAGTTTTAGCAAATTTAATTCTATTTAAGCTAACTAGAGTAATCTTTTGGCGTAGGAGAAAAGATTAAAAAGTTGCCAACTGTAGAAGCTCAAAATTTGCGATTTTTTGCCGTACATGGCCAACATTTTAGTAGTTATCTCCGAAACTGAAAAAAAAATCAAAATTCTGATAGTAGCAAAAGATTCGTAATGGAAAATACTCGTTAGACCTTTTTTTTTATTTCGAGCTAACTCCTACCGTTTCGGAGATTTCTGCCAAAAAATATCAAAAAACAGCTTACATTTCGAAGTCGAAAAAATTGCAAAAACATGTAATCTTGACACGTTAATATTTTTCGAAAAACACCATTGGGACGGCCGTATGATGCCGCGACGTAAAGAGATAGTCTTTCAGATAAACCTGATTGTAAATTGCACGGCGAAATTCGAAAATTCGGCTCGGCACGAACGAATCAAAAGTAGCATTTTGTGACATTTCAGAAAATCTTTATAGATATTAACGCGAATAATCTGTCACTACCTCCCTGGCTCCACCTTCGTGTGTTGCGCGTTACTTCGATTGGACAGGCTAGGCATGAAGATGAAGGTGATTGGCTCTGTACCTAGTGAGTTATAATAACTCACGCATTATAACTCATGCTGTTTGTTTATGGATACTATTAATTGATCAAAAACAGTTCATTAATTAGTATATAACCTAATAAGAGTAGATAAAAGTATAAATTATAAAAAATAAACATTTATTTCATTGTTTAAAATACATACTTACCTATTAATGAAATTATTTTTAAGATTTTATACATACCATTAAGTGGATTAACCTTAATATACCTTAAGGTGATTTGGTATTACGGTAATATTTTTCCTCTGTAGGTAGGGGTCAAGTTATATCAATAATGTTTTGAGCCATTTCTTTATTGAACCGAAATAATTGCGTAAATGTCACTTCTAAGAGTTCGAAGGGATTGTCGGCATTCCGAATTCTCTCCTTTAATTAAATAATTCCTAAAAATAATTACTAATAAGGCATCTCTGAATGTTAATATGTCAACAATTTTTTACTTACATTTGCTCTAATTGTTGAATTTCTTCTATAATTACCAAGTTATTTGAAAACATCTGCCATTACAAACTTTTGCTGTTGGTTAATACAATTGCAATTGCGTAAAACAATAAGTTTTATTTATTCGTCGACAATTGCATATGTTTGTTTTTTCGTGAGCATCCGCTTATTACTGCCCTAATATATTTGAAACTTGTACTAAAAATCGTGTAGAGAAAACTTTCATATTTGATAAAAGTCTTCCTGGAAACTTTCCGTTTTGAAAACTGCGAAAGTTTCCAGGAAGTTTTCCTTCTAACTTTCCATTGGGTATACTGATGGCCTATTTTATGGTGAAATCTGATTCGTGATGACGCAAGCTTCATTTTGATACCAAATAAGTGCAGACAATTATATTATTTACATGACTTTTACAGAGTTTTATCAAATATGGAAAGTTTCCTCTGCACATCTCTGCTAAAAATATAATGCTTTCATTAAAATTTAGAAAACCAAATATTCATTCGCTGCAAATGTAAATATAGTTTTCTACGATATCTTCATGACATATTGATTACGTGATTGAGGTTCAATTTTTTGTGCCTGCTTGAAGGATTTTTTTGTACAAAGTATAAACGGTATAAATGCGCTGCAGCCAATTAAAACACCAAATATTTTTGAAGCAAGAAATACAAGTGCTCTTGTACCGGTTTACACTTGCTAGCATTTCATTAATATACTAATTTCACCGCCTTGGACCTAAAATATAGAAAATCCTTTGTACCTTTTTTACTGCCGAACATTTTGAACTTTTAGTTGTACAAATCTGTAACTAACTCATTTTCAGAAAATGTGTACTTATACCGGTTTGCTTACCATACTGTAATTATAAATATAGGAACCGGACGAGGACCCGAAAATTGGGTCAACTTACGCTATCTATTCAGTTTTATATATTGCAACGATAGCGCTGAAAATATCTATAGCTGAAAAAATTTACGAGTAAAGTAACAAAATAGAGAATTTCATATATTTCCTTTATAAGGTTATTATGGAACGAAGATATAATGCAGATCGTGGTAAAACGCTTATGCTTTATTATTTATCTCAATATACAAAATGCACATGATAAAATGCAAAACTTCGAGTATACGATGTTGGGCATGGGAAATGGGAAGTGCTGTACGCGTATATATTCCGAACAAGCAATTGCATATGATGCATGTAAAACATTTCCAGATAATACAATTTATTGCTTCCAGTTACAGAATACGGCCCATAGATTAAAGTAGATAAATAGTGAAACTATTTTCATTTAGCGCTCGTTGAAAATATGGATAAATAATGGTTATGCTGTCTGAGAAATACGATGATAACCAGACCCGCGATATGATAGGAAGCCTAGCAATTTCCTAGACTTACAAAATAGATTCTATCAGCTGAACTTCTTTATGAAAAGTTTAAAATCGATACAGCTAGGTATAACTGATATCAGGGGCGGCGATAAAATATATACACATAAAAATGTTTTTAAGTTAATAGTTTCTATATTAATTCATCAAATTTTGATGAATTACTATCGGCAAACGTACTTCTTTCAGAAATAGCATTCTTAAACTCAAGGACCAATTCAAATTGTGTTAAAAGGTCGCAAGCAATATTGCTGCCATATTTAAAAGTAAACTTCTGATGGAAGATAAGATGCATAAGGGTTGCCTCCGTGCGTATTATTTGCCACGTTATTTAACAATTAACTTTTACATTTATATTTTTATCGTGTGATTATTAAGCCTTTGTAGTCCATTGGTATTAGACCTGAAATCGGCGAATAGAGAAAATAAATTATAATATTTTGCTCTTTGATGATTATACGCTTTTTAGAATAGTTTGAAAATATCAAAATAAAATGAATACTTAAGTTGAGTTTTGGCTGAAAACGGTGAATCATCAACATTTTATGAGTATGGCTTGCATATGTAATCAAAACAAACAGACGAACAAAACACAATCGCTGTCAATTTATTTAAGTTTTATTAATTATTATGAAGTTCATATTCTTCGTATAAATAAATAAGGTAATTAATTGTTACATCAACTCTTATTATATTAACAGTTTTGGAGCATTATTATTTCATAAAATTGCCAGTGTTCTGACTAAACTTGTATAAGGACAGATGCACTCGAGCGAGCGTAAAAGTACGTTGTCATGGCAGACGAGCGTCAAAGTGATATTATTCACACCTCCTCGGCAAACGTCAACTTTGCGCTTTCAAAATGTCATCAAAAAAGCATATTAAAGACAATTAGAATGGATAGAAATGTATGCAATGAAGTACTGGGGACATACTCAAGGAACTCAACATATCTACTGAAGAAAGCGCTAGCACCGAACATCAACAAACCAAAGACAGGGAGACCATGCTACAGCGGAGAACAACAACTGAGAGGATCAGGATCAAAATCAAAATCGCAACAATATGTACTCTACCACAAGAAGACTCAGAATAGGCAGAAGTCCAGAACCAAAAACAAAAAAGGGAGCTTAAACGCTCCCTCGCAACACAATGCGGTACTGCATCTTACACACACCTACACGTCCCATCCCACATTCCTTTGTCATGCGCCAAACCAGCGTGGACGTAGCAGGCCCAGCTGTATACCTGGGAGTTGCAGCAATGCCTACCGCATGCTGGTAAATCAATCAATCAATCAATACTATCAATGAGTATAAAATTTTCTGGGACACCAACTATTTCGCGGAAAAATTAGAAAAACCGTAGCGTGTTAGGGGTGGTTTTTAAGAGTGAAGCTCACATTTGTGTCTTAGCAACACTTTTGCTTCGGAAAACTAGTCAACGGTGTTTACGTATAATTTTCAAACGACAAAACATAATTTATTTCTTCAATTTTTCCTAATATCAATGGGCTATTTACTTAATGTTTAAAAATGCCATTAAAATATTTTTAAATTTCTTTGTGTATTATTCTATTTTTATTTAGCCTGCTATAAAGCAAAAAGACAGTAAGTCATAGTTTGAAATAATTGTCATAGTTACAAATTTTAAACTTAATAAACAGTGTTAAGCTTCACTAATTTAACAGTACAACTAACTTTACGAATTTCAGTCAACTTGCAAATTGAATTTAGCTCTGACTGATGCAATTTGAGTCTAACGAGGTAATTATGTACAAACAGTAATTAGAATATTAATCTGAAACTTGCTAATCATTTGTCCATGGAAGTCTGATATTCCAGGATAGCCAGACGATTTTCAGACCACTACAAATAAGGTGCTTTGTAGACTTCCCTTCTGAAGTTTCAGAATTATCTGGACCGGCATTTCATATACCTCGCCAGCAGTTATTGTTCAATGACATTTATCTAAGGTTATATTATTTGGATAAATAAGACACGTTGGATAGACTGTTTCTAAATCAATAACTGGGACATAATAATTATGCAATTTTACAAATACAGAACTTTGCTTATTATTATACAATTATACACTCAAAGAAATAGTATGGGTAAATTCAACAAAAAAAAATGGTTAACTAACAATATCGTTAATTTTGTTAAACTAAATTATATTGATGGTATTTTTAAACAAGAGGCGATTGTTGTTTTAATTAATAAAAAGTTGTAGTACAACAAAACAAACATTAACCTAAAAAATAGATGAATAAGACTATTATTTTTTTCGTCTGACTATTATTTTGTTGAGTTCTGTCAAATTAAACTAGATAATAGTATATTTTATTTTTAACTATTATTGAATTGTAATTCTAACCCAGTATTAGTTCGCTGTATTATTGTACTTGATAGACAAACCAATATTATTGTCGTCTTCTAGAAGTTCTAAAAGAATTACCATAAAATTTGCTTGCTTACCACGTAGTCTATTACAGAAATTATTCCCAGATGACGCCACATACAAATCACTGACAATAATCAATCATGCATTATCTTATACTCATATGAATTTATAGAAAATTAATAACATGATTGCAATGTTCAAATTCTCTCAGGGATCATCGATATATTTGGATGGATCTTATAAACGATCTCTCTAATCTTTGGTTTGGGTGGTCTGATGTCTCAATACTGAGATTTTGGCTAACCAAAAAAACTTCATCATACAATAAAGTAACCTAAAAATTAGTTGGTGAACAAAAAACAAAGTAGTACTATTTAATTGTAGACCAAATTGAAAATGGTTAGTGAACATAAAAAAATGTCATTGTACTATTTAATTTGTTACAAGAAGATATGATTATTAAACTACTATTTGTTTACGTAAACAAATAAAGTTGTATGCCTATTCTTTTCTGATTGATTTAACTATGAAACTAGATAGGCGCGATTTCATATGCTCTTTTTGGTTGAATTTACCTATCATTTTCTTTGAGTGTAGACGCTATTAGGTTTTATTTAAAAATATAAATAAAAAAATCTGCAAAAGGCATGGAAGACTCCATCTGATCACATTCTTGGAATTGTGTTGCTTCTTACAACTCCTAAGAAACCATCCCCAACTTCTTTTTCAAATTGCACCCTCTGTAGATGAGTAAGGGGATCGTAGAAGTGGGGGAGAAGAGGATCAGCTGAGGGGGCATTTTGGGGGGCGGAGACCTGTCTCAACTGCCGCCATACCTACTCATCTCCACGTCATTCTGAGCAGAGTAACATCAGCTATTTAGAGCAATCTGTATATGAGAGTTGCTGCGACGCGAAGGTTGGAAGCTTATGTGGAGGCCGGAGGTGTCCAGTTTGAACATTTGTTTGCATAGTTTCTTAATTTATTAATATGGTACACATTCATTTTTGTCGTGATTTTGCAGCATGTCTTATTTGTAACTGTCCCGGTAACTGTTAAACAACATACCAAAAATATGGTATACAAAGTGCGCCACTTAAAACTCCCCAGACTTGTAACTTTTTATTTTTGAAGCGATGATCATGTTGGGCACATTAAATTGTAGACATTTTTAAAGCCTTTAAACATGCATACAGAGTGATTAAAACAATTTTTTTTGAAAAAATTGTTAAGAAAAGAAACTTAATTTCTTTGAATATTTTTTTCCTCATCCTGTACATGAACTGTGTTAATGTTTTCTTATAAAGGTTTTAATTAGCTTCAAATTTAAAAAATAAAAATGTTGCAATTTCCTATTTAGTACATTTTAATATAAGTTTGTTTTCAAAAATATTTATTTCTTTTGTTTCTTGTTACTGTTTTGTTACGTTGAATATTGTTTGTGATATGTCTTTTACAAATAAAGCATACATTCATTATTTACATTATTTTAAAAAAAATCAGTTTGGAATCGTAAAGAGTGTTTTTAATTTCTTTCTCTAAAACCAAAAAGAATTTCGAATATGACGTAATAACATAAATTGAAGCTAATTAAAACCTTTATAAGAAACTATTAACGCAGTTCATGTACAGGGTGAGGTAAAAAAATAATCAAGGAAATTAAGTTTTCTTTCTTAACAATTTCAAAAAAAAAAATTTTAAATCACTCTGAACACGTGTTTAAATATCTTAAAAATATCTACAATTTGATGTACCCAACATGGTCGTCGTTAAAAAATAAGACAGTTACAAGCCTGGGGAGTTTTAAGTGGCGCACCCTGTATATGATAAAATATGGTATATGGTATATCACTGTTTTCATAATGACGTGGGGATGCGATTTCAGGTTCTATCTATACAGGGTGCTATTTGAAAAGAAAATTTATGGTTTCGGAGGTAATTTCTTAGAGGTTCAATATGCAACATGGTTTCAGAGGTGTTATCAAAGGAGTCTTTCTTGCCTTTTGCAGGGTTTTTATTTATATTTTTATCTTTTTTAATAACAGAGATATCGCCTGTTAACGAAATTCTGGGACTCTTTTTCAATGGTTTTCGGAATATATTCGGAAATATGTATATTGGATAACGGCAAGTGGATGAAAATTTCAATCACTAAAGACCTTTAAATAAATACATACAGTATTTATTTAAAGGTCTTTAGTGATTGAAATTTTCATCCACTTGCCGTTATCCAATCGAGCTGAAATTTGGCACACAGCTTTGGTTCTGATGACAACACAATACAGTGTATCTAATAGCATTCTAAATCCAATATGGCGGACGCCCCAAGATGGCGGCTTACCGTACCGACTAAAATATGAATACATTAAAAAAAACCTTTTTAAAAACATGGTTTTCTTTTAAAACTAAATTGCACTAAAAAGTAGAAAATAATTTCAACTTTGTAAATAGAAAACCATTGGGCGCTCATAAAATGTAAACGTAAATCAAAATGATTAGAAAAAGTAATATTTCATGAACGCCCAATGGTTTTCAATTTACAAAATTGAAATTATTTTTTATTTTTTAGTGCATTCGGTTTTAAAAGAAAACCATTCTTCTAACATGTGGTTTTTATTACTTACACTTAAGTTTTGTCTTTTTGTGTTAACATTGGGGAAAGCATGTACTTACTTTTATCCACAATTGCATATTGTATATATGTGTCAAATTCATTGTATTTAAATATAATTTAGGTAGTATTGAAATGTTAAAAAATGAAAACACGCGTTTTTTGTATTTAATCATCTCTGAAACGGTTAAATATAAAAACAGGTTTCTCTATTTTATAACTTAACTAAATTATACGTAATAACAATAAATTTGAGCCGTTCATGTTCACTGAAAATTTACAACGAGAATTGCTAGGAATTCGCGTAGAATCACGTTGTATGGCCTCCATGTAACTACGCCAATAAAACTCAGAAATTCGTGTGAAATCACATTTATAATTACGGCCTTCATGTGCAATTACGTCGAGGAATTTTATAAGAGTGTAAGTAAAATCTGTAAAATTCTAGTCATTATCACTGGTCACAGAAGATGTTTGTAAAATTGCACGAATACTTTTTTCAGTGTAGAAGCGGTCGTAGAAAAAGGAATATTGTTATACTTATTTAGTCCAGTCAATGAAAGAGTTGTAGAGAACATTTAGGAGGGGATGTGTTGAGGGTAGTTAGGAGGTAAAAATACCAAAAGTCTCCGCCCCTAGCACTACCGCTTCAGGGGGAGAGGAGGGTGGAAAGGTTCCTTTTCTCGATTCTTCGCTTATAACTCGGAAACAATCCGTCGTATGGCGAAAGGTAATCTATGCAAAATTAAACGTGCCTTTGTAGTCGCCGAATGTTTTTCTGGTCAAAAGTAGATTCTAATTTGTTCTATACTCAAGTAAAATTTGATTCAAATCGAAAACAAAATAAAAAAGTTATTAGGGTATCTTCATTTTAAGTGAGTCACACTGTATATTTAACGAAATGTATAGATTTTGACAAAATATTACGTTAGTAAATACGTCGAGTGTTGTAAAATGAAGATTGTTTTGTAACTGTGATTTATTAGCAGACCACGGTAAACCGCTTTGATAGAAATATTCAAGGTACATAATTGTTTTTTTTATTAATTATCGATTTTCGCTGGCGAATATCTCGCAAACTATAACACATAGGAAGAATGAATATAAACATTCTTGTGGAAAATTTAATTAAGTTTAATTTTGCATAGATTACCTTTTTCCATACGACGCATCGTTTCCGAGTTATAAGCGAAGAATCGAAGAATCGAATAGGGAACCTTTGCAACTACCCCTAACACATCCCTGAAGAGGAAAATCCCCTCCTAAATGTTCTCTATAATTAGAGGTATTAAACTGTAATTTTAGATGTAAGTGCTGAAAAAATTTAGTATTTAATGATGTATGCATGTCAGTGAAAATTATTCTTGACGATAAAAATAGAAGTTCAGTGTAATTTAACTTTATAGTATCCAATGTTCAGAGCATAAATTTCTGAAGTTTGACAATATTCTGAATTCAGGGTATACTCTATTAGATTTTAGGCCAGTGATTGTATAAATTTCTGGTTAAAACCAACTTTGGTCAGTCGCATATGGAAATATTTTAAAATATGTCAATTTCAGATGTCCATTGAAATGAACGAGAAAACATGCTCTTTATAGTTTTGGCACTATTTCAAAGTCGTAGCGAGTTGAATGTATTGTTTCTTATTGTTTTTATGATTCTGCAAGTTTTATCTGTTCCAATACACTAGGTTTTATTTCTAGTTTTATATTTAAGCTGGCACTAAGGAAAAAGTTCGCTACTTCTGGCGGTCGGTATGAGGATGAAGGTTGCCAATTTGTTTTATCGGCCCTGTTTGTTATTCCATCCATCAAAAGAGTTATGAAAATTTATGAGGTAAATTCCCTGGATGCGGTAAGGGGTCCTTTATCCCGGATAACACTTGACACCGTAGCAAAACCGTGGTTGTAAAAATTAATATTCATCGCTCATTTAATCTTTAAATAATTTTAACTTGTCTGCCGAGCTCGTAATTTTTTTGTTATTTGTTTTGTGTTCCACAAAAAGCCTTTTATTAAATTTGTTGAATAATGCAAATATTTGTTGCTATTTCTACAGCCCTAGCACTGTGTACAGAAGCATTTATGCACAAAACTTTCCTTTCCTTTAACAGTACAGTACCTAGAGGTAAAGAATATGCAAACAAAATCTCGTATTGAATGATAATTTTTTTAGGGGTGATTCTTGTAGTAAAAGTTATCGTCTTCAGTTTCTATATTGTCCCGGCGCTCGCTCTTGCCCCCGATTTGATTTAGGGGTGATCTTCCAGCCCTAAATCAAAAAAATTAATATATGGAAAAGTATTGATTATTAATTTTTAAAATTCAGTACATTTATGTTTTTGGAGTCGCTGATTACGAATCTGAAGTCAAATTAAAAAATCCAAAATGGCGGCTTCAATATGGCGGACGGAAATGAGGCAAAATGTAAAAAATTGCTTGATTTCGCATTCTAATCTATGCTTATAAATTTTGTGGGTCGCTAATTATGAATATGAAGTCAAAATTAGAAAATTGAAAATAGCGGATCTGATATGCGGAGGGAAATGGGGCAAATGTAACAAATTGCTAGAATTCGCGTTTTAATTTATACATATAGGTTTCTGGTGTCGTTGATTACGAATCTGAAGTCAAATTTTAAAAACTTAAATTATAGAATGTAAATGGGGTAAGGTGTTAATAATATTATCGTTTTAATTCTGATAAGCAAAAAGGAATAAAACATATAATTCACTATAACATTTTGTCATTTATTATGTTCTGATCATCACAACTACAATACGAATTTATTGTCCATCCTTATAACTATATAATATTATTTAATGCTTTATCAAATGACGTTAGAAATATGATAAATTTAAAAACAGTTTTTAATCGATAGAATTTTCTACAACATAGCAAATTATGATAATTTGAGAAGTAAATGTAACTTAACAAAGACTTGTAGAGTTGGATTTTTTATTATTTTTTTTTTTAAGTTTTATATTTTTGTTTTATCTTATTCTGTACTTATCATTTTAACAATTATTAGAAATGTGATTATAATCTGACATTTTGTTGAATTTTGTTTATTTTCCTTTATACTTTGGTATTATAAAAAAATTAAAAAAAAATACGCATATTTTTCCGTCACAACTTCTTTATTTCTTAAGTTACAGAAACGAGTAAAACACAATTTAAAAGTGCAATTAACTGTCTTTAATATCATTTCTTAGCATGCTTGACGTAGGTGTCACAATTTCTGAGATATTTAACATTTGTAAACTTTCATATCTTCTAAACTATAATTAAAAAAGCGAAATTCATTATCAGTTTAGGTATCAGCTTTATTTTTAACAGTAACAAAATGGCGACGTTGTTATTAAAAAAAATGTGAAGACGCACATTGCTTCGGTCATAACTTCTTTGTTTTTTATGCTACAGAAAGAAATTTAAAAAAAGTTGAAAGCTTAATTAATAACCTACTATTCTACCTATTAGCATTTTTGACGTAGATGTCACAAATTCTGAGATATTTAACTCTCACTCTAAATAATATCTTATGTTCATAAGATAATGGATCCCAAATATGAATTTAAATATCTCCGAAATTATTAATCCTACATCAATAAACAAAAAATATAATTAATTCCCAGTTTGTACTTTCTGTAATTGGTCTGTGACATTCTTTCGATAAAGTAATACTTTTCGAGATACTTGACGAAAGCCATTTGCAAATACCTTTTTTCTAAGCTAAAATCGCAATTTTGAAATCGTTATAACTTAAAAACTAGCAAAAAATGTGAAAAATTGCATAGAGCCTCTTCTTCTTCAAATTTGATTCTTTTTCATCTCCAATAAATATATATAACTTTTCTGTGAAGCATTTACTATTATACTGCAAAAAATGAACGAAATCCGTTCAATTTGATATTATTCGAAGTTAAAGCCTCTAGTTACTGTACTATAAGTAAATTAAACTTTTTGATAAAGTTGACTTTAAAGTCCGTTCTGTTAAATCAAGCAGATTAAATGTCATGTTACGTAAAGTTAGATTTTAGAATATTTGTTCTGTTGTTGACCCTGAAATAGTAACGTGACATCAGCCACCGCGCAATGTGATTACCTTTTGACAGCATATCATGTTTGTCTCGTCCGTGCTAACCTAGAATTTCCTGTCTGTTGATTATTTATCGTCTCATTTTGTTGTACTTTTTTATCCAATTATTAAAGTTTTAACTTTTAAGAGTCTTTTTATTTGAATCCGTAAATAGGAGTGTTTGGTGGCATTGCATGTTCTTTTGCATTATAAAAGTTATTATATAATATTGAAAAACTCAAACAACTTTCTTAGACAAATAATCTGAGAAGTGTATATATAACCTTTGAAAATGTCGACCACTGTCACCATAAATTTATCGCAGGGCGATAAGTTATTAAAGTATGACTATGATATTCCTATGTAAACTTCAAATAAATCATTTTTTTATAGTTATTAAAGATATTGAAACGAATTTAATTTGAGTTAAATGCGGAATAATCAACAATGCATTATTCTTAAAGTATGGCCATAATATAAATTTCTTATGTAAATCTTCAAGTAAATTCTTTTTTTCAGAATTATTAAAAATACTAAAACAAACTTAATTTAAATTAAATCCGACAACAAAAGCCAACAGAAGAAGTTTGAGAAGAGCTGAAAGGGACAGCATCCAACTACTCGCAAAAACAACAAGAAAAAACAGGGGCGTAAAACATCTACTAGGAGGAAAGACAATTTACAGAAAAGGATAAAAATGCATCCAATAAAGTACTGGGGACATGTCCAAAGAAGGGACCCAACACATCTATTGAACAAGATGCTAATACTGAACAGCAACAAACTAAAAAATCACAACTATATATCTCTACCAGAATCAGAAAAGGAAGAAGAAGAAGAAGAAGAAGAAGAAAAATTGCAGGGGCAGAAACACAAAAAGAGAAACGCTCCATATCACGACACATGTGGCTCCCGTTGATGACAACAAGCATGACCTAAATCCAACTCAGCGAGAACGTAGCCGGCCCAGCGGTATATCCTGAAAGTGGAAGTAATGCCTACCGCAAGCTGGTAAATCAATCGAACCAATCAATCATTAAAGTTTATATTTTTCTGCAAATTACCTCAAATGAGTGGTGAACTGAAAAATAAGAGCCAAAAGAAGACAAATTCGATTTTCTGGAAACAAGGTAAAATGAGATTACTAATGTCATCTATCCGAGAGAACCTGTTTGTAGGAAAAAGTTACTACATGAGATATTTACTGCAACAACGCCATCATAGGATTTTGTGAGTCGGACTCGTTCAAGAAAGTCTATATCATCATATTTTGTTAAACATTAGTTCCTCGTTTTATATTCTTTGGATCTCCATAAAATCATGAGACGTTCCTCCTCCTCCTCTTGTGATGATGAACTTGAACTTGTATCGACTAAGTGCTGGAATTACCCCATTTTACTCTAATATGCCAACCCAACTAGCCGTATTGCACTAATATAGCTAGTGTAAAACTTAAGTGTTACTCCTTTAATGTCATATTACTAGGTGATATAAAAGTTCTTACTACTAAATATGAAGCAGTTAAGCTTATACAGATAACAATTCTTGCTAAGTGCTCTTATACAGAAACTTTATTAAGGTGTCTTAATGGAATACTGTGGATGTATAAAAAACTTTTACTCAGCCGAAAGCAGCCGTTGCAACATTTAACCTCTGGTAGTTATATTTATAAATCTTATAACATGGCAAGTACACTAGTATACCAATAGTTTTCGATCCCGCCAGCTAACGTATTTAAGAAACATCAGAATAATCAGTATAATTTTCACATGGAAGAAAATAAAACGTAGTGGAAAGCATTCTGGAACCATTTAATTTTGTACTGGCAATATTGAAATTCAGATATGTTTTCATATAGCAACTTTACTTTGGATAGCCATGATACGTACATAACAACCACCAGACTAACCAAAAAGTTGTATGGCTTTATAATGCTTGCGAAATATACTGGAATGTTCTATAAGAGAAGCCTCTGTACTAGTACGCGAGGCTTGTGCTTGTATAATGTCTGTATAAGAAGCTGAGTTGTTCTCTAAAGTAAACCGTGGTCTGTCTGTATAAATTCAGGTGTTTGTGGCTGCATAGTAACTGCATAACGAGCTGAATTGTTCTATAGCAAAACCTGTGGAAGTTTTAATGCAATAAAGAAGAACGTGTAACTATACTACAACCGTATAACGAGTTAAATTGTTCGATAGGATAATCTGCAGTAGTTTCTATACTACATAATAAGTTTGTAGCTATGTAGTGGCTATATAATGAGTGTCATAGTTTTATAAAACAGTCTGCTACAGTATTTATACTACAAAAAGTTAGAATATGTATAACTGCCGCCAATAGAACTAAATTATTCTTTGAGGCATTTCTCAACTCTATGCAACTACGAGGTTTGTAACAGCTGTTATAAAGTATAATATAATGGTTATTTTCTTGTTTTTCATATTAAATGTTAGACATTGAAAGCGTATGAAAGAAGTCTCGTAAGATTTGTTGATGTACTAGGTCAGACTTGGATCAATAGTATATGGACAGAACGAATGGTATCTTTGAAAGCTATCTGCTGAATATTCAAAATAATATTTTTCATTAAAACTGATTTATGCGAGTCAATAATATTTATAGTTACGATAACAAAACTACTTCATAACTGATGCATCAGTGGGCTATAACGGCGCTTTATTGTTATATAGAGGAGTACAAACGAACTTCTATTCGGCTCTTTGCAGCTCTATAAGATACTTTATAGATGTCGTAAGAATGTTACTAAAGGATGTTAAATAGTTTTTTGAGTACTGTTTTTGCGGCGTTGTAAACTTGCGCATATTTTTGGTATATATTGGTTGTATGTATACGTTGAGACAACATTCTCAGACCTTAATCATAAAGCTTTTATTCTTATACAGTGGCGATATAGATGATTTATAGATATTATAAAATAGTGTTAGTTGGGAGACTACAGCACCAAACGCTTTCGACGAACACAAAGAGTTTCGGATTTTAAATAAATTTCACATCGCAAAAAAATGTCAATCAAATTGGAGACTTGTGGTAAATAAAACCTTTAAAAATCGGTTATGGAACGAGTTTTATAAATTAAAGGGACCTTTTGAGATTAAGTAAGATTTTATTTCGATTATGTACTGGCTGTAAGTGGTGTGTGGCCACGTACAAATTTGTGTGCGCATGTGACAGTATATCAGCAGTTTTTTTTTAACACGATCAACTTATTATAAACACTGGACTGGAAGTATTAGATGTAATACTAACACACACCCGTGAATTATAAAAGGAAAAGTATATTATTAATTGTGCTTTTACTTTTCGTCTTAAAAGAACGTAATCTTCGCTTCTACATTCAGTTTACACTTAAGAATTTAATAATGCAATGCGTTATCCTCTATGTATTTTTTTGTGCATATCAAATCTGTATTTTCAGACGAATTATTATGTGTCATACATAATACCCAATAAATACGCTGTGTGATTAATTGGAAAGTGCACTAGATATATAAAAATGTAATGATATATTCATATGTGAATATTTTTCTCGACGTTGCGCTAAAATAGAATTTCATTAATGCCTGCAAGTTGGGTTCAATATATCGATAATGTTAGTTATGTCCGCATATGCCATCGCAGTAATTTATAGCTGCTAGCAGTGGACTACAAGGATTAATAACTCTATCAATTATGATATTACTTTGTCCTATTCATTTCTATTATGCATGTTAAGCTAATATGTTTTCATGAGTTCATACAATAGCGTCCAGAACATTTGTTATTGCGCTAACTGTTTGACCATATTTTGTCCGTGATTAAATTCACGGGAAAATATACTAAATTGAACAATTAATTCAATGAATTTGTGCCCTCTATTCATGCATGAACGACCGAATCTGGGACGCACTAAACTAAACGTTTTGGTTTACTACAGTGTAGTACATGAACATTTTCCATGAAACTCAGCTGAGTTACAAGATATTTTGTAAAGAACCGTTAAACCGTTATAAATATAACTAACTGTTAGTCAGCGGAGCCCGAAATCCAAAATTATCGTGTTAAGTTTTTTTTCCAACGGTTTTATAAGCGTTAGATGGACTTATTTACATATTCGACTGATGACAAGCTGTCATCTTTCTGTCTGTCTATTGGCGCCATATCTACAAAACCATTTGACGGAACAAAATAGTATTTAGTAGGTAGTTGACACTGTTGCCAACGAAGAACTGGGATATACTTCCACTGAAAATATACAGAGCGGACACCTAATTAAAATAATCTTTCAAGCTTGAAAGATTTCCTTGTAAGGGAGGATTTATTATTATATATTGGCATGATCAGACTTAGATCTCTTGTTTTTCATATTGAATTTTAGATGTAGTACATGTATAAAGAAATTGGCAAGTCTGTTCGTAAGGGGACCCTTGTTGATGTTCTAGCTTGTTCAGATTTAGATCAATGATATATGAAAGGAACGATTGAAAGTTATCTGCTGAATACCCAAAATAATATTTTATAACAATGATGCAAGCAGAAATACAAGATTTTTATTTTTTTAAAAAACTATACTTGCTATGGGGCTCTAAAGAAGAGTGATTCTTTTTTGTTTTTAATGTATCAAGTAAATAAGTATTTCCTGCCACTTTTTTTTACAAGAAATTATTTTCTTATTTTTTTATAATATATCTTTGAGTTGAACATATATCTCTGTTGATGAGTTCTAAAGAAAATGAAAAAAGTTGCGCAATTTTTACAGATATTTGGTCAGTGAAACATCGATTGAAATATTTTATTTATTAAGACGCGTGAGTGAAATTTTATACATATTTTCTTTGTGCTTTTTAGTAGTTCTTGGCTTTAAAATGTAACAAATGTTTATTGTGATGGAGTATCCTCTAAGTAGGGCTAGAGATGCTTAAAAGATTTCCTCGTAAGGGATATATTGGCATGATCAGACTTAGATCTCCAATATATAGAAAGAATGGTTATTTTCTTGTTTTTCATATTGAATGTTAAATGTAGTACATGTATAAAGAAATTGACAAGTCTGTTCGTTGGGGGACCCTTGTTGATATTCTAGCTTGGTTAGATTTAGATCAATGATATATGAAAGGAACGAATGATTTCTTTGAAAGTTATCTGCTGAATACCCAAAAAATATTTATTATTAACAACAGGACATAAGCTTCGTCTCAATTTTTTCTTTGGCATCGTTAAGTTTAAAATAATTTTACAAAGTTAACCAACCAAAGTGGCAAAATGGGTAATTTATTTGGTTACATGAACAATATAAAAAAGCGAATGTTTTGTGATTATTTTATTAAACAGATTAATAAATTATTCACTTTGTTTAGTTAAATTTGCAAAATTGATTTAATGTTAGTGCAAGAAAACTAGATAATTTAAATCATATCTCATATTTGAACTACCATCGACATTAGGAACAATTTTTGCTATAAGATTTTAAATTTTTACTTCAATTTCAATTGCTGGTATTTTACTCTCGCAACAATTTCAACGCCCTGTGTGTTATATCGACATTCCAACTATAGTTAAAGTACTTAAGTACATTTCAATATCAAAATCAAAAACTTTGTATAAAGAATCACTCTTTATATCATGTTTTAATTTTTGTTAAAATGTGAAATAAATGTATTATTTTTTCTAGATGTGTTTTTGTACTTAAAATTAATTTGTTGTTGTGGGTTTTGTTTTTGTTACAAAAAATAGGAAAATATTCATTTCCTCGGAATGGTTAATACATATATTTATTTAAAGATACAGACAGCTTCTCGAGCCGCTTAAAAAAAAATAATTTCACAAGATATTTTTTTCACAAACGAAAGAAAAGTATCCGGTATCCGAAAAAAGTATTCGAATACCATTCTATCTGTATCCGACCCAGCTCTATATGGTGGTCACTTACACAATAAGAAATAACAGACTGACATGATATTTGAAATGTAGTTGTCATTATTATGAGGAAAAAATCTGTTATTGTTTTAATATAAAAATATACAGGGTGGTCAGCCAGCCGAGAAAACAATTCATAAACAAAGGGTGTCAAACAGAGACAGAAGTTTGTGTAAATACGTTTACAGATTTTTTTTACTTAGTATTACTATTGCTATTATTTCTATCATTAGAAAACGAGATGCCCAAAGATGACAACTCGTCATCTTGCTGTCTTTTGCAGCATATAATGTCCTTAAACGTATTCCAAATAGAAAAAACCGCTGCCCAAGGAATCACTACTTCCACATCCAGATTTTCTCACCAAGTCTTTCACAACGAAAAAATGTTATATGTGGAAATAATTGTTTATGGAACTTTAATAATATTTGAAATCGTCTACCCCAAAAACCCATAAAACAATATCCTACATCGGTAGTAGAGTGGGGGTGGTGATGGGGGGTGGTAGTGAGGGTGAATGAAGTAAAAAAAATATTTTGAGGTTTTTGGTTCTTGTACGCATACAATTACAATCTCGACGTTTCATGACATTCTCAGCCTATTTGAGCAATAAAAGTTTTTAAAAATTTTTTTGTCGTTACTATACTTCCACTGGAGGTGGAAGTAAAAACTTATAGTCGGGGAGCCCTCCCTAGCTGTACGTGCACCCCCCGCCCGATCCTTGGACACAATGTTTTTCATAAAGATTGAAGCCTAAGGAACAATTTAAGACATATTCTAAAAAAAAAACTGGCTGTACTTTCAAAATGGCGGCCATATATTAAAAAAAACTGTTGTCAGTGTTGTTTTTGTTATTTAACACAAAAACTAAAAAAGATGGACAAAAACTTTCTTCACAAAAAACAACGTGCATAAAATTTTCTACAATTTTGTACCTATACAATATTTTGATAGGAGTTACCATTTTCCAGATAAATGAGTCCAAAATTAAGAAAACATGGAAATTCATATATCGGTAAATCACTTGGAGGAAATAACTGTGACAATTATTGTAAGGCGTATAATATAACTTTATATTATTAGCATAAAACTTAAATAAAATAAACTGAAAAAAATTAATAATAATAATAATATTATAATTTGCAGATATTTATCTCGAAAACGGTAACAGTGGTATCTGGAAAACGGTAACTCCTATCCAAATATTGTATAGGAACAAAATTGTAGAAAATTTTATGTACTTCGTTTTTTGTACAGAAAGTTTTTCTCCATCTTTTTTAGTTTTTGTGTTAAATGACCAAGAACAATATTTGCATTTTTTTTAAACGGACGCCATTTTGAAAGTACAGCCAGCTTTTTTTTTTTTTTAGGACATGTCTTAAATTGTTCCTTAGGCTTTAATCTTTATGAAAAACATTGTCCCCAAGAATCGGGTGGGTGTACGGACAGTTAGGGTGGACTTTCGTAGTGTTACGTTTTGTATTGAATTTTATATTTTATTTTAAGAGATTAATCATTTATCTGGAAAATGGTAACTCCAATGCAAATATTGTATAGGAACAAAATTGTAGAAAATTTTATGTACTTTATTTTTTGTACAGAAAGTTTCTCTCCATCTTTTTTAGTTTTTGTGTTAAATGACAAAACCCATATTTGCAAATTTTGTTTTTTTTTAACGGACGCCATTTTGAAAGTGCAGCCAATTTTTTCTTAGGGTGGGCTCCCGGCTCCCGTAGTATTAATACGAATTTGACCTCGGCAAAAACCGAATTTCGCGTTCAGACTGTATTCATTATATCTAGCATCACTGAAATTAAAGCACATATTATGATAAACACACAAACATTCAAAAATGCGTGGGACACTGTACCGTTTTAGAATAAAATTTACATTAAGATAATATGTTTGGGAGATGCTATTTTTTGAAATGAGACTAAGACCAACATTAATTTTATAACACGAATGGGTTTCTTTAGATTACACCCTTGATAAAGCATAATTAATTTACCTCCCTTTTAGATTTTATTCCAAGATACAGTGTTAGAATTTAAGGTCTAGTACACACACATACCCTGGAAATGGCTCAGCTGGCTGGAATAATATCTGCATTATTTATAAAGCCACCCCTAGAGCTGCTATTTATTATGCTTCCATTAAATAAGATTTTATCTTAACTGTTGCTGAATTAAAAATTGCCTTGTATTCAATTTTATGTCATTACTAATGGGTGTTTTTTTCTTTTTCATGTTGGCCATTCTACTACAGGACTGAAATGTAAGTATGTTGATAGGTTGTTAATGGGGTGTGAATAATACACTCTTGATCCTTATTTGTTTGATAATGCGCTTGTGTGATTGTATTTACCGTCTATTATTTACTGTTTAGAAAAATAGTGGTGTCAAATTAAGCATTAAAATCACCTATTTGATAAAGAATTCTCTGGCACCACCAATTTTTATGTTTTAATTTGCTTTAGATATAACAAATGCTATGAGAAGTTTCGAATTAAACCCATCCATTGTTTGTTGTAAAATTTACACAATCTTTGTTTCAATATTGAAATTTTCTATTATTTTCCTTATTATCTCCGGTCCTAGTAATTCCATCGCAAAAATGAAAATACCAAATTGTTCCCAATACAATTCTGAATAAAACTAGATTTATGAAAAAACCGATAATTTGTTAATTTATAAAAAATAAAAACCACTAAAAATTGCATTTTTTAATAATTTAAGTAAAATAACGTAATAATGTTTTAATAATAACATAAAAATAATCAATTTTAACGAAAGTTGGTGAAACTATACCCTTTATTGAACTAAACCTTCCTGCCAAATTTTAGCGCTAAATATTTATTTAAATTGCTAAAAATAAAAAAGAAATCGAAATTTCAATCGCTTACTAAGTGCATCAGCTCGTAGGAAAATATTTTTTTCTAAATGTAGGTTTTTACATGTTTTTTACAATGGTGATTTAACACAAAAAGTAGCGGTCTAACTCTTTTCGTTTTCAAGATACAGGGTGGTAAAGTAAAAAAATTGTGTTCGTATTTTGTCTCTATCTTGGAGACTATTATACTATCTACTTCAAAATCAGTAACATGTTTTTCAGGTCGCTAATTACAATGGCGATGTCATATTTTATAGATGGCATCAGTTACAGTACTTTTATGTGACATTTTAAACCATAACTTTTTTGAGGTTACGTTTTGGACATTGTCATTGTCTATTATAATCGAAACGCAATTTGATTTCCTAAAGAAAAGGTATACTAGTTTAAACGCGCTCGATGAACCAAGAAAATCTATACCTAATTTCATTGTTGAGTATTTAAACTTTGAAATAGTGGTCAATTTATATTGGTTCATCAAGCGCTTCAATGTATAAAAAAAATCGTTTCCGCGGGAGTCGTAGTGGTGTCGACGTTGCGCGTGAATTTAAACGTGTCAGCGCTCAAAACCACATATTGTCCTGTGTATTGAATGAAAATATTTTGATCCACGACTATCGTATAATCATTGCAAAATAGGCATTATTCCAACACAACGTATAATGAACATAATCTCATTCTAACCATCTTTGACCAACCAGGAACTGATTGTTTTCATCCTAACGCACCTTTGACTAATCAGGAACTAGCAATTTTCATAAAGAAACGGCGAATCCATTTTTTCCATATTTTCGTGCATATTTTCGGGTTTGACGATTAACACGTCAACGTTTTACTGTAAGCGAACTTTATTTTTTCACTTTTAAGTGATAAAAACAGTTAAAATATACGATAGTCGTGGATAAATTATATAAATAGCCATCATTATACTCTCACTGAATAATCTATTATTCCAGAGAACTATTTTTTATTACTCGTCAAGACATAATACTACTCGGAAAATGGTCGGTGGGTGAAAAAAGGCACTTATCTACCCTTGTCATTTTAATATCAAAAATTGGTACATTTTGTAGTATAAATTACATAAATAATCTTCATAATCTTTTAATCTACATTTTTCAGACTTTCAGATGGTGACTTACAATAGAAAAATAATGATCACATAATTTTTTTCACTTTTTCCTCTTTTTAAAATATGCGCAATTAAATTGAGGACTCAATAGATTTGGATCGTATATTAGGTCACAAAGTTTTATGAAATATTTGTTTTATACATCACGATAATCCTGTTAGATTAGAGGTGACTGGTGAGAATAAATCTTACATCCCTAAAATCGTAAATTTTGTATCTGTTTTCTATTTGACATAATGTTTTGTTTATTACTTATGACAAGAAGAAAATGATGGATTATAACTTTAATCCATTAATAACTTTATTTATGAAATGTAATTTATATTGGAGGGTTAGATCAAACTGCTACCAGTAAATGGATTATTTCGTTTCACTGAACATGGTGGCAGGCGTGCATTTCGCTAGCCATGTTGACATCATCTGGAGACAGTAATAGCTTAATTTTATTTGTTCTAAACATTTTAATCGGATTTTAATTGTCTCTAGATGATTGGTTGCCGAGAAGCGCGTCGAGATTTAGTGTTCAATGTAGAGATGTTAATGGAAGTCAAGTTTGAAACTGACTGAAAATTTCAAACTTTCTTAAGACATTTTGTTCACTTTTTCTCCCGTGTCTGACGATTATGTCACGCTGAACATGCATTAACTGATTTTTGACAAACGAGAAAGATTATAGCAATTTTATTGGGTTGACTTTGCCTGATAAATCGGAAACGAGTCATTTTGATAAATTCGACACACTAATTTAAAATATGATATTGTTATAAACTAAATAGATAGCACTAAATCGTTTTAAAACATTTTAAACTCGAAAAATTTTCAAATAATCAGTAACCAGTTTGTTTGGTTTGTCCGTAATTTGAAATTGAAAAAATGTGAAATAATATTTCTTCCACTCACCCAATTAAACTTTACTACCTAATAATTAAAATCACTTAAAAATACGTTTGACTGCGTTATTTTTCCATATTTATGTTTAACGACTTTACTATTAATATTAATATTAAGTTATTACATACCTTATCAGGTCCAATTAACTATACTCCATGCAAAAGCTGCAAAAACCCCAAAAGTGCAAAAAAAACTGACGCCACGATCGTGTTCTCCACCCTTAAAAACGGGATACCTTTTTTAAAACCTTCTTTCTGAGGACCACTTCAGGATTAATGGAGGGGGTGGTTTCAACCCCCGGGGGTCATTAGGATGTCTGGTTGTTAAATTTTACAGAACATATTGAGGTTCCTCAAAAAAAACCCGATCCCACAAGTCCTCGCATGCCTAATAACAAAAAATGGTAAAAAGAGGTGGTTTTTTGCTAAATAACATCAGCATCGTGTTCCCCGCTCTTGAAAGCATGTAGAAACCAGTTTTCAGTACGTTTGGATGTTTTTGCATGTTTCGGATTGAGGGAGGAGAAGGTTTCGACCCCGGGGGTCGTTAGGATATCTGGTTGCGAAAATTTACAGGGCATATTGAGTTTCCTCAGAAGAAACCCGATCCAACAAATCCTCGCATGCCTGACAACGAAAAACAGGAAAAACGGGTGGTTTCCTGCGTTGAGGGTAGTTCAAGAGGGTAGGTACAGCGTGACTATCACCATCGTTTTGGCCGTCTTCGAAAACTGGGAGTAGCCATGTTTGGTCGCTACCCTTGCACTTTTGGGATTTATCCATTTTTTGCAACTGTGGTATGGACTACTAGGTGTCTGCAGTATAGATATTAATTAACAAGGGCCCCAGTATAAAACCCTGAGGCACTCCAGAAAGTAGCATGCGCTTAGAAGAAATTTTTTTCCCACTTGAAATATCAATACAAGTGTATTGGTAGCTATTAAGTAGATACGAGCTAAGCCACAATAAAATAAGAATAAGAAGAATAAGAAATAAGATAATTTATAGGGGAATTACGCTCTATAAATTGGTACTCCTTCTGTACTCATAATGGTAATGATATTAGAACGTTCTGGAGAACAAATTGTACGATACTTATAGTATTTGCAGTAAGAATATAAGTATGAAATGTTAGGGTATTATTATATTCTGTTATTATATTCTATTTCCTTCAATATTGAAGCTTTACAAACCTCAAAATTGCGAATTACCTCTCCAAGCCAATTAGTAATTTAAACAATCGCCTAAGTATATTAAAAACAATGCTAATCTTAGCAACCCACAAAATCCTATTTTCGATCTTTATTGATTACAGTGTTATGATGAAGTATATGATATTTGTATTACTAAGCTTTCTCCGGCATGAGTTTGTAATCAGTGGGAAAAAACCGAAAAAGAAGAATAATGTGCTTTAAATAGTCGTCTCTTAACTTCTATTCATAGTTTGATAGTTTTACTGTCGTTACCATTATTTTAAAACGTCTCGATACGTATAACATTCTATGGAAGCGTAATTTTCCCAATACAAAGTGTTTAAAATATATCTGATACAGTTCGAAAAAGTCTTTTATTTGTTTTCTATATCTGATTTATTATTTTATACTAGTTTAATTCAATAATTCTAATTTTCCCTTTATATTTGAAGTGACTGTTCCTTATCAAATAAAATTGTTAATATGTTTTTATAAAATTAGTTTCGATTGGTTTTTCAAGTTACTTCAGAATATCTAATTTTGTTCGATGAATTTTATTTGAGTTTTAAACTTTTGTAAAAAAATATTTTAAATATTAAACATACTTTATGAGAGTTCAGATTCTCTTGGGAAGTAGACTGTTCCATTCTGTAAACTTTTACTGAAATTGAAATTTAATTTAACGGCTCATTTGAAATATCAATTAAAATTAAATTTTTATAGGGTGTCTTCGAAAATGTGACATCAAACCATTCATTAGGTTCCTCAATCCTCATGCAAAATAAATCGAAAAGTTCA
The DNA here is from genome assembly GCA_936432065.2 of Rutpela maculata. Taxonomy (NCBI): domain Eukaryota; kingdom Metazoa; phylum Arthropoda; class Insecta; order Coleoptera; family Cerambycidae; genus Rutpela; species Rutpela maculata. Next base: position 133,266,129 of record OW386289.2, read on the forward strand.
TATGAACATATCTAATGTCAAGGACATTACTGAGATACACTGGATTTTAAAATGTTCATATAATGGTTGCGTCAAAATTTTTAATATTTTTAGAATATTAATCAACAATCGGCATATTTCAGGAAAGTTATGAGTTTTTCAGTTTCATCGAAATGTGCTCCATTTTCAACAAATATTCTATTCCCCTTAAAACTTTACAAATCCTTTTCTATGAGACTGAAGACTGAGAGAAAAATAAAAAATTTCCTTCAACTGAAAGTTTTACGATAGACCTTGATATGAACATTTCTCCATATTTTGCATCGTATTTATTTCTACACTTTCTGAGGCATTCTGTTTTTGGCATTTAAGTAGAATGATTTGTTTAAAAACATTTTTCATATTGATAAAATTACGATTAGAAAAGTTAATCGATATTGTTCATTTAGCGAACTTAAATGAATTAGAATTAAACTCAAATGAATTGTCAATTAATTCATTATTTAATATTTTTGACACCTATATGCATTTTAACATATTTTATAAATTCAATCAGTATGCAATTGAAACGAATAATTCGATCGAAACTTGTCTCGTGCCTTCCCTTTATCATAGTTAAAATAATTTCCTGGATGCGAGCGTAGAGGCGCCTTCACTGTAATTGTATTTCGATACTCTAATGAAGCAACGTCCAGCGCGGTTAGTACTTGGATGGGTGAAATCCATCTTGGGAAACACAGCGATCTCGTCCCACCTTCTAGCGGCTTGTATATCAGCGTATACGCGGAAGCTATGTAATTTCAAGACGAGGATTACGTAGTGGATATACCATCCTTCGGAAGGGATGTAAAGCAGGCGGTCCCTTGTCTATTAAATGTTAGGCAAGTAAATCCTTACTCTTCTTACGAGAAGAGGTTCGGCAAAATTTCCAGATTGTCTCCGTAGGAAATAAGCCGACGTTAAATAAAAAGATTTAAAAAAAATGAAATAATTTCATTCTGTTATATATTCTGCGATATAAAATACTAAATTCAGCTTATTGGGAATTATCTGGAATTTTTTCATTTGAATCACCACTATACAATAAAAATAACGGCAATCACCGTGATAAAAAATGTATTATATTCCCCTGAAACGATACAAGAATGAACATACAATATTTTGTGATGAAGTTTCCATCTAACAGACGCAAAAATTAGAACTTATTTAATAATGCAATTGAGAACAGATATTCTATCTTAGTATACACGGCATTCTATTGCTAATAATTTGGGAACACATGAGGAAGTTTTTCACAAACATCCAAATAACGATTAGTTTATCATTCATGTAGATTGAGATTCAGGATTTTAAAAAGTCACTATGCATCTTATGCAGTCTGATTCATCTCGAGACTTCTTTCCACGATACTTTTTATATGGAGCAAGTAAATTCGACACCGCATATTCCACCCATAGACATATAAGACAAGACCGCAGATTGAAAAGCAGCCTCAAGACTCCTGGAAAGAGGGAGAATAGGAAGTTCACGGAGGATGGTCTCATCTCAAAGAGTCTCTTCCTCATATATTCAATGTCTCAATTCATCACTGCCTCTTGATTTCGCCTGTCCATCGACTTTCCCATCCCTGGACTTCCCCCGTACCAAGATTTATCCCGTCCCCAGACTTCACCCGTCTCTCGACTATCACTACCCCTCGACTTCCACTGTCCATTGACTTCCTCTGTTCCTTGATTTCGTCCACTTTTACACACGGCGACATTTCGGTTGTGGACCAATTGTCACTCCCCAATTGCGGTATACATTTTTGGTATGCATAGACTAGAGAGCGCAAGCAAAGAATCAAAGCGAGAGCGCACGTATATTATAATTTAGACCGTTCATCTAGCTTTTCAACTACGTGACTCATGAGATAGACTCCTATCTATTCTCAGTTGAAAAAGCTACGTTGATCTTTACCGTGGCGGTACATTGGCACCGGCACGGACCAAACATTGGCGCTTTGTTGGCCTTATGATTTTCCAACTGAGTTTAGCAAGAGTTAACTGCGAATGCTCATGCAGCGAGCTAATGAATATCGGTTTTTGACACCACTCAAAAAGACTATGCCTTGCATGTGTCTTCATTTGTGCAGGGTCCCACGGATGGATGGGACAGGGGGCAAACGGGCAAATGCCCGTCGAGCCGATGGCTCTGGGGCCGGGTAGGGCCGGTTCGAGGTAAATAGGCATCTATTCCGGTGGATAAAAAACCAGAGAACGAAAAAAAATTAAATGGCAGCTCTTTTCCCTCCTTAGTCCTTAGAATGAAAGAAGTGTCTGATGTGATTTTCAGGCTGCTATCTTAAAAACTCGGCCACTGACATAAATGCCAGATGTCATAGAGTATCGAAATTAGTCCAGTCAATGAAAGAGTTGTAGAGAACATTTTGGAGGGGAGAATTTTTCTCTTCAGGAATGTGTTGGGGGTAGTCAGGAGGTAAACATACTAAAAGTCCCCGCCCCCTAGCCCCGCCGCTTCAGTAGGAGAAGGGGGTGGAAAGGTTCCTTTTTTTCGATTCTTCGCTTATAACTCTGAAACGATGCGTCGTGCGAAAAAAGGTAATCTATGCAAAATTAAACGTAATTAAATTTCCCACAAGAATGTTTATATTAATTTTCTTTCTATGTGTTATATTTTACGAGATATTCGCCAGCGAAAATTGATAATTAATAAAAGAAAAATCAATTGTGTACCTTGAATATTTCTATCAAAGCGGTTTACCGTGGTCTGCTAATAAATCACAGTCACAAAACAATCTTTATTTTACAACATTTGACGTGTTTACTAACGTAATATTTTGTCGAAGTCTAGACATTTCCTTAAATATACAGTGTGACTCACTTAAAATGAAGATACCCTTATAACTTTTTCATTTTGTTTCCGATTTGAATCAAATTTTACTCAAGTATAGAACAAATTAGGATCTACTTATGACCAGAAAATCATTCACCTGCTATAAAGGCAAAGCTACCTGCGGTACCAAAATATGAGGAAAAAGATTAAAAATCATATTGATTTTTAATCTTACGAACGATGAATTTTACGTAGCCACCACAAATTGCGGAAGCTGAGGACCCCCTTTGCCAGATGAGCTTATGTATGAAATATCCCCCATCAATAATCAAATCAAATTTTGGTGTATGTACATTTGTGGCGCCGATTGGATGCATTTTTTAGAATTTCTAACATTCAAAATGTTTTATTTTTTTCAGCATATTTTTTTTGGTACCGCAGGTGGCTTTGCCTTTATAGCAGGTGAATGATTTTCTGGTCATAAGTAGATCCTAATTTGTTCTATACTTAAGTAACATTTGATTCAAATCGGAAGCAACATCAAAAAGTTATAAGTGTATCTTCATTTTAAGTGAGTCACACTGTATATTTAAGGAAATGTCTAGACTTCGATAAAATATTACGTTAGTAAATACGTCGAGTGTTGTAAAATAAAGATTGTTTTGTGTCTGTGATTTATTAGCAGACCACGGTAAACCGCTTTGATAGAAATATTCAAGGTACACAATTGATTTTTTTTTATTAATTATCGATTTTCGCTGGCGAATATCTCGTAAAATATAACACATAGGAAGAAAATGAATATAAACATTCTTGTGGGAAATTTAATTACGTTTAATTTTGCACAGATTACCTTTTCCCATACGACGCATCGTTTCCGAGTTATAAGCGAAGAATCGAAAAAAGGAACCTTTCCACCCCCCTCCCCCCTGAAGCGGCGGGGCTAGGGGCGGGGATTTTTAGTATGTTTACCTCCTGCCCACCCCCAACACATCCCTGAAGAGAAAAATTCTCCCCTCCAAAATGTTCTCTACAATCCCTTTTTGGGCATTCATTGATTGGACTAAATACAATTACAGTCAACTTGATTTTGCATGTTAGTCCCAAATTCTGTAAGTTTGTTTAAGAAAGTTCTGATGTTCTTTCTTTTTTTTTGATCTCTGAAACTTTAGAATTATTTTTGTCTTGTTTCTTTGTTTTTGTTAATTTTTGGAGATGTTTATGTAGACAATATTAGTCATAATTATTATTGAATATTATTTATTGTTATACTGTCTAAATGTTTAAATTTTTTATTTCACCCTTTGTTTTTCAGTGTCAATAAATTTTAATAAAGGGTATGGATGTTTAGTGGCGTTTTTAAAAATGTTACCAAGACGGTAGTAGTCTGTTTTAGACCGTGGTTGAGTCAGACTACGTGTTAGTACTTTGAACCTTTAAATAATTTTTGCAATTACATGAAAAAAAGGAAAACTGGTTTGACGAAACTTATTTTTCGAAGAAAATGTTTGTACTACTGTAATTTCTAACTTTTCTTCATTTTAGAGCGTTTGACCTTGAAAAATACAACATTTTCGCCTGCGGCGCATTTTTTCCCCACCGGATAAAGGAAAAAAATATTCTTTAAAGGCTCACTCAAATTTGAGGTTCTAGTTCCGTGCTTGATTGGGCCGTTTCCCTAAAAATGCCAGGGTCGGTTGGACTGACCCCATCTACCCCCAGGGTCCTTATTCTTGAAAAAGGGAATAAAAAATCGAAGTATTTTGTCTCTTTTCATCTCATTACGTTTCGTATTTTCTTGTCATTCTTTTCTCATAGTTCTAATCCCTTATGTCAAGAATAACGTCCCTGGTGTAGAGCAAGAACGTATGCTTATTCTAGTTTGGTTCACTCTTACGTCGCTTGTCTCTGCATGCATGGTTGTTCGCGGAAGCCAGCAAAAATGCATTAAACACACCGGCGACTGCGTTTTTTTTTGGCATCGCTCAAAAGAATATACAATATAGAAGTTTAAGCATTTTCAAAATCATTCAGTAGAACAACCAAATCACAGATTTAGGCGATTAAATTAACGATTTTAATTCCATATAGTTAATAGTATGTTTATTATATTCAATTTATAATTTAGAATAATGAAATGTCACAAATTAATTTAAAATACGCAATAGTAATGTTGGTGGCTTTCCATTGGTTGATTTTGTTAGATCATGCGTCAAAATATAATTACCCCGTGTTAGAGTGGCAGTATTACATTGCTATATATTTCTTGAGTATTAATCGAGTTCCATTAAATTTCCGTTGCTATACATGCGCACAGATATAAAAGCTGTAGAATATAATAACAATTAGGTAATTTGTTTACTGATTGAAAATTTTAATTTAGTTTAGAACAATGAAAACACCAGTTTAAAATTGCAATCTATTATTTTGAAAGCCTTGTGGCAAGTTGAACAAATTTTATCCAATAAATTATAAATCATCATCTATAAATTTAATAATAATAATAAATAATACATCATATAGATAATTTATAATTGCACAATATAACGTATTTATAACTTTTATACGCAAACAATTGTACATATATTGTAAAATATATTTAAAAGAATAGGATAAATTGACATATTTGTTTAGAATATTTTATGAAAATAGTATATATATGTTTTAGCTTTATAACTAACCCCAAATATCGTATTGGCATTCACGATTTGGATATGCAGTTATTTAAATAAAATGTTAGGGAAATATGTATTGGGTGGGTTAAATATTTATTGTAAGAAATAAATATAAGGTAATAAAGAAATATATTTTAAAACAGAAAGAAAAAGCAATATTGAAGAAACCTAAAAAAACTCCAATTAATATGAAGAGAGAATGAAAAACTAGTCTTTCACTAAGAATATGCACAGCGATTAAAAATATTTAAATTAATATTTGAGAAAGGAAACAGATTTGGTTACCGAATGTCAGCAAAGTTCACTATTTTTATATTTTTTATTCTTATTTATATCATTTGTCAAAAAACACCCTCTAGCTGTCCTTTTCATCTAAAAGTCACTGGCATAGATGTCATTTTCCAGTAATATACTGGATTTTTATATTATTTAGTAGAATAGATATGTGTATTAGATAAACAAATTTTAAAAATTGAAAAAGGTCGTGTTATTATCATTTAGATCTAGTTATTTATGATGTACATTGAAAATATGATTTTTCAGTATAACATGGACTGCATCTATTTTCGGAGCATCGTAACCTTATTTACACAAAAACACTTCCCTACGAGAAATTTGCAATCCTTTTGGTGGATAATTAAACAATCATCTTTTCTTATAATAACTTACATCTTTGCACAATCTCTCTTATTTTTGAGATATAGTGGAAAAACGTTTTGGTACCCCCCTCCATCATAACTTGATTTTTAGGCATCATTTATAGTTTTTTTTCCTATCATACGCGTAACTAGGAAATCCCAAAACACAAATTTTTTTAATTACTACCTTGTCCTGTCAACGAAAGAGTTGTAGAGAACATCGAGGAGGAGAGAATTTTCCTCTTCAAAAATATATTGGGGGTAGTTAAGAGGTGGAAAGGTTCCTTTTTTCGAATCTTCGCTTATAACTCGGAAACCATGCGTCGCGTCGTACGGAAAAAGTTAATCTATGCAAAATTAAACATAATTAAATTTTCTACAAGAATGCCTACATTTTCTTCCTATCTGTTATAGTTTACGTTTACGTTATTCGCCAGCCAAAATAGATAATTAATAAATAAATTAATTAGGTACCTTGAATATTTCTATCAAACCAGTTTACCGTGGTATGCTAATAAATCACAGCCAAAGAAACAATCTTTATTTTACAATACTCGACATATTTACTAACGTAATATTTTGTCGAAATCTATACATTTCCTTAGATATACAGTGTGACTCACTTAAAATGAAGACACCCTTATAACTTTTTTATTTTGTTTCCGATTCGAATCAAATATTACTCAAGTATAGAATAAATTACGATGTGCTAATGACCAGAAAAACCTTTACCTTTTTCCCTACGACGCATCGTTTCCAAGATAAAGCGAAGAAATGAAAAAAGGAACTTTTCCACTCCCTTCTCCCCTTGAAGCGGCGGGGCTAGGGACAGGGACTTTTAGTATGATCAAACACATTCCTGAAGAGGAAAATTCTCCCATCCTCAATGTCCTCTACAATCCCATTTTGCGTATTCATTGATTGGATTATAATACCAGACTTTTTTTTCACGAATAAGAAAAAAGGTTTGAAATGCAGTGATTGACCTCATTTGCCTTTATGAGATTATATTATAATTTATATAAGCTAGAAGTAGGAATACCACAAAATATAAATGGTAATTTTTTTTTTCTTGATAAAAGTATTAGTTAATATAAAAGCCAAATCAATTCAGATACCTCACTTATTATTTGTACCATCAATTAACCAGTATAAGATTTATTGAATATAAAACGGCTTGTGGCTAGCACGTGCTCCAACGTGAGCAGGTTTGACCTTGCATAAATTCAACCTTACAATTACCTTCCCTTTTATCGACCGCCCTTTAACCCAGATTATTCAACCAAGCACCGGAAACCCTTTATATTGTATTTCTAAACGGAAACTTCTTTTTGCAGACACCGACAATCAACGTGTAATTATCCACGTGAGGGACGTCAACGATGAGCCACCTTATTTCATAAACAGGCCTCTGCCCATGCAAGCTGTCGTGCAGCTTAACGCACCCCCCAACACACCTGTGTTCACCCTTCAAGCGCGCGACCCCGATACGGACCACAATATTCATTACTTCATTGTCAGGGACAGAACAGGAGGCAGGTTTGAAGTAGACGAAAGGTCCGGGGTCGTTAGGACTAGAGGAACTGACCTCTTTCAGCTCGACATGGAGTATGTTTTGTATGTCAAGGCGGAGGATCAAAACGGTAGAGTTGATGACAGAAGATTCCAGTCGACGCCCGAGGAAAGGTTGTCAATTGTTGGTGGGAAGAGGGCACCACAGTTCTACATGCCTAGCTATGAAGCTGAGATACCTGAGAACCAAAAGAAGGACTCTGAGTTAGTATAATTTTGCAAATTCTAATTAATTAATTAATTAATTTCAATACTGTGACGGCTATAAGTGTAGTTTATGAATTATATTAAATCGTGTGAAATCATAAAGCTAATACAATGTGTCCCAAACAAAAGAGCTCAGGCAGAAATTGTAGAACATAACATTTTATCAATAAAAAACCTATACGGGGTGTCTGAAGTATACGTACAAATATTTTGCACGATGGTATGTTAGTCCAGTAGTTACTTAGTACCAAGGGTCGTAAGTGCCATTTTCTTGGTCGAGAATACAATTTGCAATTCGAGACCCGTAGAATCGAGGTTTGCAAATATTCGAGACTAAAAAATCGCACTGTGTCATACCCATGAGTCATTAAACTAGAAAAAACTTGAGAAAAACTAGTGGAAAACTATAATTATTTGAGTACGATTTCATATTTGCTAATAGTAAAGGTAGCGATGCTTGGAATATCCATGGCAACCAATAAAATAAAATTAGGACTCTGGAGGTATGACGAAAAATAAGTAAAACATTCTTATAATTTTTTCTTCTAACTCAAACCTATTCATTGATTTCAAATTAATTAGAAATGGGCAATGTTTTGAGTGTAGACAGTACAACTATACAACAAGAGACGGAATGGAAGACAAGTATTTCGCGCCCACTTGTCTTGTCATAGACATGGGTTTTACAGTGTTGCAACTATATCATTTGAAAACAATAAAAGTTTTATTTTTACCTTGTTTAATCAGTTTCCAATTGAAAACACTAATTGAACTGTTAATTTACTCATTACCATTTTAGCACTTCAAAAACATTTGTTTAACTACTGTAATAATTAAATTAAAAATAGGTAATTTAATTTCAATAAGCACTTTTTTCATCACCTCGTTCATCACATCCAGTTTTATAATTTTTGCTATACCTTGAAATTAAATAAATCAAAAACATTAACACTGTGTTATTGGTAAAAACCATTGGAATAAAACAATCATTTTTTATGACTTGTTTACTTCTTTGAACCAATACATTATCATGCAAAGTATTTGTAAATATACTCCAGATATCCTGTATTATTGAGGTCTGGACAACTTAGTTTTTTCTTGTGAACCAATACACCTTGCAAACTCAATCAAGTAAAAAAAAAATCTGTCTCTTTTACTGTATGAGCAGTGATGTTACGAAAAATAAACGTTTCCAGAGTAAAAAAAAAGTTACAGACAGACAGATACTCAGACAGACAGACAGATAGAAATTTTTTTCCTCAAACTTAAAATCTCGACGTTTCATGATATTCTAAGCCTATTTGAACAATAAAAATTTTCAAATTTTATTTTGCGTTATTATACTTTCAATGGACGTGGAAGTAATACACTGCTCAGAAGACTTCCTGAAGGGTATTTCTCGTACCGCGACTGCTCACACGGTAAAAGATATAGAATTTTATGATGTAGTTACCACCGTCAAAAAAATGGCACTTTTATTAGTTTTATTTTGAGTGAAAAATAGAAATGTATTTTGATTCATTTTGTGACAAACTTTATTGTTTTGTAATCAAAATAATTCGTTGAAGATGAAGTTATAATCTTAAATCAAAAATGCATTAATTCGTTCAGCAAAAAAATTTTTCACCGAATAATTTAAGAACTATAACCCAATTTAAAACAAAATTGAAAGGGCCACCAAAAGAAACTACAGTTCCTACCATGGCGATATGGGTTTTTGTCGATGAAATATAGTGTCATTTCTATCATTTTCGTCTGAGCACTTTTTTTGGGACGCATTGTTTATTGATTACACAGCCCCACAAAAAAAAAAAAGTGGTCTGTTCACCAGACTAGACCAACATATCTATACGTTTTTGGGGTCGCTGAATCCGAATCCGGGGTCTGTTTGACCCCATCAGGTCAGGGTCAAGGTCAATCCAAGGTTAAATTGGGAAAGAAACGATTAAGCGAAGGAAACCACGATTTTTGTACGTTTTTGGGGTCACTGAATCCGAATTCGGGATCTGCTTGACCCCATCAGGTCAGGGTGATGGTCAATCCAAGGTCAAATTCGGAAAAAACCTTTTAAGCGCAGAAAGCCACCATTTTTATATGTTTTTGGGGTAACTAAATCCCAACTCCTGGTCTGTTTGACCCATCAGGTCAGGCTCAAGGTCATTCCAAGGTCAAATTGAGAAAAACATTTAGGCTAAAAAACCACGATTCTTATACGTTTTTGGGGTTGCTGAATCCGAATCCGAGGTCTGTTCAACCCCATCAGGTCAAGGTCAAGGTCATTCCAAGATCAACTTTTGTTTATCAAATGGAAACGCGTTTTTGACCACGGATTCTGAAAGAGCGGGATGTTTTACGTTCGCATATGATTTGACCTATGATCAAAGTGACGTTTGGTCATCAGAAGGTCGAATCACTCTCTCAAATTAATTTATCTAAGATCAAAGATGATTCGTATTGAGAAATCTCAGTTACAAATCTTTATCGAGCATGGTTTAGCCTCGTGATATTTCTCTTAGGGAGGTTGGAGAACCTAGACAGCAGACACCTATATCCACACGCAAGCAACGAGTGGCGTCTTCCAATCCTCTGGGAAAAACGAAACGTCTGTCATATACTGACTGCCCAAACATCTCGGTGATAGGGACTGATGAAGTTGCTGGAGCATCACTGATGAGGCCAACATCAGTATCTTCCGACTTTGACGAGGAAAAAGTCAACTCATCGTCGGACACACTATGGCTTGATCCTCACACCCTAACGCCCCACTGCAGAGCAGTACGCCTTTACTGGCTTCATTACCTCGAAGGATCGGAAAATGGATCATTCTACACATCCTCGATTAAGGCAGTTGTCACCATTTTGAGCATCCTCTGAGAAGCAGGATTTTTAATTTTAATAACAGGATCAGAGGATTCCCACAGAAATTAAACGTATCGCTTGGATATTGATGTTGGCCTCATCAGTGAAGCTCCAGCAACTTCATCAGTTCCTATCACCGAGATGTTTGGGCAGTCAGTATATGACAGACGTTTCGTTTTTCCCAGAGGATTGGAAGACGCCACTCGTTGGTTGCGTGTGGATATAGGCGTCTTCTCTCTTGGTTCTCCAATCCCCCTCGGAGAAATTCACGAGGCTAAACCATGCTCGATAAAGATTTGTAACTGAGATTTCTCAATACGAATCATTTTTGATCTTAGATAAATTAATTTGAGAGAGTGATTCGACCTTCTGATGACCAAACGTCACTTTGATCATAGGTCAAATCATATGCGAACGTAAAACATCCCGCTCTTTCAGAATCCGTGGTCAAAAACGCATTTCCATTTGATAAACAAAAGTTGACCTTGGAATGACCTTGACCTGATGGGGTTGAACAGACCTCGGATTCGGATTCAGCAACCCCAAAAACGTATAAGAATCGTGGTTTTTTAGCTTAAATGTTTTTCCCAATTTGACCTTGGAATGACCTTGACCCTGACCTGATGGGTCAAACAGACCAGGAGTTGGGATTTAGTTACCCCAAAATCGTATAAAAATGGTGGTTTCCTGCGCTTAAAAGGTTATTTCCCAATTTGACCTTGGATTGACCATCACCCTGACCTGATGGGGTCAAGCAGATCCCGAATTCGGATTCAGTGACCCCAAAAACGTACAGAAATCGTGGTTTCCTTCGCTTAATCGTTTTTTTTCCCAATTTAACCTTGGATTGACCTTGACCCTGACCTGATGGGGTCAAACAGACCCCGGATTCGGATTCAGCGACCCCAAAAACGTATAGATATGTTGGTCTAGTCTGGTGAACAGACCACTTTTTTTTTTTGTGGGGCTGTGTTATTTAATAATGATAGCGCTTTATTAAAACTTTATAGTAACCTGAAATGAATTAGGATATTAAATGTTTTGTTGCATTCATTTTGAATGATGGAAAATCAAAGTTGTAGCCATTAGGGATTTGTTTAGAGAAATAGCTTAGGTCTGTAATATTTTAAAGTTTGAGTTAAGTAAGTTACAAATATCACGAAGGCGTTGATAGTTCGCTTTCAGTCTGTCTTCCGTAAATAGCGATATTAAGAGAAAAAGTTGGTAATGAAATTTTGCATAAAACAAAAGAAGCTCTATTCCTAACAGTTTATAAATTACACCCGCCCAAAGAAGATTTTTGCAATTTCTTGCCCAAAAATTGAACTTTTCCGATTTCGTGAAATACGTTGTTCCTAGTGACTATATGTAAATGTTGAAAGTTAAATTAAAGCACACTAAATTTCTTATGAATTAAGAAACAAAACTCCAATCATTTGCGAACTATGGCTCAAGGTAGTTTTCGACCACTTTTTGCAATTCTGTAATAAAATCTGAAAATTAAATATTAATTTCTGACACTTTCGAATGATAACAGGATATAACAACAGGGATAACGGTGTCGTACTACTTGTGGCGTTAAATTTCGATTCATTTATATATCCATTGTTTGATGACATTTGATGAAAAACAGTTCTGTTTTTGGAACACTAAGTTCCAAAAGCCAATACTATGAATAAAAACCGCTGCCCAAAGAATCACTACTTCCACATCCAGATTTTCTATCCAAGTCACTCACGACGAAAAATTTTGTATGTGGAAATAATTGTTTATGGAACTTTAATAATATAATATTTGAAATCCTCTACCCCAAAAACCCATAGAACGATACCCCACATCGGTAATGGGTGGGGGTGGTGATAGGGGGTGGTAGTGGGGTTGGATAAAATAAAAAAATATTTTGAGGTTTCTGGTTCTTGTACACACACTAAATCACATTTTTTTTTCCATCCCCTTTGGTAATGGGGGTGACTAATGCCAAAATTTTTTTTGAGACCTTAGCTTCTCTTGTATATACTAAATACCAATTTTATGAACTCTTACCTGCTTGATTTACCTATTTACCCCAAATTTACCCCCCAACCCTTCGACGGAACAAAATGAAAATATAATCTAGTTCTAGATCTCGTTAAAGTACATATGTGTACCAAATTTCAAGTCAATATCTCAAACGGTTCCAGAGTAAACGTGCGCACAAAAAAAAATTACAGACCGACAGACAGACAGAAATTTTGTTTTCGCTCAAACTTAAAATCTCGACGTTTTATGACATTCTAAGCTTATTTGAACAGTAAAAATTTTTAAAAATTTTTTGTCGTTACTATACTTCCACTGGACGTGGAAGTAAAACAACCTACATTTTTAACAAACTGTCGATTTATTGTAATTTCAATGTGAAGCGCCTTTATCAATAAAAAAGTAAATGAATAAAAAAGTATTTCTTTGAAAATTTACATGTTTATATCCTCTGAAAACAATGAAATAAAAAATATTTTTGGTGAAATATGTAAAACGTGTGACCAATATTTCACTCTGATGTAAAGTCAAGGCATAAAAGTGCATTGAGAACAATCCAAGTTGTCTCACGATTTTCTTTAGAAACATGAAATTATAGATTTTTGTTTTAACATTTAAGTTAATTCTGAAACTTATTTATTACTACGGGAGCCCACCCTAACTGTACCCGATCCTTGGGGACAATATTTTTCATAAAGATTAAAGGAACAATTTTAGACATGTCCCAAAAAAAACTGGCTGTACTTTCAAAATGGCGTCCGTTTAATAAAGAAACTTTTGCAAATTGTGTTTTTCATTTAACACAAAAACTAAAAAAGATGGAGAAAAACTTTCTGCACAAAAAACAAAGTGCATAAAATTTTCTATAATTTTGTTCACACACAATATTTGGATAGGAGTTACCTTTTCCAGATAAATGACTCAGCTGTTAAACACGTGCGGCTAAAGAGGGCTCCCCCGACTATATTTAAATATGAAAAATGAGGACAGTAGTAGAAAAAATATTGTTATTGTAAGAATAATCTCATGCATGTATTTTTTCATTCGTGGGATTGTCAAACTTTCCATTTCTGAAAAAAGTACCACTTTATGCACTTCTTGCATAAATAACTATTTTTCTCCAGCGAAAAAAGTTTCTCATTTTGACATTCAGAATAGCTAAGGAGTTCACATTTCAATATAGAATTGCAAAAAAATTTTAGTTGATTTTTTTTTTATTTTCAAAAAATCCAGTACTTTACTCTCTTTTACGTGTGACCATCAGAACGGTACTTCGAGAAATTCTAAAAGTGTGATTTTTGTACAAAAGGCAAATAACCAACCACACAAAAAAAGTGGTCTGCGGACGAGATCAGTGTATCCTTATGTATTTAGACCCGCAGAAACCGAATCCAAAATCAGAATTTTCCGATTGGCTCGTTTTTGACCCTTAACCCCAAAAAATCACCCACTCCTCCCCAAAGTGGTCTGGCCTACGGACCATACCAGTGTATCCTTATGTATTTCAGGGTGTATACCAATTTACAATTTTCAAATTCCCTGACTTCAGGTTTTCCAGGACTTTTTAATAAAAATTTTAGAACATTTTTCTGCTCGAAAATGAAAATTGATAAGCAGGAGGGGGAAAATGGAAAACATTTTTTGACGAGCGGGGGGCGCAAGATGGGAACAACTTTGGATATAAGTAGTTTTAATTAAGGATGCAACGGATAGTGTTTTGGCCGGATACCGAATACCGCATATCCGGCGTATTTTCTTGTACCGGATACCAGATATCCGGCCAACTATTCGGCTTACATTGAAAGTTGGATTGAAAACACGTTTTGGCAACATCGACGACAAAAAATGCTTACTGGCAACCCCAGAATTAAAATCAGTTTTTTGATAAGAATCAGGCTAAGATATCCTGTCAAATTATTCTGCTGGAGGATTAAAAAAATAGTTGTGATGATTCATATTCAAGCAGTGATAGTGGTTCTTCTCCTTCCAGTAAACAAAGTAAGAGAAACTCAAATAATGTTCCTGCTGATATTCACAACACTTTTTGGAGTTTTTCGGACTGTTTTGAGGAAGTGGAGAAAACGTTTCGGAGAAAAGTTCAATCGCCAAGGAGATTGTTTATACACTGACCTGGACCCCAGGCCAGATCACTTTTTTTTGTTTTGGCTCTGCTTTTTGGGGTTAGAGGTGAAAAACGAGCGAATCTGACAATTCTGACTTCGGATTCGGTTTTAGAGGGTCCAAATACATAAAGTTACTGGTCTGATTCGCAGGCCAGACCACTTTTTTTGTGTGGCTGTGTAATTGTCTCTTTGGAAGAATATTAGAAACTATTAAGATTACTTTTTTTTAAATGTTTTATGTAGAAGTTTATCCTCTACCATTTAAATTACACGATGACACATATTTACATTGGATCAGCTTAAAAAGAGTTATTTTCGAACTGCAATTCTGCTAAACAGAGTCGAAAGACGGTTTAAAATGTTCTATAGATTTGTGAACTATTGAGAATCCAAAATTGTTTTTCTTTGTTTTATAGGATTGAGTGTATGTTAACTCATTTTTTGAATAACTTTACATGTAGGTTTTCGTAAACAATCGAATATTTTTAGTTTCTTTTAAGAGAGGTGCCAAACCGTATGAAGAGAAACATTAATGTAATAAACAGACTATAAATATCTGCAGTAGAATTATATTTAGTTTTCTCTTCTCAAATGACTTGTTTTAGCCAAATTAAAAAGTTATCCACCTGTAATAGTACTTCTTGGATTTAGTTAATAATGACGTTCAGAACAATTGACTAAAATCCCTAAAATAATCTCATGGGTGACTACTAAAGCATTTCCCAAGTTTCCCAAAATTCTGAACCCTGATGAGTATGCCAAGACACGTTGAAGCATATACATTGGTGCTAAATGTAGACCACACTAATATTGAAATATTACAACTATTGTCAAATTTTGACGAAAGTTTGAGACGTGTATTATTAGGTCTAGCACAAATTTTCGTAGTATTCGAAATGTAGGTAATGGCTGAACAGTAAATTAGTATTGTCGTTCATAAGTCGCAATGTACTTTTGAAAAATATTCAGAAGATATTTTTTTTCAAAAACTTGTGAACATATTTAAGATTCATAATATTGAAATACTTCTTGAAAAAGTACTTTGAGTAGGTACAAAATTCTTAATAGAGAAAGAGACTCCATTCACATTCTAAATACTTTTTAATTTACTGAAATTTCTGCATAAAAATGCTTTTATAGCTGCAATTCTAACACTAAGATAAAGATTATGTTAGCTTAAATAGGGAATATTTTATTAAAGCAACGTATATAGCTACAAACATAACCAATAAGTAACAGAAAAATAATTAAATGATCTAAATTATTATATCACCTAAAATAATAAACTAAAAAAGCACAGGCACAGAAGAAACTAGTTCCTCTCTCGTCACTGTGTCTTTAACAGGTCTGAAACTATGGATTCTTAGAGTGGTGACGTACGGCGCGTGCGACGTCATCCGTTCTGGAGTAACATCTGTATTACATAAACAGTACCTTTAGGAGTTTTGCGTAGCCAAGATACTTTTAAGTATTTAAGATATTTTGTGTATCTAAGATATAAAAAAAAGTAATCAACCGAATGAAATCTTTAAGTATTTAAGATATTTTGTGTACCTAAAATATAAAAAACAGTAATCAACGGAATGAAATCTCCTAAATTAATAAAGCTTATACAGAATTGTATTGTAAGTTCCTTAACTAGAATTACAAATCCCTCATTGTAGAGTGATGAATTTCCTGGAAAAATGATTGACTGGCTTGCCCATTATTGAGTTTCAATAGACAGATACACATGTCTAAAAACAATGATTTTCAAGGATCACTACTTTGAAATAACAAAATTAAAATATGCTTCATGTTTTGCAATAGGTATTTTTAGACAGGTCCCTCCATTTTGATATAAAGCTGAGCGTTCGTCTGGGTTTGACTAGAGTCAAGGTTTATCGCGCTTGAAAGTGCGCATAGTATTGTCAAATTACTGGGGTAATTTTTGGGTCAAATTTAACAAAATAAAAAGTATTTTTGAGACAAATGTTATACCTAACACCTCCAAAAATTTTCTCAATATTTAGACTAAAAATTATAAACAGTGTGCTATTTAATACCGCAACACCCCATTATTTTGGAACGCGTTGGCCGATTTATTATTTTTTTTTTTTTGAGATATAGTGCTTGATGAGGTTTAATTGCCTGTTTTGAAAAACTTCTATGTTTCATATTTTCAAGGCCTAAGCTCCTCTAAATGGGTTGAAATTTCGAAATCGACTATTAGGTAATTTTTTATCGGCAAATTGAATAGCGTATTCGATTCGCAGTTGTCTCAAATACCTTTATAGAAAATTTTAGCTTGATGCCTCATATAGGGTGTTTGTTACTCAATAGCGAAATTTAAAATTTCTCACTTTTCGATTGGCCCTGTATAAAAGTTGGTTAGGTTTACTAAAAAGGTAAAATAGTCATTCGACTTAAGGAGCATCAGACACTAAATGAGGAAGAAAAAAGAAAAATTATTCTTCAAGTAAATAGTGGCTTCTAGACATTATTCTGTTGCTGTACGTAGGTGCCTTAATGAAATAGCTTTTCTTTTTTCTTCCTTATTTAGTGACATCTACATCAGATACTAAATAAGGAAGAAAAAGAAAAGCTATTTTCCGTCTAATTCATTTGTTTGAAAAATTTTCATTAAGGCGCCTACGTACAGCAACCGAATAATGTATATAGCACTATTTATTTAAGTCGAATGACTACTTTACCTTTTTTGTAAACCTAACCGACTTTTAGAGGGCCAGTCGAAAAGTGAGAAATTTTAAAGCATGTAAAATCTGCCGCCAAACAAAATTTTGTTTGTTATCAACTATTTGAAGGGGCTTACCCTAAATATAATTTTTCCAAAATTTCAAGCCTGCAGGCGCCATATTGGAAGAGTGGTGGGGGGTTTTTTGATTTTCGTTTTTTAAAATTTTCTCGGATGCCGTTGTACGAAAATATCCGAAATAATTCTCAGTTGTTACTTACATGCTGGACTATTTACCCAATTTTTTTCATAATTTTTAAATGCAAATTTTATATGCAAAAAAAATTTTTTAACACAATTTTTTTGGCACTTTAAGAAAGAGGGCCACTCTGAATTTTTCACCGTAAATTACTCATTTATCAGGGTCTATTCCCAAATTTTTTCATATTTTTAAAAATGTGGAAGATAGTTAAAAAAACGAAAAACTACATTACGGATCATTCTCTTATACGCGCCTCACTGTCATTTGGACGCATGTCTTGTTAACAATATGTAAAGTTTTTCATTGCTTATAAGTGCATTTTTAACAATCTGCCGCCGTTATAGATCATTTTAACAGTTTTTAGGTGCTATTTATAACGTTTTTATTACCTACGTTCAAGCATGCCCAGTAATGAAAAGAACGACGTGCGCTCGAGCGGGGCCTCCACAGGTCTGTAGTTAGGGGGAGGGCAGGACAGCCCGTCCTGGAATAAGTTTCACCTGACCTACAGCGACCGCAAGGGGGGGGCAATTTCAACTGCCTTCTCAATATCTCAATATTTTGAAAGAGATTGGGTAAAAAATATTTTTTTTTGTTCCCCCCCTCGCTCATTAAAAATTTTTTCGGACTAAAAAACCCATAAAACGATATCCCACATCGGTACTGGGATGGGGCTGGTAGTGGGGGTGGATGAAGTAAAAAAATAATTTGACGTTTTTGGTTCTTGTGAACACACTAAATTACAATGTTTTTTCATCCCCTTAAACAATGGGGTGGGGGTGGTAATGGGGGTAGCTAATGCCAAAACATTTTTTGAGACCTTAACTTCTCTTGTATATATTAAATTCCAAACTTATGGACTCTTACCTGCTTGATTTACCTATTTACCCCAATTTACCCCCCAACCCTTCGACGGAATAAGATATAAATATAATCTAGTTCCAAGTCTCGT
Organism: Rutpela maculata; assembly: GCA_936432065.2. Lineage (NCBI taxonomy): Eukaryota > Metazoa > Arthropoda > Insecta > Coleoptera > Cerambycidae > Rutpela > Rutpela maculata. The sequence goes on from OW386289.2 coordinate 133,284,921, forward strand.
TAAAGTATATACGTATACTAAATTTCAAGTCAAACGGTTCCAGACTAATCGTGCGCACAAAAAAGTTACAGAGACCGACAGACAGAAATTTTTTTCGCTCAAACTTAAAATATCGACGTTTCACGATATTCTAAGCCTATTTGATCAATAAAAATTTTCGAAATTTTTTTGTCGTTACTATGCTTCCACTGGATGTAGAAGTAATCATTCTTCTATTAATGTCCGATGGAAAATAACAAGGTTTATCCATTACAATTTAACTATCCGATAGTCGTACAAGTTTAGTAAGTACCAGTTATCAACAGTTTCCAAGAAATAACGTTTATAAAAATCAGGGCATGTTAATATTAATAACTTCTGTAATGATGGATAGAAAACTCTAATTGTATGACGATAGTAGTATAGGTATTAATCCCCGGGTAGAAACGCCAGAAACCACCCTTCACTCACCGTTTGAAGGAAATGAATATTTTTCCCGTGATCAGCGACCCCGAAAACGAACGCGTTTGAACCGAATCATTTGAAAAAAAAAAAGATTTTCCAACCCTAGGTCTGCTGTCTGAATTCCACTTACTCTATAACCCCCTTCCATGATAGTTCAAGTATAACCCGTTGATAAATCACTCCCAGACCCGTTTATATCTGAAAACATAAAGGAATCCGTTTCAGGGGGTTGCGGCGGTCAAAACTTCTCCCACCACTTGCATCGTGTTCACATGGGCGGCTCAAGGTAAATTTTCCACCCGGGCGGGAGCACTTTTTGGCGCCCTTTGCTGAGGTCATCCGGACGTACTTTATACTAAAGTACAAACTTTTTATCCCCTCATGAAGGGGATGCTATTAGAAATCTAAAGAAAAATTTTATCGCCCCATGGAGTGGGTACTATTAGAAATCCAAAAAAAAATGTTTGCCCTCTGACGCCACTCCTTTACCCTTCATTTGGCACCCCGGGCGGCCGCTCGGGTTGCCCGACCCTTAAGCCGCCCCTGCGTGTTCAGCATACTCGAAAATGGGGAGAAAGGTAATCTCGTCTTTGCATGAAATATTTACACTATTTTTGCCTTCATTACATAGACTAACATGCGTCCAAATGATAGTGAGGCGCGTATAAAAGAATGGTCGGTAATGCAGTTTTTCGAACTATCTTCCACAAGTGAGGTAACGAACTAAAATTTTGTGTAGAGGTATTTGAGACAACTGCGAATCGAATAGGCTATCCGATTTGCCGAGAAAAAATTACCTACTAGTCGATCTAGAAATTTCGACCCATTTAGAGGAGCTTACTCAGTAGGCCTTGAAAATATGAAAATTACCAGTTTTTTAAAAACAGTCAAATAAAGCTCATTTCACAAAAAAAAAAATTAAATCGGCCAACGCGTTCAAAAATAACGGGGTGTTGCGGTATTAAATAGCACACACTGTTTATTAATGATTTTTGGAGGGGAAAAATATTTTTTGTCCAACTAATAGCCGCAATTTTGCCTAATAGCATCCGATCGTTACGTAGCAAGAAATTCAAGATCATTTTATTAGTTTCAATTAAGATTAAATAACTTATATTCCTAAAATATGTATTTGCAAAAAATTCAGAATTACGCAAATTCGCGTTATATTAAAAATCAAATGGTAGGGAATTAAATTTATCTTTCAACGTTGTGATCAACATTTTTCTTGTAAAGCCTTAGTTCTTGAGTTAATCACCAAAAATGCGCGTTGAAATTTAACTTTTGGATAGGGGTGAAAAGAGCACTACATTTAAGAAAATCATATCTCTGTGAATTTATTACCAAATTGGACGGGACTCAAATTCAAGATAATTTCGTAGTTCTCAAGTTGTATGTTTTAACACTTTTCTATAAAATCTGTAATTTTTTTGTTTAAACATTTAAAAAAAATTTTTTTTTTGCAAAATATCAAAACTTTTTGTTTTGTTCTTGTTGAAAGTTGTAGAAAAGGCTTATGTACACGTAAATATATATCTTATTGTTATAAACAATTGAATTTTTCAAATTTATAAAATAAAAACACTATTCGATATAATTTACATTTTTAAGATATTTTTCAAATGTAAAATTACCATACAATTTATGAAAAGTGCTCTTATTAATTTGCGTATTATTAATTATTAATAAATAATAAAACAAACCATTACTTCCTTCGTAGAAGTATACAACACGCGTGTGAATGTACATGTAGTGACAGCGTTTGTCATGTATAATGGTTTGTATGATACAGTAGAAACTTTCTATGGTTCAACACATCTGCTCCAAAATAATAAGAGAGTAATAATTACCTGTAATTTGTTTAAACATTTTACAAAAAAATATTTTTATACATTATCAAAATTTTTGTATTATTCTTATTGAAAATTATAGGAAAGGTTTGTGTACAATTAAATATATAAATTACTGTTATATTAAGTTATAAACAATAGAATTTGTAAAGTGTGACAAGAAACACATTGTTCGATATAAATAACGCTGTAATTTATAATAATACAGAATATTTGTCGATTCACATACACACTAAAAGTTGAACTCTTCCCCTTTAAAATGGCGCTTGTTACGTTTCTTAATTATTATAAACAAGGGAGCTATGAATTTTTGAAAAAAAATTGCTAACTTTGCCCCAAATTGACCTAGGACCTTCTGTTCTTTTTTAAAATTCGTGTAAAAATATCAGCTTTTCAAATATCGAAAAACCGATGCTCTACAATCAATTGTTAAAAAATTATTCTATTTGTTTATAAGGTAAAAATCTGAGTTCTTTTGCAACGTCATTTTGCAGGTCTGAAAATTAATTTTTTCGATATCTAACAAAGCATTTCGGTAAATCAAGTCTTACCCTTTCAGGTGGAGGCCGTAGAATCATTGTATTTTGATTTCTCTGGACGTGGTGGGGTTGCAAAAAAAAGGTCTCTGGGATAAATTAATGCAATTTTGCAAAAACTATTTGACGAATCGATTTGAAATTTTTACCAGATATTAAGCACTATGAGAGTCAACTATTTACGCAAGGACAAAACAGTAGATTGTTTTTTACACAAGATATTGTTTATTGAATAAAATTCCGCATTTTGCAATTATCTTAGCAACAATTAACTATATCGACATTTAACAACCGCCATTTTAAAGCTTTTTTAATTTCCTACAAGGTGATTCATTTGATTTATCTGTAAGATAGTTTACTTTTTACTGGCAGGTGAAAAAGTGTGAAAAAACACGTTTTTTCCATTTTTTGCATTAAAATGGCTGTAAATAAACATATGCAGAAAATCGACCGCAGATTTTATATAGGTTTCATTTATTGACACCTATACTACCTAAAAATCGTGGTCTCTGCCTGGATGAGTCACAGTCCCGAACATGGTACTTTTTTTACTCATTTCCCTGGACTATTATTGCAAAAAAAAATTCAGATCGCATTGATTCGCAAGTCAAAACCTAATGCACTCCACTATACTAAATGTAAGTGAATTCCAGTTAAAATAGTCTGAAAATTAGAGGCAAGCCAAATTGGCTTATTCACTTTACGCTAGGTACAAAAAAACTCTTTCAACGATACATTTGAATTTCCGACAACACACAAAACAAGAATTAATATGTTATTAGCCTGCAGGAAAATTAGTTTTGTTTGCATTCGCAATAAGATTAACACAACAAAGTTGTAATTAGCTGCCAGATTCATGAACATTCTGTTTAATACACTTGCAGTTTACACAAAGTTATATTAATATTGAGGATTAGTCGGTGAAAACATCCGCTCACTATATTTAATTGTGCGTTAGTAATAAAGGTTAAGGTTATTCGATAATGAATCTGTTTTTATTTATTGGCGGTACGGTTTTAATGACTTTTTAATTAATCTGCTCTACGCAGTGTACGTGGGTAAAGCCAAATTTATAGGCAATGAAAAAACGTACATTGTCGGGTCAAACAATTGCTTGGGTATGGCGTTTTTTCGTTATTTTCCGTTCGATAGTTTTGTTGTAGGGTAACCAATTAATTTTCTTTAGTGAAGCTTAATATACAATACAAATTTATTTTATTATTTTTTATTGTATTTTAACGCTTTATTCTCTTCGCGAATACGAAGATTGCATTAAGCCTAGTATTTTCCTATATTAATAGACATTTAACGAGCAACAAATTTATTTTATTTGCATTGTAAAGTTATGAGCAATATATGTTTTTACCTCGCTGAAAGGGTAGTAACGGGTGGTAGGGGTTAAACGATTCAACCTTCGGTAATGTCGACATCTAATCTAATCAGGGGCGGAGCGAAGGGGGGGGTATGGGTGGTTACGTTATTACGTTACCCCCCAACTTTGTCAGACTTGGCCAAAGTTGGAAATTTGAGACACAAGTTGGTAATTTTTATTGAACATTTTTTTTTAAGATTTAGCCTAGTATTTTCCTATATTAATAGACATTTAACGAGCAACAAATTTATTTTATTTGCATTGTAAAATTATGAGCAATATATGTTTTTACCTCGCTGAAAGGGTAGTAACGGGTGGTAGGGGTTAAACGATTCAACCTTCGGTAATGTCGACATCTAATCTAATCAGGGGCGGAGCGAAGGGGGGGGGGGTGGTTACGTTATTACGTCACCCCCCAACTTTGTCAGACTTGGCCAAAGTTGGAAATTTGAGACACAAGTTGGTAATTTTTATTGAACATTTTTTTTAAAGATTTAGCCTAGTATTTTCCTATATTAATAGACATTTAACAAGCAACAAATTTATTTTATTTGCATTGTAAAGTTATGAGCAATATATGTTTTTACCACGCTGAGGGTGTTAAATGATTCAACCTTCGGTAATGTCGACATCTAATCTAATCAGGGGTTACGTTACCCTCCCAACTTTGTCAGACTTGGCAAAAGTTGGAAATTTGAGACGCAAGTTGGTAATTTCTATTGAATATATTTTTTAAAGATTTTCTAGTGAATAAACAACTATTTACGGTTGTTGCTATGGAGTTGCCATGGAATGACGGTTTGAAATGTCAAAATTGAATAAACAATAAAATAATTATTTTCATGGCCTACCTTGTTGTTATTTTTGTTTCACTTGTGTTTTGACAGGCATGGCTCAATCATCTTGCAATAAAGCAGCTTATTTGCATTTTGAATGTCATATATGTCAAAAATACTTTTAAATACTTTTTGACATATTTGGCATTCAAAAATGCAAATAAGCTGCTTTGAGCCATGCCTGTCAAAACACAAGTGAAACAAAAATAACAAGGTAGGCCACGAAAATAATTATGTTATTGTTTATTCAATTTTGACATTTCAAACCGTCATTCCATAGCAAATCCATAGCAACAACCGTAAATAGTTGTTTATTCACTAGTAAAATAAAAAGTATTCTCTTGCGGCACACCTATTTCTATTATTTTTCAGATAAAGAGAAAATATTTCGACCTTTTCAGCTTTACTATAACCCATTTTGATTAAATAAATGTTAATAATGACGGTTTGAAATGTCAAAATTGAATAAACAATAAAATAATTATTTTCGTGGCCTACCTTGTTATTTTTCTTTCACTTGTGTTTTGACACGCATGTCTCAATCATCTGTCAATAAAGCAGTTTATTTGAATTTTGAATGTCAAATATGTCAAAAAGTATCTAAGATAGACCTATACAATGTTACATATTTGAAATCAGGAGAAAGAGGACTTCTCGAAAATGCAATAATATATAGGGTGTTCCATTTAAAAAAATATATTTATTTCGTATCACGTGACCTATACATGATATTGTTTTTTTTTATCACGTTTCGTTAAAATATAGGTAAGATCCTACAACTTTTATACGAAACTTTTTTTTTCTATTTTCAATAATAACAGAAATAAAGGGGGGGGGGGGTCAATATATAGTGAATAACCCTGTACTTGCCAATTTTTATGGAAAATTTTTTTTTAGAGTTGACAAATTTGAAAAAAGTTGGCTGGCTACGCCCCCGAATCTAATGTCGTCATCATCATATTATTCATAACTTTACAATATAAATAAAATAAAGTTGTTGAACATCGAATGTTGATTGATACCCAAGGGAGTGGAAGATTCAAACTTTGATAATATCGACATTATCGTGTACTCATTACATTACAAAATTTTAAAAAAATGTCTATTAACTGTTGATATACGAAGGAAAATTTCTTTGTGTTCAAAATTGGCTTCGGCTCGTCAAAATACTTTGGAAAAGGCCTTTTTTTGCTTATTTTAGGGGGTAAAAGTGGGTGATAGAGGGAAACTGACACGATTGAATTTTTTTTGTATAAAATTTGCTTCAGCGCGTCAAAATGCTCCAGAAAAGTAACATGGGAACCTTGGGGTAAGATCTTTTTGTTGTAGACCACACTAATGGAATCATTGTGTGAATTTTTGCACTGAAGTAGTTCTTTTGTTGGTAGCAGTCCACTCAAATTAAGAAAAAAAAATTGCCATTTTAGGGACAAATTTTGAACAGCAGTTTCTCTGCATAGAATGTAAGTATTCAACTTTTAGAACATTGTTTTGCTTATGCGCAGAAAAAAAAGACATGCTTTTTTAAATGTTTTTCTTGTTTTTTCCTGTGGACGTAAATATCTCGAAAAGTACGCGTTTTTAAGGCTAGACGAAACTTGTTCAGAATGTCATTTTCTACAAAAAAGGTAGTTTTTCCGGAAAAGCGACTTGAACGATACATACATAAGTATGTTTTCGTTTTTTTTTTCATATTTTGAATGCAAAAGAAAATGTAAAAATGTATAGAACCTTTTTTGTAAGAAATCACATTCTGAATAAGTTTACCCATGTATACGTCTCAAAAAGTATGTCTTTTTTTTTCTGCGCATAAGCAAAACCTTGTTCCAAAAATTGAATACTTACTTTCTATGCAGAGAAACTGCTGTTCAAAATTGTTCACCACTTTTTTCCTAATGTGAGTGGACTGCAGGCCAGTATTTTCAAAGGTTCTCAAAGTTACCATGGCATAAATAGGTTTTTTTTTTAATAACATTTCAAACACGCAAAATACAAGAAAAAAATGAAAAGCACAAAATTGTACACAAAAGTTATACTTGCAATCGTTTTCATAACATAAGAATCAAATTTATGGGACCGTGAGCCAACTCGCGAGCGCCGAAATTAGCCTTTTTCCGAGGGTTTTCGGCACAAAAGCTTTTCAAATCTTTTAAATAAATGATCGGATCGTAATAAAAACCATTTTAAGGAAGAAGAGTTCAGCTTTCATATAATAAATTTTTTAACCGTAACATTTGTTTTTTACATTGAAAACAAATTCAAATATTTTTTATTCGTTCATGGAGCAAATTTTCGTCGAAGTTTTATACCTGCTCATTTTATGTCCCCAAGATCCCAAAACCAAAGGAACTTATCACATTAAGCAGTGTGTTCCAAGATATAGATAATTGAATGGAGCTCTATAAACAACAAAGTTTGAATTTGTTTTTCAAAGCAAACAACACATGTTACGGTTAAAAATTTACATTGTAAAGAAAGCTGGACTCTTTCCGTTTAAAATTTTTCTATAACAACAACAATAAAGCACATTTATTTCTATTCAAGCAAATACAATACATAACTGACACCCGACCTGGAGTCAGAGGGGCAAGGACGACGCGCAGCGCTGTGAAAATTGAAAGGCTAGATGTTTTATTGCAATTTTATAAATGTAATAAAATAGCAATAAAACAAAATTGTTGTGAAAATGACAATTATAAAACAAATTTGTTTATTGGGTAGGAAGGGACAGATCAACTTAACGAAATGTATAAATAAAAATAACCTTCTCCTCCTTTCGCTCATAAAGCAAATTAAAAAGGTAGTATGACTTAAAATTTCCAAAAAGGAATATTGAAAATTAAAACTTAAAGTTAATAAAAGTATGCCCATACTTGACACACAAGTTGATATGTGAGAAGAACAGTTTAGAAAGCAAACAGAAACGGGCAAAAAGAAACAAAGAAGGGACATGAAAAAGGTAAAGGATTGAAAATTAACAGTAAGAGATGGCGAGGAGAGAAGTTATAGTTAAAGGAAGTGTGGCTAAAGAGGTTGCCGAAAGATAGACAACGCCTGATAGGTGTGTTTTATTTGTAATTGCCCATTATGTTGTCTATTTTGGGTTATGTTGCTTGTTAGCGGCCTATTATTCAGTTTTTGTGTCGAAACGGAAAAAGGCTAGTTTTGACATTCGCCTAAAACATTGATTTTTATTTTAGTATGTTTAATCCCCGCTCTAGCCCACTGCCCTACCTCGTTGGTAGCGCACACACAATAAAAATTATTTTCGTAAAAGGTTATTTATCCAAAAACCTAGTTCTGATTCGCCAGAAACTGTAGTTTTCCTAGATATCTCAGAAGCTTACGACTCACGTCGCGTCGCTTGAAAGGAAATAGAACTTATTTTCAATTATTTATTCAAACCATGTTTTACTTAGTTGTACTTTTTTAATAAACAAAAAGGAATTATAATTATATTTTAATATTTTAGCATCATATCAGTAAAAGCGAAATCTTTTGCTGATCGAGAAATTCGATACACGTTGAAGGCACAAGGTCAAGGAGCAGGCACCTTTAACATCGGTCCTACATCAGGAATTGTTAAATTAGCGAAAGAATTAGATTTTGAAGATCTGAGGCAACCTCATGTATATTCCCTTGTCGTCACTGCTACTGAAGATTCCGGTGGATTTTCAACATCAGTTGAGGTAAGGATTGTTTTAATATGTTCATTATTTAGTATAAAACTTCCCCAACATGAGTGAGAAATATATATAATACTTAAATATTTTCACTAACCTAATTGAAGTTACTATTTTCTTATAGGAATTATTTATTATAGTATTATAAATATATAAAATCAGATATCTCTAATAAATAGCAACTTCAATTATCCCAGTGCATTTAGATGAAAAAGGTACTCTGAACTTAAGGGATTTCATAAAAACCTTTTACAACGTATTCTACAATGACCAGTTTGACAGTCTAAACAATTTAAATGATAATTTTTTTTTTGTAAAAGTTACAGCTGTTGAACGATTGATAAATTTAGCAACTGCAAAATTATAAGTAAATTGTCATTTTTATAGAAACCCATATAACATATCAAAGTACATTATTGAAGTTTTAATATCAGTTTTAAAAAATGTTGATATCTTATTTATTAACAACGTTAATGAAAGGTAAAAATTAATTGTAATGTTTTGCAATTTCTTTCACTGCATATGTCTTGTAACTTAGTGTTTTGAGAGTAAGATCCTATAATATTATTATGACATTAATTAAGCAGCTGTTTAACTAAAATAAGCAACTAATTTTACATCGCGTAACTTTATTTATCAATAATAGTTAAAAAGTAAAAAATGCTTTTTAGAAAACAAGCATCAATTTCATGGCAATGTCTGCAATATAGTGTATTTTCATTTTTGTCACGTTGTCAGCCAAAACTTTTTGTGTAGCGTGCACGCGTACACCATTGAAGCAGGATCGTATACCTTGCCGCTGAGCTCCGTTCCTAACGCTAGATGAAAAATTTCTAGCTCTGATAGTTTCACTCAAATTAAAAAAAATCATAAATACATTTTTTATATAAAATTTTCTCTTTCTTTTTCTTTCTTATCATTTTCCGAAAGGTAAAATCAAACTAACAAAGTTTTTTACAAAAAGCAATATTTGTGCACCTAGTTTGTTAAATAGAAAAAAAATTGTAAAGTGGTTAACTCGTTAAACTTTTCGCTTTACCGTTTTTGGGAATATCCGCTAGTTTAGAAAATTTCAAAACAAAAATACATTGAACTCAATTTTATCTTTATATAAAAACTTAAAAATATTATAATTTTCCAGTTGACTATTCGAGTGACTGACGTGAATGACAACGCCCCCAAATTCGAACTGCCCGATTACCAAGCCCACAACGTTGATGAAGACATCCCTGCAGGCACTAGCATATTGAAAGTAAAAGCTATGGACGCAGATAGCGGTACAAACGCCGAAATAGAATATCTAGTATCTGATGACCATTTCAGCGTGGATCCAAGCGGAATAATTTCGAACAACAAACAGTTGGATGCTGACAACAACAATGCTTACTACGAATTCGTAGTTACAGCAAAAGACAAAGGAGAACCCGCTAAAACTGGTACGGCGACGGTTCGAGTGTACACCAAAAACAAAAACGACGAAGAGCCGAAATTTTCGCAACAGGTGTACACGCCTAACGTCGATGAAAACGCTGGACCGAACACCTTGGTTACAACAGTAGTAGCATCCGACAAAGATGGTGATAACGTTAGATTTGGGTTCGTCGGCGGAGGGACTAGCTCTGGACAGTTCGTTATCGAGGAAATAACCGGTGTTATACGGCTACACAGCAAGGCTATATCGTTGGATCGTGACAAATATGAGTTAAATGTGACAGCTATGGACGATGGAGCTTGTTGTGTTAACGGAGATGCCACAATTCACACCAGCACCGCTGTGGTAGTAGTGTTTATTACCGATGTTAATGATAATAAACCCATCTTCAAAGACTGCGGGACTTATTATCCGAAGGTCGAGGAGGGTGCTCCAAACGGTTCCCCAGTTATCAAAGTGCACGCTACAGATGAAGACAAGGGCGTGAATGGTCAAGTGAAGTATTCTATTGTTCAACAGCCTAACCAAAAAGGGACCAAATTTACTGTTGATGAAGAAACCGGAGAGGTATCCACCAATAAAGTGTTCGACAGGGAGGGAGATGATGGGAAATTTGTGTCAGTTACTGTGAAAGCTACAGATCAAGGTGAACCATCTTTGGAAGGGGTCTGCTCGTTTACTGTGGAAATTACAGATGTTAATGATAATCCTCCTCTTTTTGATAGACAGGTATGCAAAAAACTTTTTTCTGGATTTTTTTTTATTAAGAAAAAAAATAAAAAGATCATGAACACTAGTGTGTTTTGGCAAAGCGGTGTCGACCCTAAACACTGAGGTAGTGTGAAATTACTTAGAGAAGATAACACTGTCATAGAATACGCAGAGACCGATATCGTTACCACGTGCTCGTTACCTACGTAACGATGCTATTTTTACAGCTGCATGGGCGTTAAGACTGCCTACTACCATTGATTAATATTTAAATAAAAAATGGATGGCACGGGGCACTGATATTATGCCAACTTTTATACGCGATGTGCGACTTGATGTTATCTTCTCTAAGTAATTTCATTCTACATAAATACACTTCCAAAAGAAAAGTAATTTTAAAGTTTTTGTTGGTTAGAAAAAAATAAAAAATAGATTTGTAGTAAAAATATTGGATTGGTAAAGGGTGTCGAATTTCAGTCTTAGAAAATTCAAAAAAGTAGTCTAGATGTTACAGTTGTTTTAAAAACTTCTCTATTTTATTCACTTTTATTGGTATTATCATAGTATTATCATAGATACCAACAAGTTTTATCCGTTACTAAAAAAGCGAAAGAATATCAATCGTAATAACTTTTCATTTAATCGAAAATTAAACATGTGGGTTCTTTTCATAAACATTATTTAAAAGGTGACAAAATTCGTATTTTTTTAAGTTCGAAATGAGATACATTATTGCCTTCTTATTTCAACCGTAGTGGACTTTAGTGTTATTATTGTTTGTAATTGTAGATAACATTGCCAAATATCCCTACACATCCTTGTTCAGATTCGGCATCGCTTTACCAAACATTCTGTATACCCTAATACAGTAAAATTAGGCGTTAAGATGAGTTAGCGTATAAAATTTGGAAAAGAGTCACCCCAAAAATACGCCAAAAATCGTCCATTTTCTAGCCCTCGTATTTTGTTTCAAACTAAGTGCTAAATTATTGTTAATAACGAAACCATCCTGAATACAAATTTCAAGACGAGCATATGTTTAGTTTTTGAGATATAAGGTATTGAAGTTGTGATATGCGTGATTCTGACAAAAAATATACAGCCCCACAAAAAATGAATACTCACCCGCTATGGCAGAGCAATCAAGATATTCTTATATTTTTCGACGCAGAATTCATACCTAATATCGATGAATCCGTATATCCATTGATTAATTCAGAAGGGCCAAAAACATCCCCTATATAAGGATGAAAATAGGGGAAAATGATGCTATTGAGTTATAGAGCTAAGTCTATTGGCTGAATGCATGAACGAAGGTGTTGACTAGAGCTTACACAAAGTAATTGAGACACACCCTTAAAAGGGTGAAAACTACCCCAATATTATACAAAACTGCAAAGAAGCTTCAAAATCTGGCGAAAAAGCTTAAACCCTCTAAGCTTTATTAATAGAAATGAATCATAAATCTGTTACGACCTAGTACACGAAAACAATCCATTATAGGGTAAGAAACTACCCCTCATTTTGAATTATGAACTTGAAAAAATAGTGAATGTACCAGATATCGCATTTTGATTGCAGTAGGTATGAATGTGGGACAATAACTAGAATTTTTGTAACTATTTTATGACACACCTACGATGGGGTAAGAGAACAGGACGAAAACGGGATCATTTGGGGGATGAAAAAGAATCAAGAGGCCCTGACATAAGAGAAAAGCACCTTTGGAAGCAAGATCGCTTATATAAATGTGCGTTGTTTTCTCACCCCTTCATAGGTGTGTAAAAAAACTATTGTGGGAATATTGATTATCGTTCCAGATCCAGACACACTGCAATCAGAATGCAATATCTGATACATTCACTATCTTTTCACTGACTCAGGTTCATAATTCAAGATGCACCCTGTGATGGGTTGTTTTCGTGAACTAGGTCATAACAGATTTATCATTCATTCCTATCAATAAAGCTTTTTCGTCAGTTATTAGAGCTTTTATGCAGTTTTGTATAATATTGGGGTAGATTCCACCTTCTTAAGGGTGTGTCTTAATTACTTTGTGTAAGCCCTAGTCTACACCTTCGTTCATGCATTCAGCCAATAGACGGTAGCTCAGTGGTTTAGCGCGTCTAGCTTGCATACTGGCGTACCTAGCGAAGCAGGTTCAATCCCTGCTCATCGCGAAATAATTTTAATTATAAAATTATCCCCAAGAAGTGGTTCGGACTCCACTATAAGCTGGAGGGCCTCGTTTCTCTTTACCTAACACAAATTCATTCTGGATTTTCAAGGAGTTACTTCGGTGACTTGAGAAGCGGTTAAGAAAACATTATAAGAAAACATTATAAAACATTATAAGACTTATACTATATTTCTGTTCATGGAAGCTCTACAAGTCAATAGCATCATTTTTCCCCATTTTCATCCTTATATAGGGAATGTTTTAGGCCCTTCTGAATTAATTGATATACGAATTCGTGATCATGATAGTCGAACAATACTAAGAATATCTTGATTGCTCTGCCATAGCTTAGGCCAGGCGCGCATGGACGATTTTACGATCGACCGATTAATCAATCGGGTAGTTTGAACTGTACTTTATATATGGAGAGCGCACAGGAATGATCGCAAAATCGCCCGATCTGTGTCCGGACACAGATTTTTGACCCGATCGCGATCACCCGATTTCATTAGCTGGGACTAATCAACACCACCTACAGATTAAAGCCGGACAACCAGCTGACATGACGTCACGCTTCAACGGCCGACCGACTAACCGTGACTGATTACTATTAGTGCTGCCAAGTGCAGTGTCAAATAAAACAAATCGTTGTATTTGCATTTTAGTAGTATTGTGTCTTGTTGTTTATTCTTTGTTTTAAACGTGTAAATGTGATCTAAAACCCACTTTAATAAAACAGTCAACAAAAAATACATTCCAGTGATAGTTATAAAATATTTAATTGCCGTGCAAAATGGTAAAAAAATGCTGCGTTCCTCGCTGTACTGGTAATTATGCCATCGGGGAAAAGGTATACGTTTTTAAATTTCCCAAAGATGAGAAACTGAGAAACAAGTGGATTAAAGCTATTCATCGAGAAAACTTTAAAATTTCTATGCACTCTGTGGTGAGTTATTATTTTTAAGTCGCTCGTAATCTAAATCGAACGAAACTAAAATTGACGCTAGGTTTTCACTTATGTTATATGAGTGACCAAATACTCTTTTCATTAGTTAGTTTTGCCTCAGAATTTAATTAGGTACCTCTTTTATTAAAAAAAAACGTTTTACTTTATAAGAATTAGTAGAAGCAAATTAGAAGTGATTTTTATTGTTCTAATTACGTCCAAATGTATTATGTATCTCGATATCTAAAAACCAATATATGCATATATTTTATTTATAATTGTTTTATTTGTTTTTGAGAATATTTCCAATAATTTCTTAACTAGGCGTTATCAAGAACATATTATTGACAGGGTACACAAATTTAAATTTTGTAGTTGAAATTTCTTCACCGTCAATTTATATTTTGGTTCTATATTTTGTTTTTTTTAATTGCCATACATATAAATAAGATATATATAAATTAGTCAGTATTTTTAAGAGAGAGGCTCGTAGGGAGAGCGACCGAAACGGCCACTTTTCTTTTATTCCCTAATATTTATTGTAGTTTTTACTGCCGTAATGTAGTTTTTAAGACTCTTTTTTATTATAGTATAAGTAAAACATCACTCTAAGCTTAAAAACAGCAAACATTACCGCAGGTAATAAATATTTCTTATTTGGGAGTAGTCACATGTAGTATTATAGCATTGCTTTAATGCGTTACGCCATATATGCTGGGCCTTCCTTCAGTGACGTCACCAGCTGGTTGTCTGGCTTTAATCTCTAGGTGGTGTTGGACTAATCGGCCGACTGCAAAATCACCTATGCGCGCGTAAACCTGTGATCTGGCGATTGTGATCGCTCGATTCCACAATCGTCCATGCGCGCCTGGCCTTATGAGTATTCTTTTTTTGTGGGGCCGTGTATTTTTTGATAGCATCACGCATATCACAATTTCATATCTTAAAAACCAAATTATTAACAATAATTTAGCACTTAGTTTGATACAAAATTCGAGGGCAAAAATTGGGCGATTTTTGGGGTCTCTCTTTGAAACGTTTAGGGAAATGTTAATTTTGACATCCTGAATAAAAGTTGGGGCTGTGCTAGTGATGGGGGAAGGGGCAGTGGAAAAGGTGCTTCAAAACAGTTTCTTAGCTGTAAGTCAGTTGGGCATTTTAAAATGGAGGCTATTATGAAAAATGTATTTCTTACAATTCTATCCAAAAAAGATCTGATACTTTCTTTTTTGTAGAACTTAGCTTAGAATGCTACAAAATATTTTTTCTTTGAAAATTCGTATAATTAATGAAATTCACATTAGAAATTAATGAAAAATTCAATGATAACATATAATTTATGATGTTTGTAAAATTAATTTTAACAACATTTTTGTCTCTGAAGTAGTTACCACAAACAAGATATTTGAATACAATCGTTCCCCGCGAGTTTCGCCAATCATGTTGGCATCATCTGGAACTGACTAAAACTGTTTTAATTCCTGCCAGATGATGTGAACATGGTTGGCGCGTTGGAAACGGGCGTCGAGTAATAGTATTTATGTGTTACATTTTTCATAATATCCTCTATTTGGATATCTCGAAGCGTTATTGGGTTACGGCCATGAAACTGTTCCAGCATCTTTCCTTTTCCCCTATCTCTACCGCACTGTGGGTAAATTCCGGATTTTACTGTTAAAAAATCTCTAGAGACTTAATATCCATCGGATCGGGGTAATTTCTTTTTTTAAATTAAAGGTAATTAAATTCCCTACACATCTGTCGAGGCAAATTTTTAAATGACTCGGCCAACTTTTTTTAATGGCATAATAAACTGTCAAAAAACGTTAAAAAAATATTACAAATTTAAATAATGAACCAATATCACTATATTCATATGAAAATTAATTTTTTTGTCTGCACATAGTACATAAATATAGTAAAATCAAACTGCCAAATACATAATACATAATTTGACAGCTGACAGCTGTCAAAAAGATACAATTATTGTCATTAATAAAAGTTGACCGAGTCATTTAAAAATTTGCCTCGACAGATGTGTAGGGAATTTAATTACCTTTAATTTAAAAAAAAAATTATCCTGATCCGATGGATATTAAGGTCTAGAGATTTTTGAACAGTAAAATTCGGAATTTCCCCACAGTGCACCGCTAGCACAGACATCACACCCGGAAAATCTAAAGTTTCATTCGGGCGTCAAAATGAACATCTTCCTTAAATTCAAAAACTTTCCAAATTATTTCCGCTAACTTTCCTCATATGACTGAACTACTAACCTTCATTGGAGAAATAATCTATTAATTAACATTATTTATGATAGCCTTTATTCAAATTAGTCGACAGATTTAAGCTTCATATCTCATATTTCGCAGCATTGTGGCTACATAACTAAACGTTCTTTTTGACTAGTAACAGCCATTAGTATAATGGAAATTCTCTTTTTGATATATCAAGGCCTTCTTAAGTATTCGAGCCTCCAACAAACCGTTTTTAAAAACATTTCTTTTTGACAAATGCTTTTGTCAGTTTTAATCCATCAATTTAGAATAGTGGAACTCATCTCTCATTCAAATTAGCTTGTACTTAGAAAGAGCATCTAATATAAAAGTAAATCTCTTGAGAATGGCAATCTTAATATCCGCAGTGATTGATGTGCTTTCTGATGTATATTATATCAGGATCATTTCCTTCTAATCTTGAAAAATGATGGTAGTAATGTATATTTTCATTTCAATTTATCATAGGTAAAGATTTGGACGTAATGAAAATTTAATTTCCTAAATTTAAGAATTATTTATTAGGTTGCCAATTGATCCAGTTCAGATTGCAAGTATAAGTCAAGTGACTTAAAATGATCGAGTTGATCTTTATGTAAGATAATTAGTAATGAGTAATGTAAAAGAAATAGTGGGTGACTAAGATAGGAACGTATTATTGCATGCTTTGGATGAGTGCAAAACTGATTGATGGTTTTTGAATACTCTATGGAGACAGCCCTGTAGCTAGGGCTAGGACGGGCGGGTTGTCTGTAAATGGAAAAAACGATAAAAAATTTGTTGACCCACGGGCCCCCCTCTGAAAAATTGTTTGCCCGCCCTTAAAGCATTTTCTAGCTACAGGCCTGTATGGAGAAGAGAAATGGTTAATGTGTAAGGGTATGCAATCCACTATGATGACTTTGTAGAGATTAAGGTGTAAAATAAAACAAAGATGCATAATATAAAGATACGAGTGAATGTTGCTTACTTTAAGTCAATAGAACTAGGTTCATATTCCGCTAGAAATACGTTAGTTGAGAAGAAATATAATTTATTGTGCTGGCATGAATGCTAAAATACATTACTAACTCTGAGTTAGAATTAAGCAAAGAAAATGAAATTTAATCTACCAATTGCATAAAAGGTTTGAAAGTTGCACTTATTCGATGCGGGGAAATACAGGGTGTGATCAGTTTCATGTCATTAAAAAAACTGGTGGTGGGGAACGACTAAACGAACAAAAAAACCTGAGGACACAAGTTGATAATCACACTTTTTTATGGTTTTTTAAAAGTAGGTAAGGTAAGGTCTTTAGCGGCCCGGTAAAGGTGAAAGACGTCGGCGTTTTCTGAGTGCTTAGTAGATCTGAAGAAAACTATTCTCTCCCTTGTGCAATATTTTAGTTTCTGTGGGCACTTCGTTAAGTACACACGTCGAACCCGTTCGTTGTTTTTGTATGTTCTTTTGTTCTTTTTGAATTTTGGGCGACGTATTTACAGTTAAGATTTATTATATTGACTTACCGTTCAAGTCGTTAAGTTCTTGATTACGTACAGACACTACTTGTTCGTTCTTTTTGTGTTGCTTTTTGGATTTTGGACCAAGTTTTTATTTTTATTTTCTTTATTGACAACGTTAGTTGATAGTTTAGTATGGTATTTTAATGTGCATAGAAACCATAAAAAATGATCCTAATTTACCAAATGTGTTGAACAGAGTGCGTATGTCCTTAGTTCGACCTGCCGAAAAGTGTATTGATGCAGACGGAAGCCATTTCGAACAATTTATGTAAAGAAAAAATAATTTATTGGTAAGTTCTAGATTTATTTATCGAATATTTTACTTTTCGATACCTTATTGGAAATTCATTAAATAAATCAGATTTTTTTCCTAACTTAAAATACACATAATTGTTTTCTGTTCGTATCTCAGACGTCTAACTCTTTATTTCCCAATGTCATGCAATAATTACTCATTTTGGTTAGAAATGTTAATCAATCACATTTAATTCTAATAAATTATAAACAACAATAAAAGCTTCAATAGTTTGTTCTAAATTAAAAAAACACATGTAAACACACACTGTGTTCTACGCCCATAATTTGCTTGCAGTTCTGCAAAAAAAGATAACGAATTATTTACATTTTTATAATTGGTTCGGTTCAGGAGGTCATCAAAGATGCCGCCCTTCTTTGCTTTGAACCGCGGGCCGGCGAGAACGAGTCGGTCGGTAATCTTTGCACTTTTTTATGACAATTTAAAAGTTGTATAATTGAAAAGTACACGTCCATAATATTCAAATTGTTGACCTAGGTTAGTTTTTTTCAAAGTGCCTCTAGAGGAAAAAGTCATAAAGATTTTTTGTTTGTCTAGTCGGTCCCCATTACCAGTTTTTTTTAATGACATGAAACTGATTACACCCTGTATGTTACAAATGTAAAATGTACATCGTTAACAAAGATATGTTGTTTTTTTCCGCCAGAAAGCGGAAACCGTTACATTGTCTGCATGCTAAGGTCTTTAGTAAATCACCGACCTGACCTGCTGGACGTAGGAGGTGAAAAAAAATAGAAGTTGCAGTACATTTTTGCTAGCTTTTTGATACAATATTTAAATATTAATTTTTACAAATGTAAGTGCTCTGTAGGTAAAAAAATTATCATTAGAATTCAACAAGCAAAGTATTATATTACCTTGTCACATACGAGAAGTCAAATGCAATTTTTCAAACCTCCAATGCTCTGATGAAACATTTTCGTTCAACTCTAAAAGACAGTTTTATAAAATACAGTGCTATATAAACTACTAAGGAAGAAAAGGTATATAAAGACAATACGATTAGGTGAAGAGATGTAAAAGAGAATTTAAACCAATAAAAGCTTTTCCATATGACAAAGGAAAAGGAAATGGCCTGATTATTATACAATTTATTTTCTTTTCCGAACCTTGTCTTGACTCGGCTGTATGAAATAAATCAGAATATTTTTATTCGAAACAGTCTGTTTACCTTTGCAGCTTATAAATCTCTTACTGTATTGTAATGTGTTTTTTATTTCAAGAAATACGTCGAAAACGTGAAGCAAGACGCAAGCATAGGAACAAATATCCTCCGCGTGTCTGCCTCCGATGAAGACGCAGACAACAACGGCGCCATAGTGTACACTTTAAACGCCGGTTCCAATGCGGCCGACCTCGAGTATTTCGAAATCCAACCTGAATCAGGGTGGATAGTGCTGAAGAAACCCCTGGACGTAAGTATGCAATAATAATCGCGCGGCGCGGTAGGAAAAAGCTAGACAGAAAATGTGTGAATGCGTGGGCGAGTGTGACTTGACGTTTCAGGATCCAAGAAGGCCTGATTAGGCTTGGAAGGGCCGACCGAGCTAGGTACGACTGGACATAGCTGCTTCTTTCTTCATCATTTTCAGCGCACCTTACTTTGAGTTGCTCTGGTCGATCTGTATCAGATCGACTGCACTGATCTATGAACTTTTATTCAATAAGTTTGTTTATACGGCACACCTTGCATAAACATCAGTACTTATTGTACTTTGTGTTTCAGTTTATTTTATGATACACCGGCTCGACGGCGTTTTAAGATTATTTTTGATTTTTGATGAAAGAATTGAGGCATACCGGCGTATTGAACCAAATTTTATTTTTTAAGTATTAAAAATAAACAGGTGCGTGTTTTTGCAACATCTCACCTAAAAAGAAAATACATTTTGCGTAAGAAAAAGAATTATGATAAATATTATGTCGCACTCCTTCAGTTTGCTCTTGAATGTTACGATGAAATTCCTCCCAAGATGTTTGCAAATCCTCATCACCTCACCTCAATAGACTCCGACATTAATTAGCGAATGTCGTGCGATTTTTGACTGACTGAATTTCGACTATACGGAGAATAACTTAAAGTTAAATCAAACTCTTTGGTAATGGTGGACCTCAAACATATGTAAATAAGTTTCTGTAATATTTCTAAAGCATATGTTTATTTGAAGATAGTTACGTCAACAAAATCGAATATGAGAACATGAAAAATGATCCAAAACAACTCTGTACGTTTTCTAACTTATGGCGAATGCGCCAGGATAATTATTTAAGTCTAACAGAAAGAAAACTGGATAGATATTTTATTTCTGCGACTTATTTACTTGAATATAGATATTATTGTCTTTAGTTATTTATGTGTGGCATATTCATGATTTCTCACTGTTTATTTAGTCCAGTGCAATTAGGTTTATACCTCGAAACCCAGCTATAGTGAATGGATTTGAATGATTTTTTGTTGTTGGACTTCTAATGCCATAAACTAAAAAAGTTTACCCATTGAAAATTACCGCAATTTCGAAAATTCGTAGAGTAAAAAAAAATAAAATTAGAAATCTCAACAAAAAATATAATTATCGGAATTTTTAAATATTCCTTTTAAGAAAATAATGATTGTTATAGATTTCGAGGTTGTTTATAAAGAATTTGTAAAAAAATAAAACTTTAATCTATAATTTTTAAAATCTATATTGTCGCATTACCAGTTTGTTATTGTTAAGGGTGGAAAACAAACCCTAAAAACTGAAATAATTAATTACTCTTCTAATTTACGAATAAATTAACGAAAATCCATATACTTATGTTTTTGAGGTCGCTGAATATCACTGTGAGATCAAAACTTATGAGACGAAAATATTAAGGGTTGAAATCACCCTTAAATACTTTAAAATTAATAATTTTTCTAATGTTACAAATAAATTGATGAAAATCCATATACTTATGATTTTTATTTTGCTGAATATGATTATGAAATTTATAAAAAAAAGGTAGATCAAAAATGGTCATAAAAAAGTTATAGTAATATGTCTAATTTTATTAAAAATACAGATTACTATAAATGAATCAAATTAATACAGTTAAGTAAACTAATTAAATGACATTTTTAATCTGCACTCTAAAATGCTAAAGTGCAAAGCAACCCGCTTTTTCTGCGTATTCTTCGAAAAATAGACGGCTATTGTTCGTTTCTCTACCTACTATAGACATATTTAAAATGCGCGTACAAACTGAAAAGTTTCAACATTATTTCTACAACTTATTTACACCTAGAACAGTTTGTCGTAGGAAAAAAAATAAAAGCTCAAACTCTTCGTTTTTTTATAAGCTTCATTTCATTCTTATATCATGTTTTTATTAATTCCATAATTTTTTTGAGATATTTCAATTTTAAATACATAATTTTCTTGCATATGCGCTCAAGCCCCATCTTTAAACCTTTATATCTCTGGAACAGTTTGTTGTAGGAAAATAAAAAGAAACCAAACTATTCGTTTTTTTATAAGCTTCATTTTTGCACTCTTACCATTTTTTATAAAAAAATATTTTCTGAGCAATTTCCAAAAACCCGATATTTTTAAAAAAATTATGAAAATTTTAATTATTGAAAATGGGTACAGAAAGAATGAAAAATAATCATTTTAAAAGAAGGATTTTAAAAAAAATTGAATTAATAAGAAATTACAGCAAATAGGATAAAAAAAAATGGCGCCTAAATTTTTAAATGCGCTACTTTCTAATTTGTAACTTTTTTAGTTTTCATTATAGAAGTACGTAATATGTCTCAATCGAAAGAAAATTTTAATAAGTACCTTTAATTTTTACAAGAATAACAATTTTTCTCATAGTTGTAGATTTTGAGTAATTTTAGATTTTAACGTCGTATATTTTTTCTGAACATTTCGGCGCCATTTTGAAAATGCCGTATTTCCAAAACTAAACATCGGAGAAAAAGAAGAAAAAACCATTCGATTTGTTTTCGTAAAAGCTTTTATTTTGTACGCTTGCATTTTTTAAAGTCCACATTTTTCGAGTAATTATAAAAAACGTCTAGGAATACTGACTTTAGGGGGTGAAAATTATAATTTTCAATTCGCAAGATCTCGAAAAATATTCGTTTTAGTAGAAAAGTGTATAAGATCTTTCTTTCTTATAATTCGATACTCTATCAGATTGTGTATTTGTTGTTTTTTTGCGAAGATGGGGCGGGAAACTACCCCTAACCAAAAAGCAGGAAAAATGACAATATAGGTTCTTATGTACATACTTTATGAAGCATGTTGAAGGAAAAAAAATTGGAAATTCATTGCATCGTTTCCCGGCTGGGATTTAAAAGCTTCACTTACTGTTACTCTACTATTCATTTATTGCGTTTTTTAGAGCTTTTGCCATCTTCAAATTAATTTTAAAAAGATTCATTTTCTTACAAATTCTTTATAAACAACCTCGAAAACTATAACAATCATTATTTTCTTAAAATAAATATTTAAAAATTCTGATAATTTTTTTTTCGTTGAGATTTCAAAAAATTTTAATTTTTTTTTATTTACGGATTTTCGAAATTACGGCAATTTTCAATGGGTAAACTTTTTAGTTTATGTCATTAGAAATCCAATAAAAAAAAATCATTCAAATTCATTCACTATAGCTGGGTTCCGTCATTTTTCATTTATAATGACTAATTGCACTTCACTAATTGGGGTCTTTTCATTTTCTCTCAAAATATATAAAAAATTTAATGAAAGAAATCTCTGCGCCAAATGAATCAGACAGAGGCTCATTTTTAATATATCTGAATAGTACAAAATGTCTCACGCCTAAAAATATATAAACTGAAACAAAAATGTTAATTGATAATTGATAATTAAAAATTAAATTGAAGGTAGTTGACGTTTCGGAAAAATTCGTTCTATTTGCGTTATCCAAACTTTGACTTTTTCACGTCAAACATGACAGTTTGTTGTTAATATATTTCTATAGTCACGTGAGACATTAAGTTATATTTATTTTATTTCTAATTACTCCATCTCTGAGGATCGGCAACAAGCCGGTACTGAAATATATCGAATAATTTGACACACATTTATTCTCATTTAATAAAATAATAGCGGATTCCTTAAGTTTTTTTTTGTCGCGTTGATTTCTTTTTCAAAATTTTCACGGAGTTTTGACTTCTGGAATTCTCCCTTTCTAGCATGATCTCTGTATAGCAACATATTGTAATGATATTAATACTAAAAAGCAAGATATCATACAACATATATGTACACATATAATTTAAACTCCCTATACATTTAAGTGTATGGGGAAAACTTAAAAAACAAATTAATTTATTGCCTTTCAGTTATAAATAATACATTGCGAAAATATTACAATAGATTTTAAGTAGAATGGGGAAAATGTTATATATCTACTTATATATATCTCGTCTTTGTTACGTGTTTGATAATGGTGAACATAAGTTTTTAGTTTATTTTTATTCATGTGTATGTAAATTAACCACTTATAAAGATATATAGATGCTACGTGCTCGCGTTTGATTCTATGTACCCCAAATTAATAATAAATCATATAATTATTTTTTGCATTGTAAATACTCTTTACATGCCTGTACTATTTTCATATGAAATTATGATATAAGAACTTTGAGAGTATACAAGGACATAATACATTTAATACATTCGCAATTTTTTCAATTTGCGATAACCAAACTGAATTGTCCCAATTTTTTACATACTTAAACTTAACGTTTCACCTGACTTGTAAAGCTGAAATTCCCATCAATTTTTCCAAGAAACTTTACTGATTGAATCCAAAGAGAATGATTATTTTAATTTAAATACGTTTTTTTTTGTTTTGTTGTAAAGTGAACGCAAACTATTTTGCCATCATTTATTACAAGTTGAATTTAAAGTTTCAGTTATTAAGCTCATGCAAGAGATTGTTCATATTTCTCTCGAGTTATTTAGCATTTTTTGCCGAAACTATAAATGATGTGTCATCAACAAACACTTATAAATATGTGCAGAGTTTATGTAGCGTGGTAATGTGGTAAAGCATTTACATCTAGTAGAAACAACAGCGGACCCAGCGCACTATCCTAAAATGTTCCAATGTTTAGCTGCTGTCCATAAAAGAGAAAGTTTTCTGTTTTACCTTTCCTATCAGTGAGGTATGATATAATCCACTCATTTAAATTATCTCTAATTCTATCATTCTAATTTGTATGAAATATACCACAGATATAAAGTGTCCAAAGAAAACTCCCATTACATAATATTTGCATTTAGTTCTTCATACATATTTTGAATTAACTTATTTGTTGCAGTTTCTGTAGAAAATTTTCTTCTAAAACCATGCTGTGATGGTGTTAACAGGTCCTTGTCATTTAGGGATGAAACAGTTCTGTGCCATTATTTTTTAATTATCTTATAAAAAAGGCTTAAAAGTGAGATGTTAAGTTGTTAATTTCGCTTTAATTTCCCCTTTTAAATACAGGTATAATTAGCCATACTCTTGACAATTTAAATTTCAGATTCTTTTTTAAATAGATTACTTAGTATTAATTTGCAAAAGGTAATTTTTATGATATGCTAGAACTCACGAAGAATTAATTCAGTTTTTCTCTTCTTGCGTCTGTAACTTGAAAATAAATGTCATTACTTTCACTTAAATTAATAAATAATAATTCTATAACAAATGTAAAATAATGTAGTGCAGAATGCAAATTTTATTTAAAGCACAAAATAAAAACATCTTTTATAATGTATGTATATAGAAAATAGTTTATATTATTGAGATAATATCAAAAGGAAAACATGAAAAACTACATTTTAGAGAATTTCACTAAGAATTATAAAAAATTCCTTAACTACAGTAATACTGTTATTAATAAGTATCTGGAAACCAATTAATTTGCAAGGTTTCGATTTTGCATTTAAGTTTGAATCTGTTAATGCAACTACAAATAATTACAGTTTACCTCTAGTTTTCCTTCACATGACATTGTGATTGATTAAGAATCCCAACCAAGTTACTAATTGCATGGTTTCTGTATTTGTCACGTTTTATACTGAGTCATAGGCCATTTATTTTATTTACATGTTGCTTTGTTTTGAAAAGTGGTTGTTGGTCTAATGGGGCTTGTGCAGTGAGATTTCCACTTAAATCTGGGCTATGATTGCTTCCTTTCATACCTAAATATGAATATATTTTTAATTTAATTTAATTCAAATGTCAATTATTTTGCTTTTCTTATCAACCGAAAGATGAGTATTTATTTTATTTTTTTTTTGTCACAGCCCCTAAAGTGGCCTCTATTCTTTAAAGAATGGAATGTAGAAAATTTCAGCTCCCTAGTATACCGTTGAATTTCACCTAATTCGATTTTCATATATTTTCAATAAACCCTCATGTCGGGTAAAATCCAAAGGAAAGGACCCCCGCGGATCTTATGGAAATTGGCCCTCGATTAAATTGACTCAATTTTTAATATTTCGTATATTTCGTCTTTCTGATCAAAAGCTCTCATGGGCCCAACTCGATCCTATCTCTAGTTTCCGAGATACAGCTCAAGAAATGTACAAGAATGACCTCTTGTACAATTAAAAAATTGTCGACTTCATGATTTTTTCATATATTTTATATTATGATACATTCTAATAGCCCTTTATAATATTTTGTACTAAATACATTTGTTGTTTTAATAAACATAGCATAGGAAACAACGAAAGTTTGAAACATGCGAGGGCGCCGGGAAATCTATATAAAAATAATATGTGAAAAAAAAATTCAGTCAAATTGGCTAAAACATTTTTTACATAAAGCATATGTCTTCCTGATCAAAAAACTTTAATTGAAAAACATTCGGAAATTGCTCCTTTGAGCTCTGAACACCCCACCAATAAATTGAAAATTCGGCAGGATACAGAATTTTACAAGAATTTATAGTTGTATCTCGGAAATTAGACATAGGATCGACTTGGGCTCATGAGAGTTCTGGATCAGAAAGTCGAAATATATAACATATTCAAAATTCAGCCAATTTAACCGAGTGCCAATTTCCATAAGATCCGTGCGGGTCCTTTTATCATTGATATATATCCGGGCACTTTTTCCAACTTTTTTAATATTAAAATAAATGTTTTGACTTACGCTTTAAATGTATACCGGATTTTCCCTAATCTTTCGTTTAATAAAAAGTTCAATACAGTTAATGACGTTAGTTCTCTATGTTTACTTTTCAATCTTTTTTCTAGCAAAAGGTAGATAACTCTTGATATGGGTATGCTTGAAGTCTTGCCCTCCATGTCAAAATTCATTTGGTCAAAGTTTCATCAAAATTGTTTTTTAAATCGGATAAAATTTGTAATTTACGTTAAATGGCTGTTTTAATTCGATAATATGGCGAAGGAGCACAACACACCTTTAAAATTGTTAATTCATCCTTTTATATCCCATTAATTTGTAGTCTTAATGATATGACATGTAGCCTTCCATGGTTTCACATTCAAATCGGACCAGTAGTTTTGGACATACATACACATGGACAAACATACACCCAAACTGAAAATCTCATTGTCTCTCAAGTCTGTCTTATCTTAATTTTAATTTTTTCTCCAGATTCCTTTTCAGAAGACTCCATTTATATTAGAAAGTTTGAGACGGCATTGTGAGTAGCTTTTTTGAAGAGTAAAAATATTGTTTATTATCTTACAATAAATAATTCAGAGGTTCAAAATATTCAACTAAATATTCATTTTATTTATCGTCTTATACAAAATTTTGCATTACTCTTTAAGACTTTGTATAGAAGTTTATTTTTTATCAGCAGAGTACATAACTAAAAGTGACGTTTTAACAGCTATGTAAACTCGTTCAAATAACTGCTGGCAAATTAAAACCACATTTTTTGAGAAGGAGAATAAATAACAATATGCGGCATTCAGGATTTAAAAGATACTTTATTTATGAATGTGTTTTGCACATTTTTTTAAAATTTTTGAGCAAATTACTGTGTACAGGGTATGAAAGAAAGGCGTGCTTCTTTCACCAAAATTTATAGCTACCGAAATTCCATAAAAGAAGTTATTTTTTGATGCGCATTTTTCTCGTCACTGGTTTATAGGAAAAAAATAGTTCTCAAATTCTCGATAGATACCGATTTTTCTAAAATCCTGTCACTTTTGCATTTTTCTGGCTTTAGACCTTATTGTGTTTTGTAAGAGCCGACCGTTGGAAGTTATGATAATAGCTTATCTGATGGCTCTTTTAAAATAATCATAATAAGTAGATATCTTGAACCTTCAGTTATGGTGACCAGTGCAGTACCCAAAATCGGTATACGTGCACGGATTGGTCAACGTTTTATGAGTTTCCTATATCAAAATTTCAAAATGTAAATGTAAATTATCTCCGGAACGGAATTTAAACTTGGCACGCATTTAAAGGGCTTTACCAGTAGATACAGAATATATTTTTTTCCAATTTTGTTGATCTATTTTTCACTCAAGCAGTATAAAAATATACGAGAAATTGCATATATGACTTTTTAATGGAATACAATGAAATCTAAATAAGCACTAAAAAACCGCTGCCCAAGGAATCACTACTTCCACATCCGGATTTTCTATCCAAGTCACACAACGAAAAAATTTTGTATCTGGAAATAATTGTTTATGGAACTTTAATAATATAATATTTGAAATCCTCTACCCCAAAAACCCATAAAACGATACTCCACATCGGTAGTGGGATGGGGGTGGTGACAGGGGGTGGGAGTGGGGGGTGGATAAAGTAAAAAAAATATTTTGAGGTTTCTGGTTCTTGTACACACACTAAATCACATTTTTTTTCATCCTCTTTAATAATGGGGTGGGGGTGGTAATGGGGGTGGCTAATGCCAAAATTTTTTTTGAGACCTTAGCTTCTCTTGTCTATACTAAATATCAATTTTATGAACTCTTACCTGCTTGATTTACCTATTTACTCCAAATTTACCCCAATTTATCCCCCAACCCTTTGACGGAACAAGATGAAAATATAATCTAGTTCTAGATCTCGTTAAAGTACATATGTGTACCAAATTTCAAGTCAATATCTCAAACGGTTCCAGAGTAAACGTGCGCACAAAAAAGTTACAGACCGACAGACAGAAATTTCTTTTTCGCTCAAACTTGAAATCTCGACGTTTCATGACATTCTAAGCTTATTTGAACAATACAAATTTTTAAAAAAATTTTTGTCGTTACTATACTTCCACTGGATGTGGAAGTAAAATAATTATGTATTTATTTCTATAAGCACTATTATTATTTAAAATATCAGCAAAGGAAGAAGGGAAGAACCAACATTTTTATTATTAATGGAATAATAAAGATAAAATGTGTATTAACAAAGAGAAAAATATTTATCCACCATGTACAGTATGAAGGACCAAAGATGTTCTTATTATTATTATTATTATTATTATTTTAAAATAGCTATCATAAGGTATTATAATAACCTATAACGATCGGTTCTTATGAAGCACACCAAAGTCTAAGCGCAAAAAAATGACAGTTTAAAAAAAATCGGTATCTCATTAAGAGAGATAAAAAATTAATAAAGCTGTTTTTTTTCCATAAACTAATGACAAAAGAAATGCACATGAAAAAAAACATACATTTTTTTCTTGTGGAATTTCTGTAGTTGTGAAGTTTATTAAAAAACACGCTTTTTTTCACACCCTATAGAGTGTAACGGGCTTCAAAATAAAAAAAATCGGGCAAAACTTGCTGTTTCACAAATAAGTTAACTCTCAAATCCTGGAAACTGAATATTGATATTTATCCTCCTCAGAGAATGTGGCTTTAAATTGAACGTAATAATTCGTTTCAATTAACCAGCAATTTATTTGTTTATTTTTTTGGAAAATAGTTAAGTAAGGAGTTTAATATCGAAAGAGGCAACTCCTCGATAGAAAATCGCCGTCCAGCAAGTACTATCTGTGGAAAGTAAATAAAAATAATATAAATATGTTATACCTGATATATCTATGGAAAAACATTAATAGAAAAGCGTCATGTTTGAGATATAAAAGCGTTTTGATGTTTATATATTTTTGGACGTGTGATGTTTTGTTTGATCCCTTTGGCGAATATTGTTTCTTCATTAAAATATTCTCTGGTGGCAAAACACTTAGCTCAGAAATAGTAAGAAAATATGAGTATGTCACAAATAAATAATTATAGAATATTCTGTATTTAAAGGAAATATAAAAATTATATACAATATACCTATAAAAATGTATTTGTATTACACCTTTTTAAGTCTTCATGTTCTTACATTTGATACCCAAAATCTCGTACAGTAGTTTATTCATTTAATTGTGTAGCATGGATAATTTCTATTAAATGACAATTAATAAATATGGCAATTAAATAAATATGGTCCAATATAATAAAACAGGTGGTAGACCAGTTTGATTTAAATTTAAGAAGGTAGCTAGCTAATCAAGGTTTTATTTCTGGTCAGATGTATATTTAAACAAGAAAAAACTATATACAGCATTTTTTTATATAGCTGTAGTTTTGGCAGTATGTAGTTTTTAGGAATGCAATGAGAAGTTATTAACAGACGGCAGTATCCACATACATTTTTCATTCGTTAAATTAAATCTATTTCTCCAGTTAAAGATGACCCAAACAAAGAAGGATTTAGAAAAATTCGTGGAAATGATTTTATTTGAAATCAATATTGTGAAATCAATTTAACAAAATACATAAATATAGAATCAATTTACAAATTGTAGATATTATGAAAAAATACAATATATTAAATCGTAGTGGAAAATCAGTTTAGCGAAATTTTTATTCATTAGATGTTATACATACTCTTATTTATGTGCCTTCAGGTCCTTAAGCCTTTAAATGTATATAGTGGCACAAAATATCGGTTTTGCTTGAAACTCTTCTAAATTATTAACATGTAAAAGTTGTAAATGTAGATAAGGGTTAGTTCTTTGACTAACCCCAATTTTTTCGTTATGCGGAGGGCCTATAAACGTCAAAATACCTAAACTTTGCATAAATATTGAGAAAAAAACTGATAGTATATAAAAAAAAATGTTTATTAAGGTCTACTATTGAACATACTAAGTGTCCCCAACTCTATCTTCTTGCGCTCTAGCCGCCATCTTGAAAAAATAGTGCTCCGATTCAATTGTTTGCTTAGATCTCGCTAACCATTAGTGATATCGAAATAATGTCTCATATAAAAAATAAAGCTTATACGATTCACTACTAAAATTATATGCATTTTCCCATATCTAGGTAGTATTATTCCCTTCGCACATTTCTAAAACCGTAAATATCTTTCATAGAGGAAAAAAAATTCATGTCGTGTTAGTCATGAAATTATCAATTACTTTCAAATGTTCTTCGTGTCTGCCAGTCCATCCGTCTGCCTGCCTGTCTTTTCGTTCGTTACATTTCTTGTAAGCGCAATAACCTAAAAGAGAAAAGTTCGGTTTTATTGAAATTTCGACAATAAGTTAGTGTTAGCTAGAGAAAGAACCTAATTTTGAAAAAATAGATCAGTGAGTATAAACGTTATGAAACATTTTACGAAAAAAATGCACGTGAGGAGTGTTTTAAACATTTCATAAGATTCTATAAACACCAAGAGACTGTATAGTGTATACAGTATACTTGCCAACCTTTCAATCAAGATGGTGTCATCTAGAAATGATTCAAATTGGATTTTTTCTTAAAATATTTCATAACCTTTATCCTAACTGATTGATTTTCTTCAAAATTGAGAGGGTTCTTCCTCTAGCTAACACTAACTTATTTAACAAATTTCAATAAAATCGGCCTTTTCTCTTTTAAAGTATCGAGCTCACACGTGACGGACGGAGACGGATATACGGACGCACCGACAAACAGACGAACACACGACGGACATTTTAAAGTTATTCAGAATACTATGACAACAATATGAATTTTATTTTCGTTACGAGTGATATTTGTGGTTTTAGAAATGTGTTCATCAAACGCAATATTCCATTTTGCGAAAAATACAGTAACAGATACGGAAAATATAATGTTACATTCTTTGTAGAGAGTTTTATAAGCTTTGTTTTCCATAGGAAACATAATTTTGATATCGCTAACGGTTAGCGAGATATAAGCAAAAACTGAACCATAGCAGCTTTACAAGATAGAGGCTCGAGAATGACAGATTAAGTTAGGGACTTTTAGTATCTTTAACAGTAAGCCTTAATGAACATTTAGCAGTTTCAAAACTCTATCAGTTTTTTTCCTCTAATTTTCACTATTTGACTGGAGTAATTTGTATGGCCAGCAAAATAAACGTGCGAACTATTAGTTTGGTAAGAAAATCAACAAGAACGGTAGCCTCAAGCTTTCATAATCTTGAAATGTGGTCGTGTCCAGCACATACTCAGTTACCCTTTTACTATATTTTGGAGTAGCAAGGAGCGCTGTTTTGTTTTTGAAGCCAGGTGCTACTTCAATCAACTTTTTGCCGCCGTCCGGATGATTTTTTTCACAGACAATGGTGGCCTGATATTTTTAATGATGATTTTTGAGCCTGTGATGTGATTTTTGAGTGACTTTTTTGCAGGAGGATCGTAACTAACCGACTTTATTAGCTAATATTTTGGTCAGGAGTGTCGCAGGAGGGCGGTTTTTGAAACCCGGGGGGGCGACGTGACCTCTTGCGGCACTTCGAGACATTGTGACATTTTTAACCTGTGTATGGGGCGGCGTACTAACTAAAACACTAACTTAAAACGTCCATCGGTTTTTGAAGGTCGTTTACTAAAGGAGATTCAAACTTTTTGCACATCCTTGCTCCCGCCCCGCCCTCACGTGTTTTTGAAACTTTTTTTGCATGACATTGCCTGCTTAAAAAGTTTTCTTTTATATATATTGTTATGTGTACATCTAGTCAGATGGCCTACTAAATTTCACTTAAAAATCATTTCTCATTTGTAACTATATTTCAGTTGAAGATATTACTCATTCTAATATTTCAGTATATCTATCGGTTTTTTGAAAATTCAAACTTAATAATGCCCAGTAACGTAAGTAAGGACGTGCAATGAACCTTTACTAATTTTTTTATACTAAAAAACTAAAGCGCCTAGAAAAAAGTGCAGGACAGATTGTGTAGATTGCTATTAATCATTTCTAATCAATGTCTAAGTTTATTAAAAATACTAATATACCTGGAAAATTAGGAGGAAAGGCGGAAACCATATTATGTGAAGTTTAACATAGACGCTCATATTGTTACTCTAGTCACCTATTGAAAGGCCTTATCTGTATGATTAGAACGTTTACATATTACAAAACGACTATCAATACTAGTATTTCTAATTAAAATAATAAGACTTATATTCAGAATTTTTGTCGACAAAGAGGCACTTTAAACTCTAAAAATATTTTCGAAGAAACGTAAGATTTTTTACTTTTTTGCAAATATCTCAATAAATATTAGTTTCAACGAAAAAATGACGGAGATAAAAAAAAACTTATAAATACCAGTGGCTAAGGCGTCTGATGTGTATTTGGGGCGTACCTAACGAAATGGATTCGAGTCCCACATACAAGAAATCATTCATTGTACATTTTTCCGATGTAGTTCGGATTCCACCGCAAACTGTAAGGCCCCGTCCCGTCAAGACTAATCTGATCTTCTAGACTTGAGAGAGTTAAATACAAATGAATTTCATTCTTCTGGAAAATTTGATTTACTAGTTGAAAATGTCTTTTTTTCAACTACCTACATGATACTGCTTTCCAAGGGAGTCAAGACCGGTGTTTCGTTTTCAATTGGCTTAAGCCTGCAACTACGCTCGCTCCCTCCACCTCTCCCATCACCCCGTCACCTTTCCACTATATTCTTTGCCTTCCCACTACTTTCGGTATAAGTAAAAGTTCAGTAGGTTAAAAAGACAAATAAAATATCGAAAATGCCTTTTCAGACTTTGATATTTTTAAACAAACCCGAAAATATAGTAAATTCTAGAAGAAAAAAAATTATAAAATATATACAGGGTGGTCGTGCGAACGTTAGAAACTCATTTATCTTCGTTTAAAATCACGTTATTACAAGAATAATATCAGAAAGAAATTGTAGCATTTTGGGGATATGAGCTTTTCCTGGGTTTCTTGTAATGGAACACCCAGTATATTTTGACCTTTCAGATAGTCAGAATTTTTTTTTTCATGGTATGTAGAAGAGAGTATTTATCTTACAAATTTTGTCTTAATTATAGCTCTATATTTAAGGCGCAGTTACACGGCGCGTGATTAGGCGAACCTGGCTCGGCGAGCTACGAAACAAGCGCCGTGTGACATAGGCAACTTGGCATAGCTTGCAGTTTGGGAGACGTGGCTCGCGTCTTCCATCTAGGTGTCGGTAAAGTTTAGCGAGTCAAAGCCGCTAATTAAGGTGGTGCGTGCTTGATTCGTGTAGGATCGCCTTTTCGCGAGCTTTCCCGAGTCGTCTTCAGTTCAGAATCGCAAATAGTGTTTTATTATTTGTATTGTGTATGTATTTGTACCTGTATTTCATCCTTCAGTGCTTTCACTAAATTTTTACATACTTCCTCAACACAATCTGCGACAGTTTGCCTTGAACATTTAAATACAAAACTCATACTTCGATAACTGTCGCCTATAGCTAGAAATCTCAGAGCGATGGCAAGTCTGCCTCATATTTGTGACCTGCTTTTTAATACTAGGGCCAATTTTTTTTATTAGATATTCGAAGTTGGACGCACTCATTCGACAGAACTTTTCGAAATATCCTGACGGCTCTTTTAGAGAAAATCTGCGAGCATATCTGATCCATTGTACCTGCATGTTTTACATCAAAATTAATTAGAATTAATTCTAATCTTACTTTATTACAAGATAATATATTTAAAAATCATAACTTCAAATAAACGGTTACTTTCGACATCTCATATGCCATGCCATCCACCACTTCTTTTTTACGTTTTTTTTTTAACTTCTCTTGTAGCACTTTACCTGCAGCCATTACGCACAAAGTAGCAGCTGCAACTATAACCGTTTGCCTATTTGCGTTCATTGCGATCGACTGATCTTCCATGGAGTTTTGACGAGCCTACAACCCACAACCCCACACGAAATCTGCATTGGTCACGTACCTCTGGTTCAATAAAAATATTAAATTGTCAGAAAAAGAAAAATTAAAACGAATTAATAAATAAACCCCCGCTCTGGTTCGCTATTTATTAGGCGAAGCTGCGCGAGTCGCGGGCTGAGCTCGTCGTGGCTTCGCGAATCACGCGCCGTGTAACTGCGCCTTTACAATTTATGAAATTATCCATGGAAAAAAAAAGCAAGTCATTTAAAGTAAACAATACGTTAGTTCTGATCTGTTCTGAAATTAATTTCAACCTGTTTTAAATATAATGGACAATTTCAATGATTGATATATATTTTTCGGGCTACCATGAGTTAATAGTAACAAAATATAAAATTTTATTTCCAGTGTAGTTTTTAAGATATATCACGTTTTATATATTATTAAGAACCTGTTTAGGGCCGTTCAGATGGTGTAAAAATATAAAGGGTGTTCCATTACAAAAAAGACAAGTATAAAGTTCATCTCTCCGAAATGCGATTTTTTTTCTGACATGATTTTTGGAAAATACATGTGATTTTTACATAACTCCAAAAAAAAAAATGGGACTCTATCCATCGCTCGACCACCTTGTGCCTTTACAAATTTATTTATTTATTTAGATACCGTAACAAAATGAGTTTCGCATGGTCTGAAGTGGAAAAAGATGGCCAAGAGAAACAAATACTAATTATTAGAACTATGGATAATTCACGATAAATTTAGTTGAAGTTGTCACACTGGCTGCTATTAATAATGATTGGCTCATTATACATTATTATTACTGTGTTAAAAATAACAGTTTGGAACGTGGAACCTAGTATATTTTTCAATCAACCAAGTAATGGCTTGCAATCGATAAATTTGTATGTAAAATAAAATGCAAATTAATTTTAACGAAATTGCTCTGCAGTGTTCCAAATGGTCAAGGACAAAAAAGAAATATGTATATTTTAGAGTGACTCTTTATCTAATTAATATGGGGTAGCCAATGAAGCTCCATTTTTAATAATAACAACAATATTGATGTGAAAAAAAAACTTTCATTTCATATAGTCGAGAGTAAAACAAGGAACATCTAAAATATTATTTCATAGCCAAATGCAGTATGTCATACTTTTCACAAGTTCGTATCCCTGTTATTAGTCAACCAATTTCAACCAAATTTGAATCCGTACCTTCAATATATCACTTATGAGTAAAACAAAACTTATTTCATCATTGTCGTGCATTTTTATTAAGAAAAAAAACAGGGTCGATTTTCCAAGTTTTTTTTTTTTTTTACTGAAAAACTAATGCAATATTATTGACCAATACGTTTCAGAGCCCCTATATCCAAAATTTAGCGACATTTCTATTTATGGTTTTCGAATAATAAATCCCTTAAAAATATATTTTTCAAATATTAAATAGTTAATAACGAATTGTTTTAAGAAAAAAGTCGTTCCTCATTTTTGTTTAAAATCACTTTTTCTACCATCCACATTCATCGATACTTTCAAATTCGAGAATCCTTAATCCGATTCATTTCCAAGTTTTTAAATAATTAATATTTGAAAAATGCAATTTTAGGAGGGGCCATAATTTGAACACCATAAATCAAAATGTCGTTATATTTTGGATATAGAGGTTCTAAGGCACGCTGATTAATATTATTGCATTCGTTTTTCAATTAAAAAAGCCTAATATGACTTCTCGAGAAATGGACCCTTATTTCTTAATACAAATGCGCGCCAATGACTGAAATAAGTTTTGCTTTGCACAAGAAAGATATAAAAAAGATCTGTGATGCCGCTCCAAATTTGGAAGATATTGGATGACTAATAACTGAGTATCGAAGATGTTACCGTGAAAAATGGGTCAGACTTACAGCAAACAAGGTAAACAAATAATACATTAGATAATTATATAAATATAAATACTATTATGGCTAACTTAGTCAAATTAAATTATTACAGTCATTGTAAAATTCAAGATGTGTGTAGAAAAATTGGAATATCACAACTGCACTTTTAAAGCGATTGAAGCTGTTTGTATGTAGTATCTGTATGCAGTATCTAGGTGAGCTTTTGATATCACCGATGGAACACGACCATGTAGTTGTGATATAATATCACAGTGCAGATTTTTTTCGGATAAAATTTTCGAAAAGTAATATGAAGAGTGTACGTTGAGAGTTTATTATCTGATTAAACCTCAAGCGCTTTAACGCGAGGGATTCAATCTTTGATAATAAACTGTATAATTTACATGAATTGCATTACTATATTTGAAACTTAGCTGAAAAAATTCATAGATAAAAATTAAAAGCACGAGTGGTATTTGCGGAGAATATTTTACGAAATAAAACATGGCTTATAGTCCAGTCAATGAAGAGCTAAAATGAACAAAATCTCTAACTTGAGTGCTAATGAATGGATGTTGATGAAACCTTGTGCAATGTGTTTGTAATATCGTTAATAAAAAAGTTAAAAAAAAGATTAGAGTAGGAAATGATCGGAAAGGGTAGAAAACCTTTTATCAGGGCTTCCGTAACTTGTAGAATTAGGTCAGAAATAGAAAAAAAAAACAATGTATTTACCTTTTCAGGTCCAAAATAAGATGTTTTTACTCTTGTGATTTTTTTTTTAAATACATATTTTTGGAAATATGGCCACTCGAAAATTCCTAAAAATGGGGAAGAGGAAATGTAAAAGTTGAAAAAAAATCTGAAAAAATTCAAGACTTTTTATTTGCAACTTTTCTGTAAAGTGCGTTTTCACAGAGTTTTTCCTGAAAAACATGAAAAACTACCTCTTTGAAATTGTAGTGCCTTAATAATATGTAATTTAAAAATTTGAAAAAACTCAGACGTATGCATTGAGGCCTTCTAAATATTTTTTGGCTCTTGGAAATTTTTTGTAACTTGCTAATTTTCCGAGTTACAAACAGTTTTTCACGATTTTTTCACATTTTCAATTTATAAATTATATTGAACCTTAAAAATGGTTTCATATTTTTTATAATAATACAGGGTGTTTCGAAAAGATTGGGACAATGCTTAGCCGTAGATTATTGACATCAAAACAAGTCGATTTAACTCAAAAAGTAGTGGTCCAACTCTTTTTGTTTTCAAGATATAGGGTGGCAAATTAAAAAAATTGTACTCGTAATTTGTCTGTATCTTAGAGACTATTATACGTATCTACTTCAAAGTTAGTAACAACATGTTTTTCAGGTCGCTAATTCAATGGTGCTATTACCGATGCCATATTTTATAGATGGCGCTAGTTACAGGACTTTTACGTGACACTTTAAGCCATAACTTTTTTGAGGTTAGGTTTTGGACATCGTCTTCTACTATAATCGAAACGCAATTTAGTTTCCTAAAGAAAAGGTGTACTTGTTTAAACGCGATAAAATGCACCCTTTCAGAGAAATACGCGATTTACAACTTTATCACACACCAGTTCGAGGAAATTCAATTATACCTAAAAGCGATTTTCTTATCTAGTAGGTGTACGTCAAGTATGATGTCTTGAAGTCGTCAATAGTGCTTGTTGTAGATACGTATAATATTCTTCAAGATAGAGACAAAATATGAAAACATTTTTTTTAATAATACCACTCTGTATCTTGAAAACGAAGAGTTAGACCGCTATTTTTTGGGTTAAATCAACTTGTTTTGATGTCAAGAGTCCACGCTAAGCGTTGTCCCAATCTTTTCAAAACACCCGGGGTGTTGAATTTCTTCGAACTGGTGTGTGACCAAGTTGTAAATCGCGTATTTCATTTTATTGCGTTTAAACCAGTACACCTTTTCTTTAGGAAACTAAATTGCGTTTCGATTATAGTAGAAGACAATGTCCAAAACCTAACCTCAAAAAAGTTATGGCTTAAAGTATCACATAAAAGTCCTGTAACTAGCGCCATCTATAAAATATGGTATCGGCAATATCACCATTGTAATTGGCAACCTGAAAAACATGTCGTTACCAACTTTGAAGTAGATACGTATAATAGTCTCCAAGATAGAGACAAATTATGAATACAATTTTTTTTTACTTTGCCACCCTGTATCTTAAAAACAAAAAGAGTTAAACCACTACTTTTTGAGTTAAATCGACTTGTTTTGATGTCAAGTATCTACGGCTAAGCGTTGTCCCAATCTTTTCGAAACACCCTGTATGTAAATCACGCTCATTTTTCGAATTTTCATTTATTTTTTAATGTGTAAAAATGTAGTACATTATTTATCGTAAAAAACTGCCTGTAGTTCGGAAAATTAGCAAGTTACAAAAAAATTCCAAGTGACAAAAAATGTTTAGAAGGCCTCAATGCATACGTCTGAATTTTTTCAAATTTTTAAATTACATATTAAGGCGCTACAATTTCAAAGAGAGGGAGAGTTTTTCATGTTTTTCCGGAAAAACTTTCGATGACACATTGACCTGAATTTTTTCAACAATTACATTTCCCCTCCCCCCATTTTTAGGAATTTTCGAGTGGCCATATCTCGAAAAATATGAATTTTTCGAAAAAAATCACAGTGACATATTATTTTGACCCAAAAAAGGTAAATACATTTTCTATTTCGACCTAATTCTACAAGTTACGGAACCCGTGATAAAAGGGGTGTTTTCTACCTCTTCCGATCATTTCCTACTCTAATCTTTTTTTAACTGTTTTACTAACGTCATTACAAACACATTGCACAAAGTTTCATCAAAGTCCATTCGTTAGCACTCAAGTTAGAGGTGAAACCCTGCGGTGACTGGACTATTATATCAATGGATGCAACGCGAATTACAGCGGTAATTCTGTCAATAAAGACAATTACAGTGATAATTTTGCATATTGGTACTGTCAAAAGGTCATCTAGGTTAGTTTACCATTAATAATGACATTTGATTGGTGCCACGTTGTCAACAGACGGGCTTTTATTGGCTATCATGGGAATTAGTGAAATAATCTATATAAAATACCTCATAAACTGTTGTTGTTATTCGTAAAATATTTTTTGCAAATGTCACTTCTGATTTAAAATTTATCTGTACATTCTTTATCTACTGATGTTGCCCACAGTAATATAACTTGTATACATTGGATGGTTTATTATCAGATATTCTACCTTTAAGTTTCTAAGAACAAAAGTATTCCTCTTGATGGGTATCAAAAGCAAATTAAACCTGCTACACGATTTTTTCACTTTTGTCTAACTCGCTGTTGGATAGTAAGATATATTAGTATTTAAGCTTATTTTCTACTACTTATATTTGTGTTCTAATGTCTGAGTGATGTGAATAAAATACCTCAAAGAAATATATTTTCAACTGATTCAGTCAATATTTACTTTGTGGAAAAGTTTCATTAATATAAAATAAGTTAATACTAAGTAGTTCTGACATCGCATTTCAGCAAAGTTTTACATTGAAGCGTCATAGTTACTCCATTTCACTCATTTAGCAAACGACCTTTGGTTGACTAGAGAGCTAATATGGGCGTCTATATCACTGTGTTTTAGTCGAATTATTAACAAAACTTTTAAAATACACCTAATTTTCTTAGCAAATCTTTTAACTGTGGCCTACTGACGGATGTCGTTTTTTTAATTTGTTTTTATTTAATTGCACTTTTTTCTGTTATTCACCGTAACCACCGACCATGGAAACAGGGATGTTATCCAGTAAGTAAAATGGTACCAGTACAGAAGTACCGCTATGGTACGAGAAAGTAGATATGCTGTAGATTTAACAGCCCCTGACCTGAACTGGTGGCAATAATTTGTGAAAATAAAAAAAACTTTGTTGTCACTGTATATTTTTATGTAGACTGTGTTTTGGCGAATTATTTACGCAAAAGCACTCATATACTCTACTTTTTATTTTTATTTATATGCCTCTGCATATTTTTTTACTTATATTAGAATGCTTCTTATAAAATTTAGACAATGGCTTGTGTAAATAGTGTTTAAGTCGTCGTTATAATTATCGTTACTTCCTTTGTAACAAAACGTTTGGTTTCATTCACTTATTTTTATTTTATTTTGCTAATATGCTTCGAATTTAGCTTTGATATGTTATTTGGTTTTCTGCATTAGATGACTTATATGTATATAAAAAACTGTTTATGTATATCATACCTATTTACAGAAAATATTGCTGCTAAGAAGAATCGGCACAAAGAAGCTCAATTGGGGCTGATTTATTAAAGACTGTGTTATTTTAGTATCAAATTTAATTATCTCTTGACTCAATTAGCTTTTTTCAACAGGAATCTAGTAAAATATCTTCGGCTTCAGTTCCTCAAGGTTCTTCGATCTCAATAAAGTAACGACCAAATTGAAAACAAAATTTATTTCAGAGAGTTAAAAAGGTAAATATGTTTATCTTCGTAAGTGTTTATGCGTTAATTTTAACCAAAACACAGTCACAAAACAAATGTCCACCATACACGTTTTGGTGGCCATTCTTCAAATACATTTTTTGCTCTTGAGTTGTTCTGTTGTGTGATTGAGTTACAATTATTATATATTTTTTTGGTTCGCTAATTTCGTTGATTGAGTGTGTTCTGTTTGGTTTGTCCCATGTACCTGACCTGACCGTGCCCGTGTTGTTATATAGCGAGACAGGTACCGTCTGCGCGTGCGCGCTTCTGATAGAGGCGCCCCACCATCCTACGCGGACGTGGACATAGAGTTAGACGTCGTTGACAGAAACAATAAGCCACCACTATGGGATGATGCCACGTACGGCCCCATTCACATCAGAGAAAATGTCACAGTGGGTACTGTAGTGACTTCTGTGAAGGCCAGGTTGGTATCGTCAAGGAGGCGTCGACGGGCAACGACCGCAGTCCCGCGGCTCGTGGGCGGGGGGCCGCGGGGGCGAAAGCTCGGGACCGCGGTCTGCCATAGGAAGTCCATACTACCAGACCATGATCCATTGTTCCATGTTTTATGTACGCTCATGCGGTGTCATCAACGTTTATCATCTCCAAAATGCTTTTGCCACCTCCTGTACCGTTGCATCTTAAGGCTTTTTTATACTGGCATTTTTTTCGCCATTCCACCTAAGATCCACTGTTGGCTATCGGGTAAATTTTTGTATTCAGGAAAATTTATCTGATATCATACAAAATCGTATTGGGGCGGTGAAAAGTTTTGGAAGTGATAAATGCCGTTGGCTCATTCTATTTTGAGTATCCACTTAATTCGTAATATTGGTGTACTGTTCCCGCGCGCTCTCCAGCGTGAGACCTACAAGCTGGAGGCCACCGCCCAAG
Organism: Rutpela maculata; assembly: GCA_936432065.2. Taxonomy (NCBI): domain Eukaryota; kingdom Metazoa; phylum Arthropoda; class Insecta; order Coleoptera; family Cerambycidae; genus Rutpela; species Rutpela maculata. Next base: position 133,326,422 of record OW386289.2, read on the forward strand.
ACAAAGGCTACCCTCCCCTGTCCCGATCCGTGGAGGTCCAGATTGACGTTGTGGACCGCGCGAACAACCCTCCCGTCTGGGACCACACAGTGTATGGCCCCATCTTCATCCGGGAAAACTTCCCGGTGGGGGCCAAGGTGGTGTCAGTAAAGGCCAGGTCTGTGCCTCAGTACCACTGTCGTACTCATACGTCTATCAGTATTAATAAAATCAGTGTGGTGCTGTCGTGTAGCAGCACGCAGCTGCACGGCGCATCTCGTCTGTTTGTGCACGCTTTACCCAAAAAGTCAGGGCCAGCACGCGCCCTATAATCAGAAAACGATCAACTACAAACAAATTCCTCCAGAATTGTCTATGACCTAATTCGATAACTTTAGTATCCGGGAAATATATAATCTGTAATGTAATGCTGTAAATTCTTTATAACATTGTGGTAAATGAGTTTTTTTTAGTACCCAACTATATATTTTGGCAATATCAGCTTCAGCCATACTAACTAGAGATTTCACAAATGGAAAGTATGGGGGCATAATTCAAGTTGCTGGAACAATAGTTTCATCAGCACAGAAGTGACAGGGTTGGCCATCTTCCAGTTCTTATAATAAACTAACAAAAACAAAACTCATCATTACTCATACTCTCTCTAAGAAAGCGTGTAAAGGATATGTATAAAATGTTTTATAATTGTCAGTTTTATATAATATAAAATTGCAACTTTAAACTTATAATTATGCATAATTCTACTTTATACTTATGATTACTTATTGTAAACTTAAACTTGCAACTATAATCTATAATTGCAAGCTTAAACTTGCAATTATAGATAATTTTAAGTTTAAACTTGCAAATATACAGTATTGTAAGTTTGTACTGGTAATTATGTATAATTTCCACTTCAAACTTACAATTATGTATAATTGCAAATCGAAACTGACAATTATACATAATGGTAAGTTTAAAGTGGCAGTTACACATAATTGTAAGTTTAAAATGGCAATTATACGTAATTGTAAATTAAAGTGGTAGTTTTTCCTAATTGTCAGTTTAGACTGACAGTTATAAAAACGTTTTGTATGGAAATATTTTTATAATTGCAAACTTAAACTTACAGTTTTGCATAATTGACTCCTTACTCACAATTATCTATAATTGTGAGTTAAAACTTGCGTCCATCCATAATTTTAAATTTAAACTTGTAGTTATACATTATTGTAAGTTTAACGTTGCAATTATAAAAATATTTCCATAGAAAACATTTTTATGTCAGTTTAAACTGAAAATTTGGAAAAATTGCCACTTTAAATTTAAAATTATGTTTAATTGCAAATTTAAACTTGCAGTTCTACATTATTGTAAGTTTAAACTTGCAATTATACATAATTGTTAGTTTAACCTGACAATTATAAATCTATTTTATGCTTGTCCTTTCTACGCTTTTGTACATCTCTATCCTTTTTCCAATTTGCGAGATCTCTAAGAGCTTATGAGTTAAATTTTAGAGTGTAAAACTAGTAGGTACAAGTTACTGTAATTAATGATATTTTTGTAAAAACCGATTAGAGATTTTTAGCGGTAAATTTTCAATTTTGAAGGAATTTGAGCAAAAAATACGTCATCATCATACAAATGTGTCGATCCTAATCCCGTAGCTCTGGGTGTGTAGTCCTCCCGATCAACCTGAAATGAATCCTGTCTGAATGCTGAATGCTGTTGAAGCCTGCACCACACGCATTAACTCACAAAGCTTGGGGCAAAGGGTCAAAGCAACACCTTTAACAGCATTCAGCGACCACCACCTTCACCCATCTCAACCCCCATTATTTAGATTTTAGTATAACCGAAAAAGAGATTTTTGGAGCCCTCTAACGAGCAATTACTGCATTTCTAACTTCACTGTCGGTGGTTCTTAACTGGTACACAAAACGACACCTGTATATCCGAGCCAGGGTATTGATTTTGTAAGCTTTGTTAAGTTCCCCCGACACTGCATAGATGGCACTGGTTGCTCTAGATGGCAAGCGATACAGCTACCTACTAATAATTGGCAAGTAATCACAAGAATACTACATTTTTTAAAGAAATCTTGGAGGTATTCAGAAAATAGACACTTTGGCATCCATAATTTTTTATTGCATGTTCGTCTGTAGAATTTTAGACGAATTTTTAAGTTTGAGCCATAGACGTTGGATGCCTTGTGTCTCTAGAATAGTTCTTTTGATGGTTGCATGTACCAAATATTTTTTGGGTCGGGCAGTGATCGAATATTATGATCAGTTTTTCAAAATAATTTTCCATCAGTAAGTGTTTGCTTTTTGTAAATTTCGTTTTTATTAATTTTGTTTATTTACCTGACTTATTGAAACAGTAATAATTTGTCTATATTCTTCGTGATTTTTTTGTATCTTAATCTCATAGTAATAATAATTGATCACACTAAAGTGCCTTGACCTGTTCGCGAATTTTGCATGTGGCTGATATATTTTTGTAAGCCATGTATTTTGGAATCAATTTTGCTTTTTGATCGCCATTCACGTGATAGTTTTTTTATAGCGTTTAGGAACGCTATGTATCACGAGGCACATTTTTCTTCAATTTTTTCTGCTTAGCTCGGGTATCGAAAACAACCCAACAGTTTTCTACCGGTTGATGCCTGGTTCCACAGCACAAACCAACAAGTTCCACACGTTTTACCTGCAACAAAGGCCAGATAATGGCTTTACGTGGGCGGATATCAAAGTTAACCATCCTTTGGACTATGAAACCATTAAGGAGTATAATCTAACTATTCGTGTGGAGGTATGGCGCGGAAATGAACCATTAGGTAACAAGGAATCTTGGGTAAAAGTAGTCTTAAGAATCTTCCCTCTAAAAATTTAATACACCGTCAGCATATCAAAATAAGATTTCGTAATGTAACCATTTGGGCTTTTGCACACAAATTAAGGAATTATAATTTGTGATCTTAAAATATTGCAGAAAAACGTTTTTCCTGTTGTTGTAGTAATAGTTTGTGTAGTAGTAAAAACAGTACAGGTAACAATCAAATTATGCCCATAATACAGTTTTTTAGCCGATAAAAATTATTTTATTTTTTTAAATACAATCATCTAAATTTTAGATGTTTACTAATTAAGTGCATAAATATTCCACCATGTGTTAAATAATTTGCAAGTATAAATACGTGCCGTGTTTACATTTAGTTAACAAGATTTGGTATCGATGTGATAAATTTTAATAAACTTACGAGTATAGTATTGCAGCAGCAGTAACATGTAAAGGAAGAAAACTTGTGGGTAGAATTAAAAGCTTGAAAGGCTCTATCTTCAGTGAATTTATAATTGTATCATACGAAGTATTACATAACTATTACAAAGGTCCACCAAAAAAAATGTCTTGTCCTAAGGTTCTCTAACTTTTCAGAAGTATTTTGACGCGCTGAAACCAATTGTTGACAAACAAATTTTTCTATCATGTCAGTCTCCCTCTACCACCCCCCATTTATCTCCTAGGGGTGCAAAGGGAAACTGATACGATATAATTTTTTTTTGTCAAAATACTTTAGAAAAGTTAGATCAGAACTTTATGACAAGACCTGTTATCTTGCCCTTTTTAAATGATAAAAGAGGCGGTAGAGAAAAACTGACCCAGTAGAAAATTGTTTTTTGTACAAATTTGGCTTCAGCGCATCAAAGTACCAGTAAAGTTAGATCAGAACCTTGGGAAAACAAGACTTTTTCACCTCCAAAATTAACTTCAGCGCGTTAAAATACTCCAGAAAAGTTAGCTGAGAACTTTAGGACAAGCCTTTTTTTGTAGACCTGTGTTATTATTATAGTATATAAAAAAATCTGTATTTGTTATTTTTAGCCTTGCCTATATTTTTGAGATATAACAAAAGAACCAATGGCCCATTAAAAGGCCTATCATCACTATTGGGTAGAGCTTTTGGAGTTCGAGAAGCCATGTTCAGAACTCATCAGCTGAAACTCTTCTGCCATGTCTCCTTTGAATAAGCCACAAGGCGGTTCAGACCAATTCATGTATTCTGGAATCATGCCCCTTAATAATATTGATAATTCGAAATCTTTATTGTATAGAAAATTGGTAAATTCCATCTTGGAAGATGGTTAGGTGCTGCCTCTGAATAGCCTATATTTAGTTCATCTTAAAGGTTGTGCATATTGCAAATAAAGAGTGGAGTTTACGTTCCTTACACTTGTTACATGTTTCCCGTTAATTTGGATTTAAAAATATAGGATCAGTTTTTCAACTTTTCTTTATTGAATTTTCTCTAATTTTATTTTTCTCATTAGTATACATTTTTTGAATAAACAAATCTCTTTATGTTAAGTGGTGTAGAATTGGGTTTAGAAGTAATTTAAATTTAGGGCAACGATTTTAATTTTTTGATTTTATTCAAGATTTAGAGCTATGAAATTAGTTGTATACCGTTATTATAGTAAAATAAATATATTCATCAACAACTACAGCTCAGCAGAAATATTCCACAGCGATTTCAGCTCAGAAGAGTGATCTATTAACTTCTTAGTGACAGTTTTTGTCATGCCACTGAAGTTTTTATAGGCTCGATGTCAAAAACGATAGTAAACTATTGGCATTAGTTCAGATAAACATCTGAAAGCCTACCTCGCATCACAGAAGTACAGTTCAGATGATTTTAGTTTTAGTTTATGTCGTACGATGCAGGTGAAATTTTGTGCCCGAAACTGCCTTGCAGTTGTTCTTAGGATTCGATGCCGTTTGGCTGAGGCTAATTTCGTCCTTCTAAGGGATTTAATTACACCTTAACATATCTTTTGTAATTTCGTGCATTGTTCTAGGGTCTCACTAAAGTTCTTTTCCATCGGTTTCATGGTAATATCAGCCCAACGTTTCAGAACACGTTTTACCATCTGGTGAACCATGCTATTTTCTTCTTTAATGGATCATCTAGGGAATTCGTAAACATCTCCAGATCCATATTTCGAAAGAATAAAAAAAACGAACTGTCTCCAAAAATAAAGGTGACTAATTGAGCCTTGTAATTTAATATTGAAGTTTTTTGACCAAGAAACTAATTAATTGAGAAATGTTCTGTGGTGGTCGTTGTTTTATAAGAAATAGCTGAGGAGCCGGTGGTTCTTAGAATCCCTATAGAGTGTAAAAATACAAATGTGATGGATTTTTAACTGGTTTCAATATCGATAATAGTCAATAAAGTCCTATTAACCGGGTGACATTTTAGTGGTGAAAGGTTGAGAACTTCTGATATCAGTGGGTCGGCTACGTCTTCACTGTATTGGATTAGGTTCATGCTTCTTAGCAGCAGCTAGAGAGCTACATGACGCATGATACAGGAATGTGCGATGGGAAATGTAGGTATTTGTAAGATGCGTTGCCACATTGTGTCGTGAAGGAGTGTTTAAGCACATTTTTTTGTGTTGTTTAGACTTCTACTTCTACTTCTTCTGCGTCTTCTGTTTTCTCTTTTTCTGATTTCTACAGAGCATATATCCTTCCGATTTATATATGGTCTCTCTTTTTTCTGTTCTATCCCAGTATGCTTGGTTCTTTCCTAGTTTGTTCATGATCCGCTCAATTGTTGTTATCCACGTGTCAAATGGTCTCCCTATATTGAATTTTAACTGCTTAGTAGAGTAGAGTTTTGTGTCTCGGATACGACTGCAAAATTAAATCTATGGGTTTTACTACTGAATCTGACAGTTAGTAAACGATATTCGAAGACTTTTGAGATTATCGCAAAATTTTCTATTTATAGACTAAGGATTGTCTAGCATAATCAGACCGCCGCTACACTGCCAGTCCTCCAGCATACATCGCTGTGGGAAGAAAGGATCCACCAATTTAAAAAAAAATAGTTTTTATATATGTCCTGAAATAATTATTAGTGGTAATGAAAATAGACTTGAAAGGGGAGGTGTCTACCCCGAGTGTGTATCTATGTTTCTAACCTCTGTTGTTCCGGTGGAAACGCCACCGTATTACAGACATGGTTGAGTTCCGTTTTTTCAAATATCTCGCTTCCTGCCAGAGTTATTAAAAACTTACATCTGGCTACGTAAGCCATCGAGCAGGCAATGTTATTTTATATATTGGAGATATTAACACTTATGCATGGAATAAAGAAATTATTTTAGGTTATTACTTTAAAAAGTCATATTTTTAAATGCTGCAGGTATCCCTTCCACCTTCAACGCAGAAGGAGGGAAGGGGGGCAGAATATCAGGGCTTACGTAAACACTTGATGAAAACCGTCTATAACTTTAAGGCATTATTCAGGATTAAACCATTGTTAGTTGGTCCTGCCTCTTCTCCAACATTTACTGTTTGAACCGCGTGATAAAGACGCGTTATCTCATTATCAGATTGAGCCATTAATTTTCCTCCTATGTGAGCAATTAAATTCAGTCGTAATTATATCAGCGGAAATTAATAATCAATTAATCATATGCTTATCACCTAACTAAATTTGAACAGGTGTTCCTTATAATAAAAAGCCAAGGTTCCTTGTTACCTATAGCAGGATTCTCCGCTAAATGTTGACATTTCAGAACAACGGAGCCCAACAGCTTGCTTCTGAGGCCACCGTGTACATTCAATTAGAAGACGTTAATGATGAGATTCCTTTGTTTACTGAAAGAGAACAGGAAACCGTCTTGGAGGGTGAACCTATCGGCACAAAAGTTACGCAAGTCAATGCGATTGACAAAGACGGAACGTTTCCAAATAATCAAGTAAGTATAACTAGTTTAGTTTGCTGATATAATGTGTCGGGTACTATCTGGCAAATGGATATTGATGGAGGTTGGATTTGATTGGCTGATGTGCCATTACATAATCCGTGACTTAATCAGTGCGAGTGATTTTCATAAAATGCCTGGGATGTGAGTTCAGAGGATTGAGTGCTCAATAAGCTGTCCTTTAAAAACTTAAATGATTAATTTCCTCCGTCCTCAACTATGACTTATCGACAATATTGAGCTTGTTGAGATAGAGAATAAAATAGTGATTTTGTTATATATTCAAAATGGTCAATAGTAAATTTTATTAGCAAGAACTACTTTCTTGTGAACATGAGAAAATAACAATTTAATAATTGTGGACATATTCAGGGTGTTTTAAAATTATGTACCAATATTTCTCAGGTAGGTATTATAGCCAAAAATAAACGATAAAAGTGTGCCTTAATGTGAACAGTTTCCGGAATGATGAATATACTGAATGTTGAAATTCAATTTTTTTTTTTCATAATTACTTCCACATCCAATTTTTGAAAATTTTTATTGTTCAGATAGGCTCAGAATGTCATGAAACGTCCAGATTTTAAATTCGAGAGAAAAAAAATTCTGTCTGTCTGTCGGTCTGTAACTTTTTTGTGCCCACGTTTACTCTGGAACCGTTTAAGATATTGACTTACAATTTGGTACACATATGTACTTTAACGGGATCTGGAACTAGATTATATTTTTATCTTATTGCGTCGAAGGGTTGGGGGGTAAAATGGGGTAAATGAGGGTAAATCAAGCAGGTAAGAGTCCATAAAATTGGTATTTAGTATATATAAGAGAAGCTAAGGTTTCAAAACATTTTTTGGTATTAACCACCCCCATTACCACCCCTACCATTATTAAAGGGGATGAAAAAAATTGCGATTTAGTGTGTGTACAAGAACCAAAAGCCTCAAAATATTTTTTACTCCATCCATCCCCACTACCACCCCCTATTTTATCTTTTGGTTTAAAGTCATTAAAATGACCCCTTTTCGAGTTATTTGACATTAAAGATGGCTAGTCATACATCGAATTTTTGAATTTTTGAAAAAAATCATTCTCAGAGGTTTCTTCGGATTTTCAAGTTTCAGACGATTAGTGGAGTAAAAATAGATTTCTTAAAATGGTGTTTGTGGAGGGAATTTTTCTTTAATGAAATCTGAATACTCCGAGTGCTGGCTACATTTTTTGACGTCATATGGTACATGGATATTTCCTATTGTTATTGCCATTATCAAAAAGAAATTTCAGCCGCGTCAGACCGGAAGACGTTTTTGGGGGCGGGCGACCAAACATGTCAAATTTCCAAACTAAAAAGACTTAAGATACGTGGCTGATTTTTTTTCCAATGTAATGTATGATGGCACAAACAACGTTCAATACCTGAGTGACAGAAATGTTAATGGAAGATAGAGCACCGGCAGAACGATGGAAAGTTGCGAAAAAAAGTGATGGTAAAAAAAATAGAAAATTTCTTTTGCTCAAATAGGCTTAAAATGCCAGAAAACGTCGAGATTTTAAGTTTGAGCGAAAAACATTGTGTCTGTAACTTTTTTTTGTGAGCGCAATTACTCTGGAACGGTTTACTAGAAATTTGATACATGTATGTATTGTACCTAACGATATCTGGAACTAGATTATATTTTGGTTTTATTCCGTTGAAGGGTTAGAGTGTATATGGGGTTAAATAGGTAAAACAAGTAACTCCATACAATTGGAATTTAGTGTATATGTTATATAATATTACACGCTATCTTATTGCGACTTAGCCATAATAAACCTTCACAGGTATATCGTATTTCACGATAACAGCTTCTCTTATTAATTGCTTATCTTCAAGATATCATATTACACCTTTGTTTCTCATAACTTGTGCAGACTGCAGAACTGCAATTCCTTTGTTATATATTTTGCTTACTCAGGTTCTGTATGTTATAAATATGACTAAACACGCTTTGTTGAATCAGTTATTAAACTCAGTTAGAATGCAACACTTCTAATTTATTATTATATTCCTTCTCCAAGAGCCAACGTTGGCTCCATGTAACTAAATAAAAGTTTTTAAAAAGTCATTCATGTGAACCGTGATCTAACATTGGCGCAGTCGGTAGGATCCGTAAACATCATCAGAACAAGAAGCCTAACTGGTAGTGAAGCGCAAAAGAACAAGGACAACATCTGCAGAAGGTGCCTAACTAGTGCGTGTACATCTGCGAGAACAAGGAGACCTTCCTCACTGGTGGTGGCGGATCCCAATCCCTTGACGGACGAAGAACCTACTCATGGAGATGAAATTAATGTAAGTCATTTTTAAGAATCATCTCTTTATTTTATTTTACAATTATTATTTCTCACAATTATTTACGTGTATTATACCGCTAATACACTCGGCAAACAAAGCCAATTCTGTTATCAAACAAAACAAATCCCTTACAAACTACAACGCAACAATTCTAATTTTAAGTTATTTATTTTCGTATTCACGAAACGACTGTGTATTATACAGTTAATACACAATTTATTTACGTACGCAACATAACAAACTATTTCAATCTAATTTCCGTATCATACTGCTGATACGCAACCAATTTTAGTTCAAAAATTTCCAAACAAAAAAGCAAAATGCCAGACAGAGCTCAACCAGAGCCGGTTCAACCAGTTCAACCAGTAGTGCCGACGAGAGCCGAGCAACCAGAGCAAGTCGAGCACGAGGTAGAGCCTTACAAACTCTCAGAAATTTTCTCGTTAATTCCGGAGTTCGATGGTAACGCCATCAACCTCCAAACTTTCCTAAACTCATGTCAGTGTGCCCAACGCATGGCAATTCATGACCAAAAAATTTTATTAACTGTTCATATTAAAAATAAATTGAAAGGCAAAGCTGCCGAACTAATCAATTCTCGTAACCCTGCCACATGGCCAGAAATTAAAGCACTTCTAGAAACCCACTTCGGTGACTCTAGAGATTTAACAGCTCTTATTCAAGACCTACAAAGAATTCACCAATTGCCTGGTGAATCTGCATTAACATTTGTTTCGCGTCTACAAACGCACAATGCGAAAATGCACGCTGCAGTGCAAAAACAAAATCTATCTTCAGAGCAAAGAACCGCGCAAACAAACCTGATTGAAACTATGACATTAAATAATTTGTTAACGGTCTAGAACCAAATCTAGGGAGAATAATACGTGCCAGTAACCCTCCGACTATAATGAACGCAATTATTAGAATTCGGAGAGAACTACAACTTTCGTATTTTGAACAACAAAAATTCCCCAAAAATAGTCCGGTCAAAAATCCAGTAATTCAACAAAAGCGACCACAAGGTCCCAATTTGCAACAAAAGTTTTGTTCCTTCTGTAAACGGAATGGACATGTAATAAGCGAATGCCGCACAAGGCAACAGTCTCAAAACTTCCAGAGACCAAGTTTCCAAGGAAACCCAAACTCACAAAATTTTTCTCATCAAGACTTCGCACAACCGAGTAATAATCAATTTAGTCAGAGGACATTCCCTCAAAATAATCAGCCAAACCAATCACAGCAAAACAGGCCCTCAGCCATAAGGCCGAACCCTAATTTTATGCCTATGCTTCTAGAACCTTGTGTAGTGCAGAAACTAAGTACTCAACGATTGAACGCGAGCTTTTATCGATAGTATGGAGTGTAAAGCACTTTAGACCCTATCTGTACGGTAGAAAGTTCAAGCTTGTAACCGACCACAGACCACTCACCTGGCTATTCTCTATAAAAGATCCAGGAAGTAGACTAGCCCGTTGGCGACTCAAATTAGAAGAGTACGAGTACGAAATAATTTATAAACCTGGTAAAATCAATAAGAACGGGGACGCACTTTCCAGAGTCAAAATTAATCATTTTTCCGAATGTTCCAAATTCTATTCAAAGGTTCTAGCCGCGAACGACGAAGAGTCAGACGACGACGAAAACCCAGACGATAATAACGAAATCACTAACGAACAAATTTCCCAAGAATTTGAAACTTTCGCCAACTTATATAAAACGACATCTTTAATTGACTATTCGAAAATCAAAGCCTCGAACAAACAACTTTTGTATCGAGAACATAAAGATATTATAACCTTTTTCCAACAAAACAACTTACAAGACCTACATCACAAAATTATCGAGGACATATTCGAAGAAAACCCCGAATTTCATAACGATAAAATCAATATTGTATCAAGCAAAACAGTCAGACATAGGAGATATTTTATCATCCCTCTACCTTTTGATATCGAATCTGTAATTGAACATCTATTTTTGGTACTATTTAAAAATCAGGATGTTCTAGATCTCTCTAAGACATACTTTGTCGAAAATAACCTAGACCTCCCCATACTCGAAATTCTATCATTCATTTTTGCAGAAAAAGACTTAAAAGTAGTAATTTGTCAAGATATCGTCAGAACTGCCGACGAAGATGAAATTCCAATTATATTGGAGCAAAATCATTTTGGTAAAAATAATCTACACCGCGGAATAAATGAAACGATTCGAAGAATTAGAGAAAAATACACTTGGCAAGGTCTAATTAAAGACGTTGAAAATTTTATAAAAAATTGCGAAACTTGCCAAAAGACTAAAGTATGCCGGAAAAACCTTAATAACCCTCTAGTAGTCACAGAAACGCCAAGAACACCATTCGAAAGAATCAATATAGATTTATTTGAATTCCCTACTCGAAATTACGCTTTAACCATTCGCGACGAATTAACTAAATTCACGCAAGCATATGCAGTCCCGGATAAATCCGCAAAATCTGTCGTAAACACTTTGTTGTTATATTTCCAACATTATGGTACCCCATTAAGAATCCATTGCGATTACGGTGGCGAATTTGACAACCGCTTGCTCAAAGATCTCTGCACCCTCTACGACATAAAATTAACTTATTCAAGCGTAGGACATCCCCAATCGAACGGATCCATAGAAAGATTTCATGCTACTCTAGCTGAAATGATAAGAATTCATAAAACTGAAAATCCGAACGAACATCCTTTCACAATTTTACCATATGCAGTAATATGCTATAACAACTCAGTAAATAAAACACACGGTTTTACCCCATATGAACTTATCTTTGGTCATACATCTAACAGACCACCCGAAACTTTGTACAACCAAAAAGAATTAATAACTAAATACGTTAGAGATTTAAACAATAGAATATCTCACTATTATAAAATCGCCCGCAGTCGAACACAATCTCAAAAAGAGAAAGCAAAAGTTCGTTTCGACAAAAATGTTCCCCAGAAACGATCTGAGTACAAAATAGGTGACTTAGTTTATGTAAAAGAATCACAAATTAAGAACAAACTACAAAATAAATTTAACGGTCCCTTTAAAATAAAAGAAATTTTTCAAAATTCTGCTACCCTATTAAATCTCGAAACAAAACAAGAGACTAAAGTAAATTTTGATAGAATGAAACCATATACTGAAAATTAAATTTATTTTCAGGTTTCTCCTGCTGTTCGGATCAGCACTCTGTCAATACAAAATTACCCCGATCAATAACACTGTTGGTGTATACTATCACTAAGACACGGACATCGTGGTGACAAATGACAAATGGACTCTACTAGTGCATAAAAATATTTCATCCCTCAAACTAGCTTTTGACAAGAATCAAAATAATTTAGACAGAATCTTGAACACCCTCGATGGTGCTGATCAAAAATCAATCCTGTTTAGAAGCGAAGTTAAAACAGAGTTTAACCTTTTAATGCAAATAGCTAGTTCGATAAAAACGAAATTTGACGAAGTCTTTTCAGACACAAAGAGATATAAACGCGGAATACTTAACGGTTTTGGAACAATATTCAAATCAATCACCGGAAACTTAGACGCCGAAGATGGCGCGTACTACACTAACTGTATAAATAAATTAAATAATGACGAACATCAATTAGAAAACTTAATCAAAAATCAAATCTCAGTTACAACTTCTGTTATCAAAAATTTCAACTCAACTATACAAAAATTGCAAATTGATGAGGAAACATTTAACAAAGATATCAAAGAAATCGAGCACACAATTCAAACCATGACTCAAACGATCCAAGCTGCCGAAATAAAACTAAAATTTCTATACATTTCCGAACAACTAATGGCCAGCTATTTGTATATCGAAGACAATCTAAACGATATTTTAAATTCAATAACATTCGCCAGATTAGGAATTATTCATTCATCAATCATAACACCTGATCACTTAGTTACGGCATTACAAGAGATTTCACAGAGTTTGCGAAGGAACAATTTACCTCTTCCAATTAAACTATCAGCAGTTGCTCAATATCTGGATATTATTGAACTAAAAGCTTTTCAACTAGATTCTAACCTAATATTTGTTTTAACAATACCTCTTATTGAACCTCAAAATTATAACACCTTTCGCCTATACCCCATACCTATACTTGATAACAGAACTGGTCTACATCACTTTTTATCTATTTCACAAAAGTTTATCGCGAGAGACGATGATTCTTTAATGTACATACCTATACAAAATTTGAAAGAATGCAAACCACTCTATTTTGGAACCAAACTATGTTCGAACCTGTTTGCATATCCTATCGACCAAAATGCCATTTGTGAGGCTAGAATATTAAAACCATTGCCGAAACTCCCAGAAAATTGTCAAACTTCCTTCATCATTAGTCAAGGATACAACGTCCAAGAACTTGAAGACAACACATGGCTAGTAATTAATTCCGAACCACTTCACATTACCATCAACTGTCCGAAAAGAGAATCCATAACAGAGCTAATTAATAAAAATTCAATCATAAAACTACAACCAGGATGTTACGCCTATGCAGGCATTACTCGAATACAAGCCAGTGCTAAAGACTTTTCCGAAATTAAGGACAATTCACATCCAATCCAAATTCCTTTTGAATGCTGCAATCACATGCCCGACAAAATCGAAATCCCAAAATTAAAACCGCTTAAATTAAACAGTCTCGACGTAGAAGATTTAGATATTGCTAAAAACAAACTAGAGCAATATTCCAAAGACCTAGACGACCTCATAAACGAACCTTTTGTGACCAAACATGTATCTTGGTTCACATACTTCATAATCACTCTCATCATCCTATTAGTTCTACTTTACATAACTTGTAAATGCAGAAGAAGATGTGGAGCATTGCGAATCCAACCCTCAACGGATAACCCTCCTTCACCTCCTTCAGAGCGAAGCAGAGTATTTACCAAATTTCCTAGACTGATCCCTCCAAGAAAGCGACCCGGTATTAGACCTCAAGAAGAAGAGGACATCGAGTTAACATAGACTTTCATATGGAGTTTTACCCTTGTCTATTAATTTAGACTCTTGTATTTTATCCTTATTACGTTATGTAATGTTTTATTATCGCTTACCAATTTTAACTTTTACATTATTTTATTATTTTGCTTTGTATTCATTCAACATTGTTTCAATTTATTTTTGCATTATATTCATTTAACGTTTTAACAATTTTCAAAAGTTGCTGCATAACATCAACTTTTTTATTAAGGGGGAAGTTGTTATATAATATTACACGCTATCTTATTGCGACTTAGCCATAATAAACCTTCACAGGTATATCGTATTTCACGATAACAGCTTCTCTTATTAATTGCTTATCTTCAAGATATCATATTACACCTTTGTTTCTCATAACTTGTGCAGACTGCAGAACTGCAATTCCTTTGTTATATATTTTGCTTACTCAGGTTCTGTATGTTATAAATATGACTAAACACGCTTTGTTGAATCAGTTATTAAACTCAGTTAGAATGCAACACTTCTAATTTATTATTATATTCCTTCTCCAAGAGCCAACGTTGGCTCCATGTAACTAAATAAAAGTTTTTAAAAAGTCATTCATGTGAACCGTGATCTAACATATATACTAGAAGCCAAGGTCTAAAAATTTTTTGACAGCAGCCAGCCCCCACTGCCATCCCCATTACCACCCCCATCCCAATATTACGATACTAAAGGGAGTCAAAAAAATAAAATTGTGATTTATTGTGTGTACAAGAACCAAATGCTTTAATTCTTTTTTATTGACGTTAACCGAAGTGGTATATCGTTTTATGGATGTTTGGGGTAAATAATTTTAAGTATTATTAAAGTTCTACGAACAATTTCCACATAGTAGAGTGCAAATATAGTATCCAAATTTTGTTCGTTGGATGAGACTTAGATAGAAAATTTGAATGTGGATGTAGTGATTCCTTAGGCAACAGTTTTTATATTTATTTTTACTCCTGTATATGTAGATTGCGAAAACTAAGATTTTTCAATTTTGTCATCTTGTCTGTCGATCTTGTGTCTGTCTATTGGCGCTATATTTACAAAACTGTTTAACGGAGAAAAATAATAATTGTCGACAAAGAAATGGGATATACTTTTAATGAAAAATATACAGCCTAAAAAAATTATTTAAAAAAAAAAGTATCAAAACAGTATTTTTGACATGTAGAAACGACATATTAAAATAACGTTTAGAATATAGTTGTTACTATTTTACCAGGAAGAATACCTGACTTGCTTTTGGTTAAGAAAAATTACGTGGTGGTCATCCAACAAAAATAACTAATAAATATTAATAAATAGAAAATGCCAACTAGGGAAGAAAGTTTTGTGTTAATATTAAAATAAAACCAAATGGAAAATGGATCGAAGAAAAATAATAGTCACTTCAGAGTACCCTCGTTCTTAGTTCAGCAATAATCATACAAAAATTAACAATAACAAATAAATAAACTAAATTGCCTCAATATCGCGAAATTAAAACTTTTAAGACATTCATTTTAAATTTTTGCATATCTTCATCCCATATTTTCGAAATAAGTTTTGAATTTAATCAGAAATTTATGCTGCTTCAAAGCATCGACAAAAATAGCTCAACAGTAATGCTCTTATATTCTTCTTGGTATCAAATTTAAAATCAGTTCATCGACTTATTGGAAAGTTTAATTACTTCCACGTCCAGTGGAAGTATAGTAACGACAAAAAATGTTTAAAAAATTTTTATTTTTCAAATAGACTTATAATGTCAAGAAACGTCGAGATTTTAAGTTTGAGCAAAAAAAAAAATGTTCTGTCTGTCGGTCTGTAACTTTTTTTGATGCGCACGATTACTCTGGAACCGTTTAAGATATTGACTTGAAATTTGGTACACCTATGTATTTTAACGAGATCTGGAATTAGATTATATTTTCATCTTATTCCGTTGAAGGGTTGGGGAGTAAATTGGGGTAAATGGGAGTAAATAGGTAAATCAAGCAGGTCAGAGTCAATAAAACTGATATTTAGTATATACCTGAGAAGCTAGTCTCAGAAAAAATATGGCATTAGCCACCCCCCTCCCGATACTACTCCCGCTCCATTATAAAAGGGTGTGAAAAAAAAATTGTGATTTAGTATGTGTACAAGATCCAAAGGCCTCAATTTTTTTTTTACTTCATCCACCTCAACTACCACACCCCTTCCACCACCCTTACCTCCACCATCGATGTGGCATATCGTTTTATAGGTATCTGAGGTAGATGATTTCAAATATTATATTATTAAAATTCCATAAACGATTATTTTCACGTGCAATTTTTTTTTTCGCTGTGAGAGACTTGGATTGAAAAACTGGATGTGGAAGTAGTGATTCCTTGGGCAGCGGTTTTTTGCAACATATTATAATGATTTTCTAATAATCTATTTAATTATAAATTTTCACAGATATATGTTCTTATAATTATATGTTCTTAAAATTCATAAAGGTCTAGCAGTTGTCACAAATGAAATAGTAATGGCCGTATAGTTTAAAATTCTCGTCACCTTCGCAATTTTTCAAGTAAAAAACATTTTTTATAATCTCCCAGTAGTTTCCTCTCTCACTATTAAAATAAATGGAAATAGAAAACACTGTATATTGTTTTGCTTTTGGTTACTTGGTAGTTTTAGAGCAGAGTTATTTGTACTGATTTATAGTGGCTGCAAGTTTTCGATGTCTTTTTTTAAAGATGTCGAAACTAGTTTGCTGTTTACGGTGAAACTACTCTCAATTGCAGCATTTTAAGAAAGTTCTCGTAACTAAATGTTGAAACTGATTTATGAACAGTATTATTTTCGCACTACGAAGCTTTGCAACTTTATTCTATAGGTTAAAAACAACTGAATAATTTGTTATAAAATGATAAGCCAGGCGACAATATGATATATGACGCCACATTACTGTTACAGTTCAGGAAGCAAATACTGTTATAAGTACTATTAATAAATAAGTAAACATATATCAACACAAGTTACAGGTTTTGCTTGTAAATAAATAAATAATCAATAAGCGGATATAAACATAAATACGTCAAAAGTAAATTGTCATAGAGTGTGTCTCATTTAAGATGAACTCATCTCAATATCTCTTAAATTACTTTCCGAATCGAAGAGCACTTCTAAATGCGTATTAGTGAAATATTTTAAATTGGTTGTATCACCAATATTCTGCCTAACATTATATAAAAAAAAGCAGCAGCCCAAGGAATCACTATTATACATCCAGCCAGCTTTGCTACCCAAGTCTCTCACAACGAAAACATTTTGTATGTGGAAATAATTGTTTATAGAACTTAAATAATATAATATTTGAAATCGTCTACAACAAAAACACAAAACGATATCCCACATCGGTAGTGGGGTGGGGGTAGTGATGAAAGTGGTAGTGAGGATGGATGAGGTAAAAAAATATTTCGAGGCCTTCGGTTCTTGTACACACACTAAATCACATTTTTTTAGACTCCTTTTATAATCGGGGGGGGGGGGGGTAGTAATGGGTGTGGCTTATGCCAAAAAATTTTTTTAGACATTAGCTTCTCTTGTATATACTAAATATCAATTTTATGGACTTTTGATTTACTTATTTGCCCCAATTTACCCCCAACCCTTCAGCGGAATGAGATGAAAATATAATCTAGTTCCAGATCTCGTTAAAACACATACGTGTACCAAATTTCAAGTCAATATCTTAAACGGTTCCAGAGTAATCGTGTACGCAAAAAAAAGTTACAGACAGACCGACACAGTCAGAATTTTTTTTTTCAAACTTAAAATTCCGACTAGAGAATATTATTTAGGTATTATGCAAATCACAACTTACACACTTTTTATTTATTATGAAAATACCTACTTTCTGTATATTGTTGCCCTAATCTGGGCACGCTAATATACTAGTCAGGTAAATACTTTAAAACACTCATTATTGGAGAATCAATATATTTTTTTTCCCTTAAAATGCCAGGAATCCTATCATGTAATTCAATACTTCGTCAGTATTAGCTAGAAGAGTAGTTGTTTTGATTGGTTTTCCAGTAATGAGTGTTTTAAAGTGTTTTCCTAAGTAGTATATTAAGGCTCCAATATACAGAAAGTAGATAATTTCATATTAAATAAAAAAGTGTGAATGCTAAGAATCCTATCATGTAATTCAATACTTCGTCAGTATTAGCTAGAAGAGTAGTTGTTTTGATTGATTCTCCAATAATGAGTGTTTTAAAGTATTTACCTGACTAGTATATTAGCGTGCCCAGATTAGGGCAACAATATACAGAAAGTAGGTATTTTCATAATAAATAAAAAGTGTGTAAGTTGTGATTTGCATAATACCTAAATAATATTCTCTAATCATGATAAAAGCAAATAGATAACAAATAATTAATTGTTAAAATTTCGACATTTCATGATATTTTGGGCCTATTTAAACAATAAAAAATTTTAAAATTTTTTTTGTTATTACTATACTTCCACTGGATGTGGAAGTAATATAGTGAAAATACTTAAAAATATGTGTCATTTTGTTTTCGCTAATAGTTGCTATTTAGAAAAGTTGTTCAGTCTGTATGTACATAATGTTCATTCTAAACAAAAATAATAGTAAAATGGGAGGGCTTTCATTGGACTAATTAATGCTACGATATAAATGTGTAGTAGTCCTTTTCGATTAAAGATGACAAATGAAAAGTACCGATATGTTCAAGTTCAAATTTAAGAGATATAACTCTGTTCCTTATCAAACAGGGCTTGTGATATGGACGCTTATAACATGGCAATAATAATAATAATAATAACAATAATAATAATAATAATAATAATACGTTTATTTACATAAGAAGTTAACATAATTTCATATATAAGAATATATTTTAAATAAACACAAAAGTAAACTTGCACGTGGATACAATTTGCTTATTTACCTAAATAACAAAACCTAAAAAAAAAGAAATCTTCATATAACTTTTGCAAAGGAAAAAGAAAAAAAAAGTAGATACAAATATGTGCATATCCTGATTCAGACTAAACAATAATGTCTATTAAAATAAATTTTAGTCACTCAGTGTAGCATCTCTTTACTTTTATACAAATAAAGATTTGATAAGTTAATTTTTAATATTAACCAAGTTATGTATTTCTTGCCTATTTAAGTTAAGAATGAATTTTTTAGTCTTTTTTTTTTAAATAACTTTATTGTTTTAATTACTTGTAATTCAGTTAGCAATGTATTGTACAGTCTAGATGACAAATAAGTATAATTTCTTTGCCCTACTGTTTTGATTGCTGTCGGTACCATTGCCTTACCTTTATTTTGTTTTTCATATTGATGTTGGGAAAAGGATAGCATGCGTTTATTTTTATGTTGGTTAGATACTACACTATTTAATGAAATATGTTTATAATGTTATCAGTTTGCGTCCATTGTAAGGCCATATTTGACCGTACCACGGCGTCAAAAAAAATGGAGATTCTCTCGTTGTGTCAGTAACCCTGTTAAAACGCTGCAGGAGAGGAGAACGAACGAAGTATTTAGAATACATATATGGTCGGGTCGAGGGTATGGAGTTTTCCGGCAAACGAAGTTTAAAATTTCATGTAGTTCCACCCAAGGTCATTTTGTCAGTAAGTGCCAAAATATGTTTTTTCATGAACCAAAGATTGCAAAAATACTTTTTACTGACATTTTTGCCGCGGCGTTTTTTATTTCCGGTCGTTTCCAGGAATTTTGAAAAAACGGCTTTTGCCGCTATGACGTACCGAAAGTCGTTTTTATTTTAACCAGATGCAAATACTTCAGCGTGACCTATATAAACACAAAATAATAGTTACTGACATTTTTATGGCGGCTAAAATTTTAAATATGCAAAAATACGTTCGGCAGCCCCACCAAAATGGCATATTTTTTAAACCAAATGGTATTTTAAGGTTTAGTCTAGAATTGTTTGGGATACTCTCAAAATACACGTATGAGAGCTTACGGACATTTTGAATCAGTGAATTTACCCCAAATTCACCACTATGTTCAACTCGTGCTTTTAAAAAATATTATTGATAATTGACGTTATTTCGGGATGTTATGAACCACTAGAGACTGCAAAACCGAGTTTTATTGAAATGTTATAATAAAAGCACGAGTTGAATATAGTGGTGAATTTAAAGGGTGAAGGGGGTAAATCCACCGATTAAAAATGTCTGCAAGCTCTCATATAGTACAGGATCCGTGCTAAGGTCGACCTTCACCGATCAGGTAACCGAATGAAATCTATTTTTAAAGAAAAAAAATATGCTAACAAAAGTAACGGTGATGGGTTGCTTAACGAAATATGTTCAAGACTATATTTAATTGAAAATTCAATAATTAATATTTTTTCCATACCTTCACCGATCTTCTAACCAAAAAAATTTAACACCAATCGAATCCTATAGAATATGTAAACATAGGGTTGCTTACATTTTTCCGTTCAAGGCTGTACGGTTGCTAGGTTTAAATAGTGAAAGTGGTATCTTCACTGATCTGGTAACCAAATAAATTTTATATCAAAATAAAGATATTTTTATTGCGAAACGATAAGTATAAATAAAATAAAAAAAATAAAAAAAAACAAAAAACAAAAAAGCCTTGAACATATTTCGTTAAGCAACCCATCACGGTTACTTATGTTAGCATTTTTTTTTTCACAAAAAATAGATTTCATTCGGTTACCTGATCGGTGAAGGTCGACCTTATTACGTATCTTAGAATAATAGGTGTATTTTAAGAGTTTCCCAAATAATTCTAGAGTAAAAAAACCTTAAAATATCATTTGATTTAAAGAACATGCCATTTTGAAGAAAAGTGCCATTTTTGATGGGGTTGGCGAACGTATTACAACTATTATTTTGTGTTTATCTAGGGCACATTGAAGTGTTTGCATCTGGATCGAATAAAAACGACCTCTGGTACGTTATAGTGGCAAAAGCCGTTTTTTCAAAATTTCCAGAAATGAGCGTCAAAAACGTCGTGGCGTGTCAGTAAAAAGTATTTTTGCAATCTTTGGTTCATGAAAAAACATATTTTGCACTTACTGACAAAACGACCTTGGGTGGGATCACATGAAATTTCAAACGGAAAACGCCGCGACCCCGACCATACATGTATTCTAAATACTTGTTCGCGACGAACAAGTATTGCAGCGTTTTAATAGGGTTACTGAAACAACGAGAGAGTCTTCATTTCTTGACGCCATGGTACGGCCTATATGTCGAGCTAAGGCTCCAAACTACTTTCCAACTAAAAACTTTTTACAGCATTTTCCGTTTTGGAAGAACCGCTGATACAATCATATCCAAGATAATTAAATACTAAGTGTATTCAATGGAAGTTGAAACAACTGAAAATTACTTGGAAAATCATCATTTAAGAAAAAAGACATATATTACACTGGCATCTCCTAAAAGGAATACGACTACTTACCAATCACACGTATCTTTAAGTGTGAGGCATTTTGTAGTTATCACGCCCATTCGAAAACCAACCTCTGTCTGATCCATTTCGGCCATGATAGTTGGCTCTTCTATGCATTTTGGTCATTTGGAAACGTGTTTAAAACTAACAAATGACTAATCTAAATTTGTCCATGGCCTATAATAAAAGGCATTGAAATGGGCGTTACTTTTAAATACAATGGTACCGAAAAGGCAAAAAGCTTCAAATTTTAATCGTTATAACAAAAAATAATTAAAAACCATTTTTTACCGAATTCTTGGTGTTGCGTTTTTCTTTTCTTCAAACCAGTATACAGGGTGTCACGAGAAAACAGTCTTGGTTTAATGGCAGATAGAGGACACCGAGGATAATCAGAATCACTCATAGAAAAAAGCTAGTTATGACGTCGTTGCTGAAACACAGGGTGTTTTATGTATTTTTGCCAATAATTTTTTTGGTGATGACTTTGTAAAGGAATGGAATAGTAAGTTTATATTTGACTTGAAAAACAAAATGTTTTTGTTCTTCAAAACCTGTATATGTTTTTTAAATTTAAATTTAATATGTAATTTGAAAAGTACAGAAAAAACGAACAAAATGGCTTCATTAATTTTTTTGCCACACTTTTGTCGCCTTCGAAAGAAATTCCACAAGATAACACAATATGAGATTAAAAAAAATATCTGTGAATGATATGCGCGAGAAAAGCTTCCACAATTAAATTAGTCATTTACTTTTTTTTTTCAACAATATTTATTATGTTTTAATTAAAATTTTGCGGAGGGAGTGAAATAAATTAAAAAAATAAATGTTGGAGGCCACCGAATCAAGAATCTATTTCATTTCTGTCATTTATTAAAAACTAGTAAAACAGAAACAACCTAAACATACCTATTAACAACAATAACGTTTAAAGACATTGTATAAAGTTCTCACCGTTAATTATAGTAGCTTTACTTCAAAATTACAACTGACTGATTTATCAGTAGACCAAACCTTTTGATAGAAACATTTCAGATGCGTAATTAATTAATTTATTAATTATCGATATTCGCTGACGAATATCTCGGCCACTATAACACATAGGAAGAAAATTAATATAAACATTCTTGTAGGAAATTTAATACAATTTAATTTTGCTTGGAAAAATTTTTCCGAGTTATAAACGAAGAATCGAAAAAAAGGAACCTTTCCACCCCCCTCCCGCCTGAAGCGGCAGGGCTAAGGGCGGGGAGTTTTCGTATGTTTACCTCCTACCTCCAACACATTCCTGAAGAGGAAAATTCTGCCCCCCTTCATGTCCTCCATACTCATTCGTTGACTGGACTAATATGCAATTTTATTACTACCATCATTGCTCTTGTTAGTAGGTATGTTATGTTGGTATTTTGCTGGTTTTTAATAAATAAAAGGAATGAAATAGGTGGCTTCTAATATTTTTTAAAGTTAGTTTACTCCCTCCATAAAAATTTGTAATTAAAACATAATAATTATTGTTGAAAAGAAAGTAAATGCCTAATTTATTCGTGGAAGCATTTTCATCGATATTTTTCAAGTCTCCTTTGCGTTATTTAGTGGAATTTATTTCGAAGGCGGCAAAAGTGTGGCAAAAAATTTAATAGAGCCGTTTTGTTTGATTTTTTCTGTACTTTCTGAATTACGTATTGAAAATTTAAAAAAAATACATATACAGGGCATTGTTTTCTTGAAGAACAAAAAGAACATTTTCTTTTAGTCCTTGCCTGGAATTTTTTTGTCTCGTACATGTGCTTATACAGGATCACTAGTGTATTACACGTGCCAAATATGAACTAATTATTCCATCCCATTACAAAGTGAAAACCACAATAAATTTTAGCAAAAACACATAAAACACTACTGTGTTTCAGCAACGAGGACCCAACTAGCTTTTTCTATGGATGATTCTGTGCCATTAAGACATGCTCGGTTTCTCGTGAAACACCATGTATATAGGTATTTTGAAACTATATCCCAGTTCTTTTGCTTATTGTTGTCAAGCCTGGTATAATAATTGTACAAAAAATAAACAGAATTTTAACCTATGTTAGTACTTCATTATCCTACTTTAATAGCAACCCTTCCTCCGCTAATTACGCCTTCAACCCTCATTAACACTGTTGAATTTTGCAGGTGTATTACTTCATTGTCGACTCTCCCCGTAACGAAGGTAAAGACTTCTTTGAAATTAACAAGGAAACCGGAGAAGTGTTTACGAAAGTAGTGTTCGACAGAGAAAAGCAGGGAGCCTACGCGTTGGAAATTGAAGCCAGGGATGGTGCACCTTCAGCCAGGCCGAATAGCGACAACGAGCCCAATTCCGGTGAGTCATTTTTGAAAATAACGCATAGTATAATAATGTTCTACATGATTATATACATCCGTTCATATATTCCAAAAAGTCTATTTATTTCCAAGATGCAGCTCAAGTAAACAATAATCAGGGGGTGATAAGCACATGTATTTGTCAACCGTTTTATAAAATGTCTACATTTTTTGCGTGAAGATTTTTTTGGTAAAATAAGCCCATCAGAAATACAGGAGTGTACCGCTTAAAACTCTCGGAACCATTATCTCGATAACTAAAACAGATATTTGAATTCTGTAAAATGTATTTATTCACTAGGATATATAAATGACTACAATTTTGAGTAAAAACGGTCATTTTGTAAATTGAAGTCAAACAAAGGTGGCCGCAACTGCTATTTGGAAATTAAAAATTTTAATATTTCTGTTCATATGTATTATCTAATTCCTGTGTTATATTTACATTGTATCTTCGACGAATTTTATACTGTAAATTACAGACGTATGGTTACATTCGGAAAAAATCGGATTTTTGTTACTTAACAAAGTATATTAAAGTTCAAATATCTCGAAAACCAATGATTTTTCGAAAATTCATGATGTTATTAAAGTTGCTTAGAATGTAATGCCCCATCACTAGCTTTCTTGTAAAGGTTTCCGAGATCGAATAATTTTTTAAAGAATTTTTATAAAAAACTTACAATAAAGCTATTAGTCTAGGCGCCCGCGTACATAAATGCAATTTATATATATCCTCGTATAACTTCTTGTACGGCATAATTGCGCCTAGTCTATCACTTTTTTCCTCTGCGAAAATATTCGTAAACGCGGCGTTCCTCCTTGGCAAGAAAAAGACGATTTCCACGCGTCGGACTGGAAAATCGGCAAATATATTTTGTCCGACAATTCGAAAATTGGATTATACATATTTTTATTAAGCAATCTTGAAAAAATCAGCTAGTTATCAATAAATGTTTTAAAGTTATGTCATGTTATGTTTAGGGTGGTAGACACCCTTAACGTTCCAAAATTTTTGTCGGACAGTTTGTAGAAATATATAGAATGTATATGTAGAATCCAATTCTCAAATTGTCCGACAAAATATATTTGCCGATTTTCCAGTCCGACCCGTGGAAATCGTCTTTTTCATGCCGAGGAGGAATGCCGCGTTTACGAAAATTTTCGTAGAGGAAAAAAGTGATAGACTAGGCGCAATTATGCCGTACAAGAAGCAGTTTAGAAAAGAAGAAAATCGATCGTTCCATAGTCGTAACATGATGAAGTTCAGTTTACAGTTGAAGACATAAGTGGATGAAGGGTCTATGTAACAACAAAGTGATTTTGAGATAATTGATCTCAAAGTTTTTAACAACCTACCAACTTCAACAGTACATAGTACATAGATCCTTTATAAATTTATAAA
This sequence comes from Rutpela maculata, assembly GCA_936432065.2. NCBI lineage: Eukaryota > Metazoa > Arthropoda > Insecta > Coleoptera > Cerambycidae > Rutpela > Rutpela maculata. The sequence continues at coordinate 133,351,763 of OW386289.2, forward strand.
TCAGATATTTTTGCATTAGAATAAAATGTAATGTATCTGGAGGAATTTTGGGTACTTATAGCCTTCACTCATATAAAAAACTCGTCTTTTTCAACAGTTTTTTTTTGAGATAATTGATCTCAAAGTTTTTAACAACCTACCAACTTCAACAGTACATAGATCTTTCATACATTCATAAATCAGATATTTTTGCATTAGAAACAAATGTAATGTGCCTGAGGGAATTTTGTGTACCTATAGCTTTAATTCATATAAAAAACTCGTTTTTTTCGAAAATGTCACATGACCCTTCATCCACTTGTGTCTTCAGTTATAAAGTGAATACCAATTAAATTTTAATATCCTTTCAATACATATTTATCTTACTGTATTATCTTACTGTAATATCGTATGCCTACAACACGTTGTATAAAGAGCCGGTAATGCAGGAATTGCAATAATTTATTTTAATGAAAATATTTACCATTCTACACATTTTCTACACACACAACGCTACTGTTGCCTATGGGATGTGATGTTCATCTATCCATTTTAATGGACATATAATGTGACTATGTTAGGAGCAAACAAGGTATATAGTGAAAAGATAGCCTGTTATGTATCTAAATATAAGTTCTATAATTCGAGGTGTATATCAACTAGATGTGAATATTTATTCATTTGAATATACGCGAAAACACCCCATATACTTTTTGCTCTTTTATAATAATAAATTTGCTAGTGTTATAATGTCTTAAGATATATATTTACTAAAATTATAATATAATGCCATAGTACGGTTCTCTATTATTATTGGTACCTTTTTCGACATTTTATTACAAATTGCGTACCTACTATATCCACGTTTAATTCGGCTTTTTTTATCCTAGGCCTATTATGTTTGTGGCCAAAACACTATCTGTAAGGCCAGTCAGTAGATAAAAAAACTTTTCGCTGTTAATTAAATAACTCTAAGCTTAGTGAACATTTGACATTTTACTTGGACTTATTATTCTTTTTAAATGGCCCGTCGAATAGATCAATATTAAATTTACAGATTTATTGTTAGCTATTTGTTCTTAAAGTTTGGCAATTCATTCAATAAATATTGATACTATTTTAATCAAATGGTGATTGCGACTCGCGACGACAGCTCATTAAGTTGTGCAAACAACGGGCTGTAATATTTTACATTTTAGTTGAATAATTTTGAGTGAAATCTTCTGAGTAAGATTTATATATAAAATTAATATTTTTGAAACCTGCTATAAATCGAGAAAATTCTCAAATAACGAAATATGTATACGAAATACTGATAATCAAAAAACAGCAATTTGCCTCTTTCTTATAATAAACGAATGTAAATACTTCTTGAGATTTAGAATTACAATTATAATTCACATTACTTTGGATTCAGTAGACTTACAATCATAGAATCATTAGTGTGTTAATTAAAAAGAAGGAACAGAAAGAAACAACACTTAACGACAATTGAAGTCACGTTTGTCAATTTTTAACGTCTTGTAACTTATTAATTTAATGTTCCGACCTTAAAAACTCAGCGTCAGTTTATTGCTGTAACGTATGACTAATATTTAATATATAGCATGTTTCAGATTTCGACATTTATATACGGTTATATTCAACTAGGATTATTTTTTCTTTTTTGGAATCCGGCATCCGGCATGTAAAGCTAATTTAAACCGTTAATTTTTATTTTATGTACCAACTGGCTTGAGTTGGCCATGGGGGGATTCCACTTACTTGGGAATTCCCATATCCTGTGTAAACTGTGCTCCGCTCATAACGAAAACAACTGCATTCTTAACTGAGACCGACTACAGTCACTATAAAAGTAGATAAAAAAAAGATTGTAATAGGCTAGTTGACACCACCAATCGTTGATATACTTTTTATGAGCTGTCAAAACGCAACTTTTCCAAAGATTATTGAAATGTAATGCAAATTAAAAGCGTCGTAAGGTAGTCCACTCACTTTAATTTTTTTTTTCGGCATGTTGGATTTTAATGAAACTTGGCATGCTGTTAGGCAAGACAAAGACTATTATTGTATATTTTTTTCAAAGTGGTAATTCAATTAGATCTGATAGAAATCGATTGACAAAATTATTCTTTGCATTTTTTAAATACTTTTCTTTAAGCTTGGTCCATAGGAAATGCTATAAAATAAGCTGTAAAGTGTACCATAATACTGCCATTTAGTTTTATTTTCCTAGCTTTAAAATTAACTAAGATATATCGCTTTGAAAAAAAGTCGTCTCCGGACACTTTTTTTCAAATAGCTCCTCAATTAACTAATATATAGAGCTAATATCTACTCGATCAACTACTATTAGCGCCCTCTACCATATAACATAAGTTACGATATAGGTTCCTATCGAGGGCAGTTTCGCCATGGAAGTACGGCTAGACCCTTTTGGAATCCGGCATCAATATTGAAAAGATGTCGCCGTCCGACGATTAAATCAACTGCCTAGTGTGCCTTCGAAGAGAAATTAATCAACTTTACTCTTACCGTGGTAACAATTTTAATATTGGTCCGGTTATTGTTAATAGTTCAAATCCTCAATTATATAATACACAGGGTGTTTTAACTGAAGGTACATTATCAACTTCGTGTATTATCGAATTGAATTGATATATCAAACACTCCATCTATTTGTCATGTTCGGCAATATTTTTTGCTGAAGACCCCGCTTAAAAGTTTCTGTCAAAATATGAAACATGCCTCATACCTGATGTTCCAGTCAAATGTCAAAGCAATACATTTACGCCAAGTTTTTAAAGCTTCCATTGTCCATTTAAAAGGTACATAACTTTAAACACTTAACAATTTTTAGATGTTCCGCTTCAATTCGTTGGGTATATATAAAAATAAAAATCAACTATTTTGGTTCAAAGACATTTAAAAATATAAAACAATTCTGACTCAAAAGTCATACAGTGTAGCTGGAAAACCTAAGAATACTTCAACTTTAATAAAAACTAAACTATAAGACTAATTATTGAGCATGACAAACATAACACAGCTCCACAAAAAAAAAGTGGTCTGTCCGGCGGACCAGACCAATATATCCGTATAGACCAGGGTCGATAATTTTTGGGACCAAAAAAAATTATAGTAGGATGAAACCCATTGGAAAAGGTAGAGAATATAACAAAAATGAAAGGAAAAATAATTTACGGGCGATCTGAGGTCGGGAAGGGGAAGGGGGTGAGTTTTTAAGGGTAAAAAACGGTTTATCTCGATTTCCGGCAAAACTACAAGTCCTATGAAAAAAAGTTAAAAGGCAAAGTTGTAGGTAATAAAAAGATCTACAACTTTTGTTTTTACACTTTTTTCACATAACCTCAAAATTTATGTGAAAAATTCAAATAACCAAGTATTTGGTTTTTTATTTTTATCTTTTGCAAAAAAATTTATTTTTTCACGAAATTTGGTGAAAAATTACCTTTTTATGTCCCAAACACACAGTAATTTTTTTGATTTAAAATATTCATTTTTTCACCTTATTTTGACTTAATATCGAAAAAGCACCCTAATTTTCAATCGAAAATTCTCACGTCAAAATATCTGCTTTTTTAAAAAAGTCGGTGGGCTTTTTGTTCGTTGAAATCCCTACTTTCTGATGGTATAAAAAAATATACATTACTATGGTAAATGTTCTCAGAAAATGCAAATAAACGAAAAAAACTCGAATCCGAAAATTTTTTTTTGAATCATTATGTACAATTTTGAGCTATTTATTAAAATTTACACTTTAATTACTCGAAAAACGTAAGATTTCATGTTACATTGATAAACAAAAAAATTGCTAATCGAAATATACTACTATAATTAACAACCAAATAAGTTAATAAAGTTAATATTTAATAAGACATCTACAATATTTTGAGGAAGTTGTAGAATCTTCTTTAAATTATTTTCGCATGTTTTTTGCAATCTTTATGTTTTATGGATTTGTAATTTTTTTGTTTATCAATGTAACATGAAATCTTACGTTTTTCGAATAATTCAAGTGTAAATTTTAATAAACAGCTCAAAATTGTACATAATGATTCAAAAAAAAATTTTCGGATTCGAGTTTTTTTCGTTTATTTGCATTTTCTGAGAACATTTACCTTAGTAATGTATATATTTTTTATACCATCAGAAAGTAGAGATTTCAACGAACAAAAAGCCCACCGACTTTTTTAAAAAAGCAGATATTTTGACGTGAGAATTTTCGATTGAAAATTAGGGTGCTTTTTCGATATTAAGTCAAAATAAGGTGAAAAAATGAATATTTTAAATCAAAAAAATTACTGTGTGTTTGGCACATAAAAAGGTAAGTTTTCACCAAATTTCGTGAAAAAATAAATTTTTTTGCAATTTAAAAATAAAAAACCAAAAACTTGGTTATTTGAATTTTTCACATAAATTTTGAGGTTATGTGAAAAAAGTGTAAAAACAAAAGTTGTAGATCTTTTTATTACCTACAACTTTGCCATTTAACTTTTTTTCATAGGACTTGTAGTTTTGCCGGAAATCAAGATAAACCGTTTTTTACCCTTAAAAACTCACCCCCTTCCCCTTCCCGACCTCAGATCGCCCGTAAATTATTTTTCCTTTCATTTTTGTTATATTCTGTACCTTTTCCAATGGGTTTCATCCTACTATAATTTTTTTTCACTTTTTACCATTTTCAAAATTATCGACCCTGGTCTAGTATGTATTTGGACCCGCTGAAACCGAATCCGAAGTCGGAATTGTCAGATCAGCTCGTTTTTCACCCCCAACCCCAAAAAACAGCCCCCCCCCCCAAAATGCTCTGTCCGGCGGACCAAACCAGTACCTATATTCTTATGTATTTGAACCTGCTGAAACCGAATCCGTAGTCAGAATTGTCAGATTGGCTCGTTTTTCACCCCCAACCCCAAAAAACACCCCTAAAACAAAAACAAAGTAGTCTGTCCGGCGGACTATACCAGTGTATCCTTATGTATTTTGACCTGCTGAATCCGGATTCGAAGTCAGGATTGATGGATTGGCTCGTTTTTCACCCCTAAACCCGAAAAACACACCCCCCAATAAAATGGTTTGTCCGACGGACTAGACCAGTATATTCTCATGTATTTTGACCTGCTGAAACCGAATCCGATGACAGAATTGTCAGACTGGCTCGTTTTTCACCCCCAACCCCAAAAAACACCCCCAAAACAAAAACAAAGTGGTCTGTCCGACGGACTATACCAGTGTATCCTTATGTAATTTGATCTGCTGAATCCGAATTCGAAGTCAGAATTGTCAGATTTGCTCGTATTTCACACCTAACCCTAAAAAACACCCCCAAAACAAAAAAGTGTTCTGTCTGTCCGGCGGACCATACCAGTGTATCCTTATATACTTGGACCACTGAAACCGAATCCGAAGTTATAATTGTCAGATTGACTCGTGTTCACCCCCAACCCCCAAAAAACACCCCCCCACAAAATGGTCTGCCCGGCGGACCATACCAGTGTATCCTTATGTATTTGGTAAGGATACACTGGTATAGTCCGCCGGACAGACTACTTTGTTTTTGTTTTGGGGGTGTTTTTTGGGGTTGGGGATGAAAAACGAGCCAGTCTGACAATTCTGACATCGGATTCGGTTTCAGCAGGTCCAAATACATAAGAATACACTGGTCTGGTCCGTCGGACAAATCATTTTGGGGGGGGGGGGGTGTTTTTCGTTGTTGGGGGTGAAAAACGAGCCAATCTATCAATTCTGACTTCGAATCCGGATTCAGCAGGTCAAAATACATAAGGATACACTGGTATAGTCCGCCCGACAGACCACTTTATTTTTGTTTTGAGGGTGTTTTTTGGGGTTGGGGGTGAAAAACGAGCCAATCTGATAATTCTGACTACGGATTCGGTTTCAGCAGGTCCAAATGTATAAGAATGTATTGGTTTGGTCCGCCGGACAAACCATTTTTGGGGGGGGGGTGTTTTTTGGGGTTGGGGGTGAAACACGAGCTGATCTGACAATTCCGACTTCGGATTCGGTTTCAGCGGGTCCAAATACATACGGATACACTGGTCTAGTCCGCCAGACAGACCACTTTTTTTTCTTGTGGGGCTTTTATCAGTATAACTTTTATCTCAGAATTATAACTTTAATAAAATATTGTTGTGGCCCTTCTAAGTTTTCGTAGAAGAGAATGTTTTAAATTTAGTTTTTAATTCACATTTATTAGTATGGTATTGTTTTTATAGTTGAATTTAGATCCGAAATAAGAATTGAAATCTTACATTATCTAACTTATATACCTCCTTTCATAAGGGTTACTATCGAAAATATAGAATTATTATACTTTACACGATTTACAAAGATATATTCTAAATTATTAATATAGCAATATGCAGCCAATAAATTTGGTGGGATTGTATGGATGGTAGGTGCATATATTTCTGTCGCTTCGCTCCAGAATAAGGTCGTAAATGTGCTGGGACCGTAAATCTAATGAATTACACGATGAAGCAAGTTGCTGGGAAGGCGCCAAGCAAGACAGTAATTGCCGTAACTCATGGGCAAGGTCTTAAAGAAATACTGTTCGGAAACGTAAGAAATAGTATTTTAATTATTCTTCTTGTTTTATTTGTATAAGTATTTATACTTGTCACTAAATTGGTGGAAAGGTTACAGTGTTTCCCATTTAGAGTGATGTGTTACCGTACTACACATCAGTTGTGTGTGTTGCTCCATATAACTCAATTACCGTCTAATTTGGGATATAATTTCCATAAGAAAATCTATACATATTATTTCCAAAAAGTTTTAATCTAAGTAGTTGAGGTTTATTACACTTATAAAAGTTTTTTTTTTTTCGTCACCATTTTCACGGAGAATGTAGAACTCGCCACCGATGTTTGAAGAACGTGACATTTATTTTATTAAGGGTGCCAGCTCCCCTTTGACTTTGGATGGTTAATTACTACTCTCAGTGGGGTTTGGTTAAGTTCCAAGAGATGACCTAGGACCGGAGTCCAGTAATAGACGAGATAGGTATAAGTTCGTACCAATCGTGGCTTGCTAACTACTCCCTCCAAAGTCTTCATCTTACGATGCACTGGTCTTATCTCTGCTTATTGATCTATCACTCCTTAATATCGTATATACTTTGTTAGAGGTCCTCTCTTCAGTTTATGTGTTCTTATCAATGTTCTGAATATCAAACGTGTGTGCCGTTTGAGGATTCCCTTTCATTCAGTGTCGACCTGACACGCAAAAGCCAGATGTTAAACTTAATCTCTCTCCTTTAATCAAGAAAATGCAAGAGTTCAAATAATATCATTTATTGGGTAATTCAGAATGGATCTGTCAATATGTAAGAGTTCGCCTACCAAACTGGTAAGGGCGGACGCCTTTACAGGACCTGTATCTCACCCACTATATAATGGAGAGTACGCAGTAGCAATCTACACAAAGAGATTCACAATTTCTTAAAAACGTACGAATGCATTTTGACTTGGACTGATTCCTACTAAAAATTTGGTTCACTTTTGGTTACCTCTATAATAGTTCCAATAGTGATTATATCATTCACAAGAACTCGTCAACTAAAAATACGTTTCATGACAGTATATAAGTTATACAAGTCTTTTCCGCTCCCTTGCTACGTACTAACGTATATAATCTAATAAAGGTATTGTACCACGACCTCGATTCCGAACGACCCCTATGGAGATGTTCTGCAAAAACTCTTTTATAGGCTATTCAGCTTCTCCTTTATTCTCGCTAAAATTCAAGTTCTATCTTCTGGCATGAAACTATCCTTTTCTGATGACCCTCCGATGATCCTGTCCCAGGGTCAAGCAGTCGTATGTATTTAATTTCTTGAGTGCTGATGACTAAAATTTCATCAGTTGTTCTCTATAACGTCTTTTTGGACGAAATTTTTCAAGTCGATTTTTTACTGATTTTCGATTTTGAGCGATTCTCTGAGGTTCTACAACAAGATCACCCATAATGTTTGTCATTTTTCCGGATAGTGACCAAGTCGACATAGATAACTTTATGTTAAGTGATTTAGAGAAAATAAATTATTTATTTTCACTTATAATATCCCTAGAGCTTAAAAATTTCCGGATATTAATTTAAGCTCGTGGGATATTCGGTAAGAAAATTTCACACCATTATTTTATAAATATTATGCCAAAATTGAACATTTTTATTACGAATGAAAAAAATTCATTCATCATAGTGAACCATGGAATAACAACGGGTGGTTAAGTTCCACCACCTGCTTCGAGTCATTGTGTTTGTGCAATTCGCTAATTTATTAGATTGTGTTTTTGAAAACGAAATTTCTTAGTGAAATAACATACCATTCTCCAAGTTTAGTTACATGAACTTTTTATAAATAACATAAAAACATATTATATTTCCGTTTTTTATTAACTTTGGTCTACTAAAATTGGTGGAACATCATTTATTTTTGATAATTATTCTGAAGTACCTACCTACTTCAAGATTTATATGTTTAATAAAATAAGAAATTTCTTAGTGAAATAACATATCATTCTCCAAGTTTAGTTACATGAACTTTTTATAAATAACTTAAAAACATATTATATTTGCATTTTTTATTAACTTTGGTCTACTAAAATTGGTGGAACATCATTTATTTCTGATAATATTACTTAAATGCGAGCACAGGGAATGTATTCATTCTTGTCGCCGAGCCAATAATTAACAACTTCTAGGCGGCCATGGAATAATAAAAGGTAACAAGATAGTAATGGCTGCCGCACTTAAAGACGTCCATTAGATTAATTTTTACATTCTAATCATAACAAAATTTGATTATCAGCCAAAAGAATAAAGTGCGTGGGCATATATCACACAAATGGCTCCAGGTTCTAAAACATATGGATTGTTATTTTGTGCAAAAAATATTCAGACATTGAAAAATATCACGTCAGCTTACCTACTTGTCACAATTGGTTGAGGATATTCATTATGAAGAAATATTGGATGTAAAGCTATTCAGAAGAATCCAAGAATATCTTCAAGTAAATTTAATAGACTATCTAAATTAAAATTAAATAAAATTGTGTCGAAATATTTCATATATTTTATTAAACATAGACATTTATGTTACTTACATGCGTTAATAAAATTTGTTAGTTTAATATATATTATTGTGATACCCACAACTTTATTTTTGTAAACAAAAAAATAAATATTAACATATTAATTTCTGTACTTATAATATCCTCGTGAATATCCTCCTTTGCGTCGCCAAATAAATTTAATTCTAAAAGCACTCCAGCTCCGTCGCGTCTTTACTTTGACATTTAAAATGACAGAAAAATTTCCACTTATTAATTTGACAGAATGTAAAAAATTTCCGGAAATTTTTTGGGTTGCCATGGTAACTTAACAAAAAACAAGCCTCTGATTGGTTAAAAAATGTGGTGTGAAATTTTCACTTATAATATCCCTAGAGCTTAAATTATTTCCGGAAATTTTTTCGAGGTCATGAATATTTTGAAAATTATCCCGAGCCGCAGGCGAGGGATAATTTTCTTAAAATATTCATGAACGAGGAAAAATTTCCGGATATTAATTTAAGCTCGTGGGATATTCGGTAAGAAAATTTCACACCATTATTTTATAAATATTATGCCAAAATTGAACATTTTCATTACAAATGACAAAAGTTCATTCATTATAGTGAGCCATGGAGTAATAACTGGTGGTTAATAAAATACGAAATTTCTTAGTGAAATAACATATTCTCCAAGTTTAGTTACATGAACTTTTTATAAATAACTTAAAAACATATTATATTTCCGTTTTTTATTAACTTTCGTCTACTAAAATTGGTGGAACATCATTTATTTTTGATAATTATTCTGAAGTACCCACCTACTTCAAGATTTATACGTTTAATAAAATATGAAATTTCTTAGTGAAATAACATACCATTCTCCAAGTTTAGTTACATGAACTTTTTATAAATAACTTAAAAACATATTATATTTCCGTTTTTTATTAACTTTGATCTACTAAAATTGGTGGAACATCATTTATTTCTGATATTACCTAAATGCGAGCACAAGAAATGTATTCATTCTTGTCGCCGAGACAATAATTATCAACTTCTAGGCGGCCATGGAATAATAAAAGGTAACGAGATAGTAATGGCTGCCGCACTTACAGACGTCAATTAGATTAATTTTTACATTCTAATCATAACAAAATTTGATTATCAGCCAAAAGAATAAAGTGCATGGGCACATAGCACAAAAATGGCTCCAGGTTCTAAAACATTAACATATTAATTTGTGTACGTATAATATCCTCGTGAATATCCTCCTTTGCGTCGCCAAACAAATTTAATTCTAAAAACACTTCAACTTCCGCGTCTTTACTTTGACATTTTAAATGACAGAAAAATTTCCACTTATTAATTTGACAGAATGTAAAAAATTTCCGGAAATTTTTTGGGTTGCCAGGGTAACTTAACAAAAAACAAGCCTCTGATTGGTTAAAAAATGTGGTGTGAAATTTTCAATGAAATTTCGGACGGTCAAATGCTAAATGCTGCTAAGGAACTAAAAGGCAAACTAGGTAGTGATCCGGATAATATTCCTCCTCTTGTAATTAAAGATTGCATTCACTGTTTTTTGTTACTGTACAGGTGTGTTTTCAGTCTTTTTATAAAAACGTGTACCTTTCCTGATGTATTGACCATGTTCTGTCCACTTTATAAATAGGATTCAGTCAGAGACATTACAAATTATAGACCAGTGGTACTTATTTCTGTTTTTTTTTTAATTGCTTGAAATCACTTTGGTAGAGGCACTTTATGCGCACGTCAAACCAGCAGATGGTACATCATCTAAGTTATGTTATTTTACTCTATATGTTTCCAGTACTTTGGACCCCAGGCATCAAGTGGATGTTATATACATGGATTTAAATACAGGTTTTAACCGTGTAAAGTTGCTTCAAGAAATGTAATAGTATGATGTTTCCAATAGTGTTTTACGTTTATTGGTGTCTTACTTAACCAACCGTTAATTATTTGTAGAATAAGAAGATGTCAAATCTGAGGCATTTATGGCTAATTCAGAGATTCCCCAAGGATCCAACTTGGGACCCCCTCTTATTTCTAATCTGTATTAGAGATACATGTGATCACCTAAATTACCTATCACCTAAACTATTATTTACTGATGATTTAAACATTTTTAATTGAAGTAAGTATCATTGATTACACAGGTCAACAAAAAAAAAATGAGCAGCGTTTTTGATCAGAACCATCTTGTCCTATGTTTTTGACATGCTGAAACCGATTTTGATATTAAAAAAAATCTATCGCATCAGTTTTTGTCTACCAGCCCTTTTGTCCTCTAAAAAGGCCAAAAAAAAAAGGGTCTTGTCCTAAGGTTCTCATCTAACTCTTCTGAAGTATTTTGACGCACTGAAGCCAATTTTGGACAATTTTTTTCTATCGTGTCAGTTTTCATCTACCATCCCCTAAAAAAAGAGCAAAAAGGGTCTTGCTTGTCCCAAGGTTCTGATCTAACTTTTATGACGCGTTGAAGACAAATTTGGAAAAAACATTTTTCTATCGTGTCAGTTTTTCTCTACCATCCCTTTTTATCCCCTAAAAAGTACTAAAAAAATTGGTCTTGGCCTAAGGTTCTGATCTAACTTTCTGAAGTATTTTGATGGTGCTGAAGCCAATTTTGGCTAAAAAAAATCTATCATGTGTCAAAATACATCGGAAAAGTTGGATCAGAACCTTAGGACTAGACCTTTTTTTGACCTTTTTAGGGGATAAGAGGAGACAAAAACTGATGCAATAGATTTTTTTTTCAATATCAGAATCGATTTCAGCATGTCAAAAAACATAGGATAGGATAGCTCTGATCAAAAGCGCAGCCTTTTTTTTGTTGACTTGTGTTATCAACAATTGTAGAGTGATTTGACCTCCCTACACAATTGGTGTGACAAAAATCAATTGGCAAATGACAAAGGAAGCTTTACTCGCAAGTAGTGCCCCCAATTATAGGCAACCGCGGCGCGATACCAATAAGACAGAATAAAACAGGCTTCTCTTTAAAAATAAAGATTTCGTACTGTAATTAATTAAAGAATGAGGAAAAACAAACATATTTTTTAGCTTAATAGAGGGAATCGTGTTGATTTTAATTATAAGAGTTTATATCGTTTTCTTAATAAGATATTGATTTTTTTGCACTAATTGACGTTATTTGAGTTTCCATCAAGAAATAAATGAAACCAGCAAAATTCTTAAAGGGCTCAAAAGAATGAAAAATGCTGAAAAGATAATGATGGTATTAAAAATAATTACTTTGTGTATAAATTGCGTAAATTAATCTTCAAGGGAAAAGACAAGGGCACCTAATGAAGTATAGGTCTACCTTGGGATGCTAAAATTGGTTCAATACAGTACGATTTGTTAAATAGGGATTAAAAAAGAAAACCGAGGAATAGACGTGGAAATAATTTTGAGATCAAACCGCAGTTTTTTTGGGTGTTCAATGGCAATGCAATGGTGCAATACCAACTAGCCAGTCATTTTTTCAAACCACGTACCCAAGAAGTTAGTAATCTCGGTTCCGCCTATAGCTAATCCACTCTGCCAATTCTCCAGTTCGTGTCGAATCATATAGATGTTAATGAGGATTGGTGACAGAATAGATCCCTGTCTAACGCCTTTGCCAATTTTACATTAGTCGAAGTTAGTGTCATTTACGTAGACGTATATCTAGAAAGTTTGATATTATTAAAAAGAAACACTATGAAAATCATAATGCTCAGATTTATTGACTTTTTAACAATGTATTTGATTTAAGGTTTAGCGTTATTTGTTGTGGCAAAAAATAAAGTGACAAATAGGAATCATTGTTATCTGGATAAGGATAAAAAACAAATTAAACAATAGATTTACCCAATGCTATAAAAGGGACTAATCTCTATCTAATACATAGTAATGTGAAGAATGATTTATTTATAGATCAAAAATATATGAAACAGGTTTTTTGCTTTTGTTTGCAACGATTTTTTACAAGCAATTAACATTTCATTCTGTGGGAGTAGTTGAGGTTTGTGAATAGGCAAACCATGCGCATGTAATTTTTATCATCGATGTTATCGATATTAGCCCAGTCGTTGAAGGTACTTACCTCCAAAACGAATAATTTTTTTTTAATGAGTTCGTGAAAGTGTATAGAATAAGTTTACAATAAAAGTATTAAAAAAATTTTTTTTATCCATTTTTTCAAAATTTTGAAATTAAGTCACGGTAGGAAAAATAAAAAATACAGATGAATAGATCACGTATTTAGGAACAAAAAATGTCCTAACACAATTTATCACTAAAGCCACGGTATTCCCAGAAAAAAATAGTCAAGTAACATTATTACTCGGTGCGAGATCCATTCGTGTGCACGCTTGAATACGCATAACTGTGACACCGACGCACTGAATTACATGTCACTAAACCCGAATTTGTTCAATCCATATGAGTGTTGGTTCATTTAAAAGATGGAAATTGTAGCTTTCCGATGCTTTTTTGTTTTAAACAATACAGGCAAAGGATGGATGGGAAAAATATACTTATATATATTATCACTCCCGAACTCAATCGTCGCAATGAAAAATATAGAATAAAATAAAAGTTCTTCAAAAAAATTCATTCTTCATTGAGAACTGTTAAAAAGTATGTACACTTCATGATTATTATGGTTTATTAAGTTGTGGTAAGTGGAGTAAAACAAAAGTACATCTTAAATCATTTTAATGTCCTTGCTTGATGATTATTTTGATAAATTTATATATTGGAGGCTGTAACTTGCCGAGAACTTGACCCATTGGAAAAAATAAAACATCACTAAAAAGGGACCTTTCCCCCCCTGAAGCGGCGGGGCAAGGGGCGGGGACTTTTAGTGTGTTTACCTCCTAACTACCCCCAACACATTCCTGAAGAGGAAAATTCTCCCCCCACCCTGCCATATCCTCTGCAATTTTTTTCGTGGACTGGACGATTAGTAATTTACTCGGTAGAAATTTTCGTGTTGAGTAAAGATAAAACGTGAATTAATTCGGCCGGCAGATCAATAAAAGAAACGTGCCTTAATTACACTGATTGCAAGAGGCTAATAATACAATTAATAAAATACCTTCTACTTAGAGAATTGCCCTTTTATAATAATACCACTACAAATTTTGAAAATTTCAGCAGGAATATTCAATAATTAACACCACAATGAAAGTGGCTCCTCTCTCCTTTCGAAAAGTCTATTACACCGTCTCGAGCCTAATCAGTAGAGGTGCAACGGATATCCGGTTACTATCCGGTATCCGGCCTATCCGGCCACTTTATTACTATTCGGCTGGGCACCGGATAGTGACCTGATATCCGGCCAAAACCGGATAGTTAAAAAATAAAAAGTGAGTTAGTACACTGTTTCTATGAATCCGTGCTCCTTTCATATAAACAATCTCCTTGGCCAATGAACTTTTCTCCGAAACGTTTTCGCCACTTCCTCAAAACAGTCCCAAAAACTCCAAAAAGTGTTGTGAATATCAGTAGTAACATTATCTGAGTTTCTCTTACTTTGTTTACTGGAAGGAGAAGAACCATTTTCATTATCACTGCTTGAATATGAATCATCACAACTATTTTTTTAATCCTCCAGCAGAATAATTTGACAGGATATTTTAGCCTGATTCTTATCAAAAAACTGGTTTTAAATCTGGGGTCTAGAAGAGTTGCCAGTAAGCATTTTTTGTCGTCGATGTTGCCAAAACGTGTTTTCAATCCAACTTTCAATGTAAGCCGGATAGTTGGCCGGATATCTGGTATCCGGTACAAGAAGTACGCCGGATATCCGGTATTCGGTATCAGGCCAAGACACTATCCGTTGCATCCCTACTAATCAGTCAAATCAACTAATTATATTTTAAATAGTTCCATGGGTGATACAGTTTCTAAGATTGGGAATTCTAATGCCAGCTACAGAAATATTCGCCACCTTTCACTTCATGAAAGTGCATACAAACTTCATAGAAAGAGTACGCAATAGAAATCGATAACCAGAAAATTCCTTCTTATGAATATCAATTTAATAAATCAATTTTGATTGATAAGTGAAAACAAAACTGTAAATGTTTGTATGCCTTTTAACTATTTTCACCAAAACTGTTTAATATCTGTATCCAAATCTATACTGAACATTATATATCGTTAAGATAAAGAAATTGGTAGCTGGCTCACTACATGACTAAACGAGCCACTTATATATTAAAATAATTAGGTTTTAAAAGTAAGGAAGGATATTAGTTTTTTTATAAAGAAACTTTCAAGTGATATTATCGATTCAGCTTACTAAGTAAGTCGTTGGCTAATAGTTCTAAAAGCTTTTTAATGCCATTGGAGATTAAATTACCACATTTTTGCCAAGATTACCACAAAGCCTTAATGAGATTTTAAACTATTTTCTATATTAAAGTAGCTTTAGTTTTCACAGCAATTAAATAATATTTTATACATTTCTACGCTGAAAATTACCATTACCTCAAGTAACACCAATTATTTTTGGTTGTTTATACAATTATATAAACCAGTCGAGGAATTCGTAATAATTGATCAGCCTACTCGAATATAAAATAATACCAAGTCAACGATCGATTGCATAATGACAAATTTCACAAATAAAATAATAAACAAAAGGATTCTAAACACTGGTCTATCAGATCATTGTGGACAAAAAATTGTTATTACTGTAGAACCCAAAAAGGAGAGTAATTCAAATTCAGATCTTTTTCTAAGGAAAACATTTCAAAATTCATTGAAACAATGAACTCTGAATCTTGTCAAAATATTTATAATAAAGATAAGCCTAATAGGCCAGTCGCCAAGTTATGAAAAATTGAGAAGTAGAAAAAATTACGAGCATTAAAAGAATGAATTTAACTGAAATAAAATTAAAATTTCGTCGAAATTGCATAAGAAAATATTTATTTTACAGTAGTAATTTTGGTTCGAATAATTTATGAGAACATTTTTGCAAATTTTCGTCGAATTTGATGTATCAGGGTTCTCTGGGTCACTAATTTCGGCCTCAAAACATTTTTGTTGATATACTTAGATTATAGTACGGGAGGCAGCGCTGCCTTTGAACAAGTCATTTCATACCGACTGAAAATCATAACAATAATAGTTTTCCTCTAATACATCAGCAATCTGACCGTCAGCTACTCTGGTAGCGATGGAACTAATGGTGAGAGCATGTTAAAGTTGTTAAAAAATCGTTTTCCATCGGTTTCTTTGAATATCTCGAAATCTATGGAAAACAACAAAAAAAATGTTCGTTATGAGCTGTACCATAAAAGTACATAAACTATAATTCATTCCAATTGTTATTATTATTTAAAAAAAAATAAAATAAATAAATTACCAAGTATGTCTACATGCCATATTATGTTCTTACAAACCTGGCCTCAGTCGTTAGATAGCGGAGTGGGTAAGACCTCCCCCCCCCCCCTTTCTATTTTGCACATTTTTGTCTTACCCTTTTCGTCCTTTTGTTCATTTTTGTCTCAAAATACCCTTTAGACCAATAACATCTCGTAAATACAAACTTTTTAAACCACATCATTTTAATAACTCCATCTTCCTCGACGCCGACGGCGCGCGGCGGCCAGACCACGAGGTCGTCATTTGCTCGAACGGGTTTTTTCGTTTAGTTCTGTTTTCCCGCATCAGCAATCAAAATTTCATAGTGCGCTGCCAACGAGTATAGTTTTATTGTGTTATCCATTAATTAGTTTTAGGCTATTGTGAGCACACTTTAATTTCAATCCAGTTTTTAAATCCACCTTCGGCGGATAGGAGCTCTGGTTAATAAACCATTGCCCCCAAGCCAAATCGGACCCATCCCGCCCAATCACACGCCTACCACGACGCTACACGTCGTGGCTATCTGATTGACTCCGGGACGGGCACCGACTAGGCATATTAGTTGTACCATAAATATTGAATAAAGTCTTTTTGGATTTGGATTTGGGTTTGGAGTGGGTAAGGCGACTGGCACATTTTATTCAGGGTACGGACGTCTCGGGTTCAAATCCTGCTCGCGAAATATATTGTTTATATTGTATCAGTGATATTAATAGTTTTACAAAGCTGTATATATGAACATAAGGGTAGTTGTTCAAGTTAGGTTGGCTTTTCGAGTATGAAAATACTGGTAGCATAATTTTTTTTTCAACTTTAACATGCTGTCACTTCTAGCTCCACCGCGGGTGCGGCGACTGACGCTTATTTTGATGATTATTGAATATTAATCAACTGATAAAACTGAAATTTATTCGGTATAAAATTCCTCGAACAAATCTCCCGTACTATTAGGTATAATGCCCAATCCAACCTGGAAATACGAAGAAATGTTCTTTCTTAGTTTTTAGTTTTTTTACCAAAGAGTATTCCTAAACCCTCAAACGACATTCCTAGAAAAGAATGATTAAAGATAACATCAAATAAGAATGAGTTGTTAAAAGTGCTGTTACGGGCACTATCAAGGAAAGCTAAGCTGTAATGTAGGTAACAAAAATTATTAGGATTCTGAAAACCATACTTACGTAAATTGAATTTAAGATTATAAATATTTAAAAGGCGGTGCGTGACACTGAATTTATTTAAGCTCCGTCAACAGTTCCCGCGAATTGATAAGGTATTTAATTTAACTGTTATTGCCTCATCCATAACTTCTGCCCAATAAACTTTATACGGTTATATCCTCAGAGTGAAATAAAAACCTATAAAGTGACAATAAAGACTACATTGTTAACGCTGTTACTTATCTGTTCATCATTTTAAAACCTTGCAGTGAGTTTCATGAAAACAAATTAATTTTGGACTATTAAAATACTTTTCCAAAGGTTTCTCGAAAACAATACTACAGTAACTAGAGGTTTTAACATCGGAATAATGTCATATGAAATACATTTCGACAACTTAATTGTATATGCATCTAAGAAAAGTTTCTGTATTATGTGTGTGGGCTTTCCGCTTCTTTTTAGGGGGTGACACCTAAAAAAGAACAAAAACGTTGGAGCTGAAAGAGAATAAAATTTTGAGAAGACAAGGCTCTATGCAATTTTTCGACTGTGTGAACCTGAAAATCAATTTGTGACACAAACAAAATGAATTAGTTTATTGAAAGGGTCATATAATGTGAGCGTTCGTGCCATGTTCAGTTTCGTTTTTGCCACTTAAAAAAAAAATAGGTTTTCAAAAAGTGGACAATTTTTCAAAATATTGGAAATTCAGATTTTTCGACTATAATGGGTTTTCTGACGTTTGTGCCACCGAAATTTTCATTTGCATCATAACCGTTTGAGAGGGAAGGGGGCGGGGAGGGAGGGGTATCAATTAATATAACGATTATCATTTTTGCCAAGTAAATTTCACAGATACTTTCTCCTAACTCTGCTGCCGTTTGTGCCACCTTTACTTCTGCTCAACCAGAAAGGTCAAAATGTTAAAAAGATCTAGCACGTGATTGTTACAATTTTTTTTCAGGTTAGGAATATTTATTTAAAAATTTTGAACACACAATTTTCCCAGAATGAAAAGTCACTTTATGTAGCAAGAAAAAAGTTTCCAAGTTTTGCAGAAATTTTGATTTTTATCTAATAATTCCTCTCAGAGTCATCGTTATAAGTTCTTATTTTTTCAAATGTAAAGATAAGCTCCCTTAATATCAAATTCACCTTTCCAGAGCGTTATGATTTTTAGCAAAGTACCACCACATTCTTAAATGCACAAGAATCTAACATGTTTTGCTAAGTTGACCTTCTACCAACGCAAAATGTTTAAATAAATTCTTTTTCTGGCTACTTAAGGTGGGCGGTTCCGTGAACGTAATTCGAAAAATTTTTGGTAGCTTGTTAGAGACAGCTTTATGGAATGGTACTAGACTATTGAAAACTATAGAAAAAAATTTTTTTACTCGTGCGAAAATCAAAAAAATATTTTATTTAACTTTTCAATACTCTGCTACCATTATATAATGTTGTCTCTAAAGGCCTATCAAAAAATTTCTGGAATCGGTTCAGGGATGTAGGAGAAATTCTCGAATTACGATATCATTTTTTTAAGCACGACACCGGCACCCTTAAGGAGACAAGATTTTCTTTCTGGAAAATTTTCTGTCTTCGAAATATTTAAATAAATATTCTTAACAGGGAAAAAAATTGTAAAGGTCTTTTTTTAACATTTTTGACCTTTTTGGCTGGGCAAAACTAAAAGTGACACAAATGTCAGCAGAGTCAGGAAAAATTATCTGTAAGATTTATTTGGTGAAAATGTAAATCGTTATATTAATTGCTGCCCCCTCCCTCCTCGCCCCTCTCCCTCGCAAAGAGTTGTGGCACAAATGATAATTTCGGGGGAACAAACGGGCACAAACGTCAGAAAAATCCGAATTTACATGATTTTGAAAAATTGTAAAAATTGGTCATTTTTTTAAAAATACATAGTATTTGTAAAAAAAATAGCGCAAACAAAACTAAAGGTAGCACAAACGTCAGGGACGTCAGAAGAAAGCATCTGTGAAATTATTTTGCGAAAATGTACATAATTCTATTTATTGCTGCCCGCTCCCTCCTCGCCCCTCCCTCGCAAAGGGTTATAACGCAAACAAAGATTTTGGTGGCACAAATGGGCAGAAACGTCAGAGAACCCATTACAGTCGAAAAATCAGAACTTCCATGATATTGGAAAACTGGAAACTTTTTATAAAAAGTGGCACAAACGAAACTGAACATGGCACAAACGTTCACATCATATGAACTTCTTAATAAACCAATTCATTTTGTTTGTGCCACAAACAAGCCCAGGTTCACGCAGCCCAATTTTTCATATAAATTAATAGTCTTCAAGTTATAACAACTTGAATTTCTGTACAAATAATACGTACGACCTAAGTGCTCAAATTTTTTCATTCATTTACAGCACTTGCTTTAGAAAGAATGCATTTTAAACTCTAAAGGGATTTTCGAAAAAATGTAAAATTTTGGTTTCTTTGCAAATTTCTCAATAAATATTAGTTTTAGCGAAAAAATGACAGAAGTGACGTGGGGCAAGTGGAACGGTGAAAATTGTTAGTTAAGTAGGCACACATTAATTAGACCAGCTGTAGTATACTAAAATGTTTCGTCCCACAGTAACCTTAGACCTTTAATAAATGAGTGAATATAGGATTTTTTGAAAATATTCACACATTCTTTTATTTAGATTCAAAAAAATGAGCGGGTGTCATGTGGTTACACTTGCCCCACCAGTTGGGGCAAGTGTAATCAGAGCTTATTATACACGTATGTATTTGTGTCTGGGGCGAGTGTGGAAAACTAGAAACGTTGGGAAAACTTACCTTAGAAGGCATCTTTACTTTACCTTTACCCAATACTTTTTACATAATTTTAATTTATTAGTTGGACACTTGACTTTCACGTTGGAATAAATACATGGACATTTTTTAAAAATTTTAAATATTTTATTGCCTTCACATTTCTGTGAAAAATTATTGATTTCTAAAGAAAAACCTTTGCCACTGAAAAATATTAATAAAGAATGTAATTATCTGACATCCAAAGAAAATTGTTACTTACGATTACACTAACCCCGCAGTTACACTTACCCCAATTCACCTTCAAGTTTATAAACCGGGAATGAATTTGTTTTTCATCTTTATGACGGATTAATAGTTTCGAAGATATTTAAGTTTAAAGATGGCATCCGAACGTTTTTAAGCTGAAGTATTCAGTTTAAATATTGAATACCTATCTTAAAAATCGCTGCCCAAGGAATCACTACTTCCACATCCGGATTTTCTATCCAAGTCACACGACGAAAAAATTTTGTATCTGGAAATAATTGTTTTTGGAACTTTAATAATATATTTGAAATCCTCTACCCCAAAAACCCATAAAACGATACCCCACATCGGTAGTGGGGTGGGGGTGGTGATAGGGGGTGGGAGTGTGGGGTGGATAAAGTAAAAAAATATTTTGAGGTTTCTGGTTCTTGTACACACACTAAATCACATTTTTTTTCATCCCCTTTAATAATGGGGTGGGGGTGGCTAATGCCAAAATTTTTTTTGAGACCTTAGCTTCTCTTGTCTATACTAAATATCAATTTTATGAACTCTTACCTTCTTGATTTACCTATTTACTCCAAATTTACCCCAATTTACCCCCAACCCTTCGACGGAACAAGATGAAAATATAATCTAGTTCTAGATCTCGTTAAAGTACATATGTGTACCAAATTTCAAGTCAATATCTCAGACGGTTCCAGAGTAAACGTGCGCACAAAAAGTTACAGACCGACAGACAGAAATTTTTCGACGTTTCATGACATTCTAAGCCTATTTGAAAAATAAAAATTTTTAAAAATTTTTTTTGTCGTTACTATACTTCCACTGGATGTGGAAGTAAAATAAAGACACTTCCATCAAAAACTCTAAGAGTCAGTCAGTCTTCAAAAATTATTTTTTTTTAGTTTTTATGTCACAAAAAATAAAGTGTTTACACTTTGCCCACCAGTTGGGGCAAGTGTAACCAGAGCTTGTTATATAAGCATATGTATTTGTGTCTGGAGCGAGTGTGCTATTCTTAAAAGGAAAACTGAAAACGTTGGGAAAACTTACCTTAGAAGGCATCTTTACTTTACCTTTATCCAATACTTTTTACATAATTTTAATTTATTAGTTGGACACTTGACTTTACCAACAGCAGCCAAAGATAGCAGCTGACTTTTACGTTAAAATAAATACACGGACATTTTTTAAAAATTTTAAATATTTTATTGCCTTCACATTTCTGTGAAAAATTATTGATTTGTGAAGAAAAACCTTTGCCACTGAAAAGTATTAATAAAGAACATCCAAAGAAAATTGTCACTTACGATTAGACTAACCCCGCAGTTACACTTACCCCACTTCACCTTCACCTTAAACCGGGAATAAATTTGTTTTTTATGTTCATGCAGGATTATTAGTTTCGAAGATATTTAAGTTTATAGATGGCATCCGAACGTTTTTAAGCTGAAGTATTCAGTTTAAATATTGAATACCTATCTTAAAAATCGCTGCCCAAGGAATCACTACTTCCACATCCGGATTTTCTATCCAAGTCACACGACGAAAAAATTTTGTATCTGGAAATAATTGTTTTTGGAACTTTAATAATATATTTGAAATCCTCTACCCCAAAAACCCATAAAACGATACCCCACATCGGTAGTGGGGTGGGGGTGGTGATAGGGGGTGGGAGTGTGGGGTGGATAAAGTAAAAAAATATTTTGAGGTTTCTGGTTCTTGTACACACACTAAATCACATTTTTTTTCATCCCCTTTAATAATGGGGTGGGGGTGGCTAATGCCAAAATTTTTTTTGAGACCTTAGCTTCTCTTGTCTATACTAAATATCAATTTTATGAACTCTTACCTTCTTGATTTACCTATTTACTCCAAATTTACCCCAATTTACCCCCCAACCCTTCGACGGAACAAGATGAAAATATAATCTAGTTCTAGATCTCGTTAAAGTACATATGTGTACCAAATTTCAAGTCAATATCTCAGACGGTTCCAGAGTAAACGTGCGCACAAAAAGTTACAGACCGACAGACAGAAATTTTTCGACGTTTCATGACATTCTAAGCCTATTTGAAAAATAAAAATTTTTAAAAATTTTTTTTGTCGTTACTATACTTCCACTGGATGTGGAAGTAAAATAAAGACACTTCCATCAAAAACTCTAAGAGTCAGTCAGTCTTCAAAAAGTATTTTTTTTTAGTTTTTATGTCACAAAAAATAAAGTGTTTACACTTTGTCCACCAGTTGGGGCAAGTGTAACCAGAGCTTGTTATATAAGCATATGTATTTGTGTCTGGAGCGAGTGTGCTATTCTTAAAAGGAAAACTGAAAACGTTGGGAAAACTTACCTTAGAAGGCATCTTTACTTTACCTTTATCCAATACTTTTTACATAATTTTAATTTATTAGTTGGACACTTGACTTTACCAACAGCAGCCAAAGATAGCAGCTGACTTTTACGTTAAAATAAATACATGGACATTTTTTAAAAATTTTAAATATTTTATTGCCTTCACATTTCTGTGAAAAATTATTGATTTGTGAAGAAAAACCTTTGCCACTGAAAAGTATTAATAAAGAACATCCAAAGAAAATTGTCACTTACGATTAGACTAACCCCGCAGTTACACTTACCCCACTTCACCTTCACCTTAAACCGGGAATAAATTTGTTTTTTATGTTCATGCAGGATTATTAGTTTCGAAGATATTTAAGTTTATAGATGGCATCCGAACGTTTTTAAGCTGAAGTATTCAGTTTAAATGTTGAATATCTTAGAAATAAAGACACTTCCATCAAAAATTCTAAGAAACAGAATTAAAGATAATTAGTCAGTCTTTAAAATTACTTTTTGTTGGTTTTTGTATCACAAAAAATAAATGAGTTATGGCCTGAGGTTTGACTGTTTTTAAGCCCTCATCGACTATTCTGAGGTAAATTATTATTTTAACAGAAAAATGTAAGCCTCCAAGGATAATTAGGGAAGCAGAGCGACATTTTTTAAGGGGCAACCTTAAGAATTTCCTTTATTCCTAATTTACGTGACAACGGATTACTGTCACAGCAGCTTTTACTTGGAAGGCAACAAGTTAAATTAGGCGTGACAACCACATTCGTACGATAAAATACACTCAGCTTTTATGTAGCTACAAAGCGCACGTTCTTGCGAGGCTGTCAATATTTGTGAAACCTTAAAATTGGCCCAAGCCGACTTGAACGAACAAGCGGAGTTCTTTTTTCACAAAAAGATTTCAGATGCATTTAGAATTGACTGACTTTTAGGTTCATTTTATTCAGTAATTCAACTATAGCGTTAAAACGATAAGTCTGAGACCAATCGGAATAGATATTTTATCGTTGGCTATTTATATGTTTATTATTATGATTGTGGAATTGTATTAACGTATTTAGTAAGGGATCAAACGTATTTTTCAAGTTATAAAAACATTATTATAGTATTTTAGGTATTATAGTGGAGATCTCGTAGTCATTTGATGAAATCCGTCATTTCGTGAAAAGCCTAGGCAGTACATGAACTGCCGACATATCATGCAAATTCTTGACATTGCACAATCTGCCTAGGCATTTCATGAAACGCCATGGTCGTCTCGGCACTTGACGTTTAAAGTCATTCTACACGATCTGCCGCAAATTAGATGTTGACTGTTCATGAAGTGACTGATACCCGGCAGATTGTGTTGTGTTGTGTGTTTGAGATTAAATTCGTTGCCATTTCAGTCGATGTATTTGCCCGGAAGCCATGTTGAACTGTTTGTTTTGTTTATTGTGGAAATTCAGAGTGAAAAAGACTTTTTCAGTGATCATTACAAAGAGAGAAAGATGGAGGTTTACTTAATTTTGAGGTTAGGTTCAGATTTATTTGGTACGTTTCGGGTTTTAGATTGCTAACGAAATTACGAATTATGAATATAATAACTTAATAATAATACTATTCTGATGGTATACGGTAATTTATTTGGCTTTCCTCCATAATACTATTTGTAATGATCACTAAACAAGTCTTTTTCATTCTTAATTTCCATAATATACAAAACAAATAGGCAGTAAGTAATAGAGCACAATCTGCCGGTCTAATTTGCGACAGATCGTGTAGAATGACTTTAAACATCAAGTGCCGAGACGACCACGGCGTTTCATGAAATGCCTAGGCAGATTGTGCAATGTCAAGAATTTGCATGATATGCTGGCAGTTCATGTACTGCCTAGGCTTTTCACGAAATGACGGATTTCATCAAATGACTACGACAGAGACACATTAGACGTAAAACAGCTAAAACCTGAAAACGGTTAACCAAGACTAATTTTGATGAAAGTAAAAAATTGTAGAAGTACCACATTTTTATATCCAAAACGTTTTTTGGGTCGTTTCATTTGACACACATTCAAGCGCGATAAATCACGACTCAAGCAAACTGACACGAATACTCAGCAAACTCAATTAATATGAGAATGGAAGAGTCTGTAAAAAATGAAGCATACTTAACTTTGTTATTTTTTCAGTTTATGTTGAAAATCGGTAATATCTGTTTTGAAATCGTGTTTGTCTCGATACCAAGACTGAAAAGTATATATGTTAACGGTAAAAATGGCCTATTTGGTCAGTATCTTTGATAATAAATTGTCAATTTACACGAATTATATTACCTTTTGACAGTTTACCTTGAGCAAAAATTTATAGATAAAATTTAATAGCACGAGTGGTATTTGGGAAGAATATTTCACGAATAAATAATTCTTTAAGTACATCTTTAATATTATGTTTTGTAGTTATTTGTCTTCAGGCATTTTCTTGTTATTTTTTAGAGTTTACTGGCCTTTATTTTCAATTTCATTGTTTACGTCACATAAAAATACATTTCCAAAGCGACTAATCTAGTAAAAAACAAAGTAGGTATAAATATTTATCAAATGCAGCCACAGAAACTTAAAGCTCACGGAATCCGCCATATCTGAAATTTAATAATATTCAAGAAAAACAATAGTACTATTCAAAAAAACCGCTACCCAAAGAGTCATTACTTCCACATCCAGCTTTCCTATCCCAGTCTTGCAAAAAGAAAAAAATATATATGTAGAAATAATTGTTTATGGAACTTTAATAATATAACATTATTTGAAATCGTGTACCGCAAAAACCTATAAAACGATATTCCACATCAGTAGTGGTATGGGGGTAGTGGGGGTGGATGAAGTAAAAAGATATTTTGAGGCCCTTGGTTCTTGTTCACGCGCTAAATAATATTTTTTTTCACTCCCTTTAATAATGGGGTGGAGGTGGTAATGGTGGTGGCTACTGCTAAAAAAAAATTTGAGACTTTAACTTCTCTTGTATATACTAAATATCAATTATATGGACTCTTACTTGCTTGATTTACCTATTTGCTCCTATTTACCTCAATTTACCCCCAACCATTCAACGGAATAAGATCAAAATATAATCTAGTCCAGACCTCGTTAAAATACATATGTGTACCAAATTTCAAGTCAATATCTTGACCGGTTCCAGAGTAATCGTGCGCACAAAAAAAGAGTTATAGACAGACAGACTGACAGACATTTTTTTTTGCCCAAACTTAAAATCTCCACGTTCTATGGAGAATAAAAATTTTCAATATTTTTTTGCGTTACTTTGGTTCCACTGGATGTGGAAGTAATAAGCCTTAATTACACAAAATCGTAAACCAAGTTTCATACAGTTATACCAAAGTATATTCGAAGTAATCAGTAGTATTTAGACCCCATCTTCAGAGGGCCGTAGCTCCCTTAGGAAGCATTTCCGGATTTCATAAAGTTTAAAAAAGGAGGAGGCTCTCAATTCCACCCATATGTATGATTTTTTTTTTATTTCAATTTCATACAAACATTTCATTAAATTTAATTTTGTGATAAATTTTAAAAGTAGCTGATCCCAAAAATTAAGAATTCAAAATTTCGAATCCAATATGGCTGCGATAATTGTAACATTTTTGCAGATTTATATGACATTTGATACATTATAGTGATTTTAGGATTTTTTGATAACGAGCCTAACGTAAAAGTTTTAAAAGACACAACAACGGATATTTTGCTGTATGGAAGCTAAATAAAGAATAAAAAAAGTTTTTGAAAAGAAAATTGAACCGCCTGCGCGCGCGCCTTCAAGAAAGATCAGTAAAAATTATGAAATAAGATATATATAAATATTTTTTTTAATCAGCACCTAAAGGTGGCGGGGGAATTTCGGGACACCATGTATACAGGGTGTTTCATCTAAAAGTCCCCGGGTCATTATCTCGTAAAACAATAAAGATATTTAAAATTTGTAAATCGCGGATAATTGACACCAAAAAAAGTCTTAAATAACTGCAGTTAGAATTGTTCCTTCGCAGTGCACAGAGATGACGCTGCGGTGGGAAATTAGTTTTCGATGGCTGGAACCTTGAAACATGATTCATACGATTAATGGATAAATTGTGAATAATTTTGACTATGTAAAAAATTTTGTAAATACCAGCCGTTTTGGAGCTACATGCGTTTTTTTCTCCATTTTTTTTGTCTGTGTAAATTTTGAAAACTCCTGTAACGTTTCTGTTTATCATTTTAGGACACCAATTATTTAGAACTTTTATCTTATTAAATTCCATACTTCCTATATTACTACATATTTTGAAAATATTTATAGTTTGCAGAATTTTTCAAATGCAACTAATTTTTAAAATTTGAAATTAGTAAAAATTTTCAAAATATGTAATAATATAAGGAGTATTGCATTTAATAAGATAATAGCTTTAAATAACCGATGTTCTAAAATTATTAACTAAAAAGTTGCAGGAGTTTTAAAAATTTACATAAACAAAAAAATTAAGAAGAAAAATCATGTAGTTCCAAAACGGCCGGTTTTTACAAAATTTTCTATATAATCAAAATTATTCACACTTTATTCATTAATCGTATGAATCATGTTCCAAGGTTTCAGCCATCGAAAAATAATTTCTCACCGCAGCACCATCTCTGTGCACTGCGAAAAAACCATTCTAACTGCAGTTATTTAAGACCTTTTTTGGTGTCAATTATCTGTAATTATTTTAAATATCTTTATTATTTTACAAGATAATGACCCGGAGACTTTTAGATGAAACACCTTGTGTATATTTTTTATTTAAGATGATTTCAACTTTTTACTTCCAATATAATCTATTTTATAAGACATGATCATTTTCATGATACTCTATATCCTGTCTACTATAATATGTTAATAAAAGCCATTTTAGCCTCCCTATAACGAACAAGTGTAACTTAGCATATATCCACGTCAACTAGGATAATTTGGGTTCTTCAGGATAGATATTTTATTCCTGCGCGCATAATAAGGTCACTATGGAAATTAGACAGATACAGTGAAGGTGTTAGTCGAGAACATTAGCGTTAAGGCAAACGTTTCTCTTCCTGCTGTATTACAAAGGATTTGACGATTTACAAGTTTAACCAAACAAGGCGGCTATGGGGATTAAATCATTCATTAATATCACCACGTGTGTGGGGCCTTTATAATAAATTAATTACAGAAGTACGACTAAGCTCTGAACAGTTCCTGTTATTCAAAAGACAGATTAGTTATATATTAACTTTTATGTAATATTTAAAGCAATTTTCGAAGACTTTTTCAGCAGGAGTTTGAAGTTAGTAAATTAAACAAGGCGAAGTGTGCTAATTTTTTTATTTACTTAAATAATATTAGGATCATATGACTTACAATTTCACAATTATAACGTATTTTCATATATGGTGCTGTCTATTATCAAGACATAATTTGAAAACATAATAATTTGCTTAAGAAGTTAAGTTTTTTAAAATTTGAACATAAAATACTGCGACCAAGTCTATCAATGCTTTACTGAAGTATGAAGTAGCCAACCGCGACCATAAAAAGAACATTTATTCCAACTAACCTATGTCTTCAAGGGAAATTTAGTCCCATATTTTAACGGTCTGTTATATTTTTAGCAAAATATGAAAATTTCTAAAAATACATTTTATTAACTTAAAATTATCGGTGTTAATCATTTAACTAACGCCACAATGCAATTTACGGATGTTGTTAATAGCACTAGTAAAGTTATTTATCACTCAAAATTTTTTGTAACAAAATCAGTTGTAACGATTATAAATTAAAATATATTGGATAAACAATATGTTCAATTACGATTAGATTTAAAGAACATACGACTTATCTCACACATGTAGGCACAAATAAGAGATGTGTATAACGTAAGCTTAATTATAAATATAGCAAAAAATAGACAGCTGTAAAAATGTGTACATTTATGTAATAGTGTTTTTAGCGTTAATAGCATTTTTAGATTGTTTAATTTTAATTATCTCCAGATGATGCAACTTTGATAGTGAAACCTAATTTGAACGTTTAATGTTCTGAGTGTATGGAAACTACTTCAGTATCAGCTTCAAATCAAAGATTTCTAACCTTTCTTTGAGAACTCTGTCTTAATTCCACTCAAATAGTTTATTTATCTATTTCATAAAATAATGTTGAAGTTTTTATAAATAAAATTATGAGAAATTAAATGTCGAGGACTATTGTTGGCAGGCAGAGAGAGTTTAAACGTTCGTCCTAAGTTTAGCCGTCCGAAAGCCGATTGAATTTAGTATATGGAGGTTTATAGTTACGTTTGATGTGTGTGTGAGTGTGTGTCCTAATTTATTTTAAAAATCGCCTAGCCAAGCTAGTAACCAAAGTTAGAAGTGGCAAACTTAAAGTTTGAGATGGCTCTTTTCTGGTCAGCGTATTCCTTGTTAGCAAATAGCTCTCAGCATGTTTAAGTTCTTGCCTACAAGCACTTGACATAAAACTCGGATTCAACAAAACGCTTTGCGATAAATTATTGCATTTGCTGTTTCCCCTTTGTTTTTCTTAATATTAAATTAAATCGAAACTGATGGAAAGTTCCACTATTCGAGTTGCCACAAACTTTTGCTTAATGGATTTATTGAAATGAGAAATAGCGATCAAAATAGTTTTACCAGTTAGTACTTTGGTGGGGAATGTCGATAAAAATAAGTGACTGTCGAGATATCAACAAACTGTAAATATATACTGAACAAAAAAACTCAAATCGGATATTCCCAACCGGCTCGTTTCACAAAGAGTGTATAGTAGTTCCAATATATCAAGCGATGTCACTATCCTAAGACATGACGTCAGCTTTACTACGTTTACATGGTTTGCAATCTAAGCCGAGATACTCCAAGCAATACATAGCAATATGCTATGTAAACAAAGTAGGAGCGCTTGGCGGAAACCAACTTAAGTGTTTCGTATTTGTATACGGAATAACCACGTTGACTTAATTTTGAGGTCTTTATGACGGCAGCATATTTGCAGTGATGACGTGCGACGCTTTACATGCACAGCTATAATTGATTTCTTAGAATTAAATTCTAAGCAAAAATTCTTTATTTGATGTAGAATTATTCTAGGCTGTAGCAATTTTTTTTTCTATATAATTTTTGCCAAAAGACTCCTTCCATTTTTACCTCATTACAGTGTTTACTTACATAATAGCGTCAATTACGAAATAATGAATGTATATTTTTTTATTTTCCTTCTTGACAACACTTTATGACCCTCCCGCATTATTATACCAAAAGCTGGCGGATTTTTTCGACCATATCTGATAACTTTCGTGCACTTATGATACACGTATCGTGCTATTAAAGATCAACATGATGGACCTAGTCTGGGTCCCGGAATCGGAAGCAAGATGGCGTACAGTACATTTTAAAATTGAATTTTTCCATATTTGTAAAATTTCTTGCACCAAGAAAAAAATAAAATTAACCTCAAGGATCGATTTGATCCTTATTATTTATTTTATTCTTTTTAGTGTATTTTAATAAAAGCTTGTCAGCTTCATAGGTTTATATAATAATAATAATGATATAATAATATAATATATAATAATAATAATAATAATATTATAACATATAATAACATATAATTTCTGGATGTGGGAAGCTCGCACCAACTCGGTACTTGGCACGCCACAATGCCGCAGCCATCATAGTATATCTAGAAACGTGCGAAATACAACATAATTCTAATTCTCTCTATTATGGATACCACCCGGATCCCGTTGAAGAAAACGAACGTTATAAGGTCTACTGGGACAGAACCATAATTACAGATGCCACAATTTTATATAATCGTCCAGATATAACCATCATAGATAAACAACTAATGGAAACACTCATTATTAACATCTCGATCCCGAACACATGAAATATGATGGAGAAATATGAGGAAAAAATAGCGCACTACAATGACTTAAAAAACGCGATTGTAGACATGTGGAACATGAGGAAAGTCACCGTAGTTCCCGTAATACTATCTGCTCTCGGAGTCATACCTAGAAAATATCGCTGCAAAAGATTGGTATTAACTAGAGAGCATACATGGGAATGCAAAAAGCAGTAATTCTCCACACGGCTGGAATAGTGAGATCATTCCTTGGGAGTGACTAGTCAATGTTGTGATCTTGGTACCAAGTACCCGATCACAGCAGACATACCAGGAACAACTGAGAATGAGAAAAAAAAATAATAAAAGGCGCACACTGCTTTCGGAATTAACGACGATACCGGCATGCCGAGAGTCGGCAGAAATCTTGGCCGGAAAAATGCAGAAGGCCGTTATCCTTGGTTCGCCTGCTCAGAGCACACGATTCGCGGACCCAGTGATCACTAACTGTACGGCGTAGGGAGTGGTCACTGGTATTACCAGCGTACCCTCTCTGGTACTGGAGGCAGGGAGAAGGGCGACTGGTTCAAGTAAGAAAAAACAATAATGTCAGGCTAATTCAAGCCGACAAGTCTGACATAGTCGTCCTCGACCATCAGAACAAAGTGATGTTTGTAATCGAATTCTCAGCACCTGCTAAAACAAACATCGCTGTGTAGAAGGGGGAAAAACGGACCAAATATATCCGGTACGAGCTCCAAGTGCTGTACCCAGACTACTCGGTCAAGATGGTCGTCCTAATAATCTGCGTACTCGGAAGCCTTCGCTGCTCTCAGAATTGAAAATCATACCGGCCTGTCAGAATCTGGCAAAATGGTTGGCAGGCCAGATACAGATGGTGGTTCGTCTACTTAGGGCACACGATTCAGGTATTAACAGTCACTAACTCCACAGGTCGTGGAGAGTGGCTGTAAAGAAGTTGCCGGCGCGGCTACCATGTGGTGTCGAAGGCCACGGAAGTCCTGTCCGAAAAAAAAATGTTTATTGATCCTGTGAATAAATTACAAACTATAGGACAAGTGAAAAACAAATAGATAATTAGTTATACTACATAAATATGTACATTTACACATACAAACATATATAATTTAATTCATAAAAAAAATCCTGAAGTGTATAACAGCATTTATCAAGTAAGTACTCCTTTATGTGCTTCTCGAATGAAGGTAATGATTTTATATTTTTATAAAAATAGTGGTAATGAGTTAAACAACCTTAACCCCAAATTATCCGGAGCATTTATAGTAAGGGAAAAATGTCTAAATGAAATTGTGATTTACTGCGATTTAGTGCGAGTATTGTACATATGTATTGCTTTATTGGTAATAAAGTTTGATTTATATTTGAAAACAAAATTTAATACAAGGAAAAGGTGAAATTTTAAATTGTTTGAACAAGTTCACACAAGAGTGGGTGGCTGGAACACCTACTATACATCGTATAATTCGTTTCTGGGCCACGAAGACATTGTGTGTTGCTGAATGACCAACCCAGATAGGGATACCGTAACTCAAAATACATTGAACTTGACCATAGTAAAAGGTTATTAGTTCTGGAATATCAAGTACGGCTTTTAAGGCTCTAATCTGATAACATTTAGAGTTTAGTTTAGAGTTTAGAGTTCTAACTCTATCCACAATGTGGATGAAAACTAAGTGTGCAATTAAAAAGAACGCCTAAATCGATATATGACCCTCCAAGGACACATCATTAGTTTTAATTTGAGGCGAAGATACATTCGAATTTTGCCAATTATGAAATCTTGAAAATTTAGTTTTTGACGTATTTAGGTATAGAGAGTTATTGTTAAACCATGTCATTAAAGATTTGATGTCATTGTCAATAGTACTTTGTTGGAGTACATCACATTTATTGCTAAATAAAAGAGTGGTATCGTCTGCATATAAATTAATTTTCACTTTATTTAAATTTGTAGGCAAATCATTCATGTATACGATAAACAAAATTGGCCCCAGTATGTATCCCCGAGGAACACCAATTTTGACAGGTAATAAAGAAGATATATATACATGTAAGTTACCACCCCTGGAATATTTAATCTTAACTTGCTGTTTTCTGTCATCACGATAAGACGTGAACAAATCCAGAGGCAATCCTCTGACACCATAATATGAGAGATTCTCTAATAATTTGGCATGGTTTACACAGTCGAAAGCCCGGCTAAGATCACAAAAAATTCCCACCCCACTTTCACAATTTTCAAAATAAAAAGAGTTCATTGTTGTTATCGTGGAAAAGCCTACTCTGAAGCTATGTTGACTGTCATTAAGAATAATATTTTTATCCAAAAAAGGTGAAGTCTGTGCAAGATATTATTTTTATCTAAAAAAGGAGTTTGTGTGAATGGGCTTTTAAAGTAGGTGTTTAATAATAAATACTCTTCAGTTTAAACAGCGTAGCACTTTTTATTTTCACAGTGTAATATTGTACACAATAACTTGAAATAAATCACAGTCGATGACGCTCTTGAAAACAATTAATTAGTATATATCGTAAAGCTCTTTGAATATGCTGCTTTTTGAATTTTTTGGAGATTTTATGTTAACTTTTCAAAAAATCATATTTAAATAAAGTGCCGTCTTTCTCTATTACATCTAGGATCAATTGTTATAAGGTGTTACCTAGACGATAGTATTTATGGTCTGACGTCATGTGTCAAGAGTAGGTAAAATCAGGCAGGTTTTAATCGCTGATATTTCTGAAAGAGATCTTTTTTTAAATTTTTGTTTTGTCTATAGTTTACGATTTTGAGTGTTTTAATTCAATTTTATTTTTTTGCAAGATTCCTGTTATTACATTGTGATAAGAATTACTGTTCCTTTTTCCAATAATTTGTAAAGACTTATCTTTGTCAGAAAACACCTAATATTTAGCAAACATTTGAAAAGATAGCTTATGACTTATCACAAATAAAAGTCTATCAGCCATTTCCGCAATACTATAAAGAGCGTTCGTTTACTAATTTAACTATTAGCAAATAAAAACCGATATATTTAAATAGTTACCATTGTGATTTAATACTAAGCCAATGAAAAGAGTTCAATTACAGTTTGCAGAAACCCATATTGCAATTCTACTAGATTAGCGTAATTAATTTGGGATTAGTATTACTTGTTAAATTTTCCAATTACTGAACAAATTTATGTGCATAATCCTCCACTACTTCATATAACGATTATTGAATTCGTTGGAGCATCGAGAATAAATCAGAAAATTGGTTGAACCAGCGTGTTTTTAGGGCTCGTATATACATTTATTTTCTTATTTCCTTTTATAATGCAACTGTCAACTCCTAAACAAAGGTCAAACCACATCACAAAAGGCTTTTTCTTTTGTGTGAAATTCTGCAAGGACTCCCGTTTGTTTCTTTTCAATTTAATTTGCTACCGACTATTTGTATGTTTGGCAGAGTTTGGTCACATTTCTAATCTAACGAAACCTCGTTTTTTGTTTTGCGCCGACAAGTTGCCGATGTTCGTTGAAGCAGGCACTGCTACATGACTATTCTTGAACAAATAAGCGGCAAATAAATAATAAAAATTCTCTGCGGAAACATCAGTTTGGATAACATTGAATTTAAGTTAATTTCAACTTTCAGATCGTAAATATAAATATAGAAATGTTTTACGCAACAATTACTCATAATTCTTTGATTTGTACGATTTATGTTTGCCGTTTGAATATTGAAATTGGTTAAATTTTATGAAAGTAAAAACAATCAAACAAAAATGTTATGAAAATAACATTTTTATTTTTGATGAATTCGTTTCTTAAATTTGGCAGGGGTAATATATACCAAAAACGGCAAGTTTTTCATAATTTTACACTTTTCCTTCACTTCCGGTTTCCCCGGAAATGACCCCCACTTTGAAATTTTAAATGGAACGCCCTGTATATTTTTACATTTTTGGATTCCGGAGATGATTTTAAGTACGACTACGTAGTTTTAAAATTTTTTTGAGACTACTTGATTTTTTTTGGCTATTTTATTTTTGCATCTAGAGTGAATGCGCTCAAATCAATCAAATGGAACAAAATAATAAGAGAAAAATATAAACGTGAGATTTTTCGAATTAGTTTAATAGCTACGACAAACCAAAATTTCCGACATCACTAATTTGTAATTATGTCAACTTTTTCAAACGGCAACATCTTTTAGACACCCAGTAGTTGGATACTAATAAAAAGACATACCTTATAAATGTTTTTACCAGGGATATCTTCCACATCTCTGGATAATAGCTAGTTTCCAAGCAACAGTTTCCAATATGAGTAAAATATGGACAAACAGTAGGCAAGCAGCTGCACCATTTAAACACAACTGCTATCATTTCCATAGTCATTAGATGTTAAATTATATATTACACATTTAACCATCGCAATCTAAACGTAAGTATTAAGCTCTCATTATGTTTATTAGATTTATAAAAATTAGTTCTGTCGTGGCAATTTTTTGGGGGTTTGAAAACGGATAAAAAATAATCTGATTTTTTAGGTCTTCGAGAGTATGTTGCATTCTTTTTTTATATACCGGGTGACACGGGAGATATGTAACACCCCGTAGCATGTTTATTTAAAAAGATATTATTTTGAAATTTGGTAGACTTATATAATTATATATATATATATATATATATATATATATATATATATATATATATATATATATATATATATATATATATATATATATATATATATATATATATATGATTATATCCTTTTTTTAGTACAAACAAAAAATTTTTCCCACTTCCAGTTTCACCGGAAATGACATCCACTTTGTTACTTTAAATGGCACCCTGTATATATTTTTCTCCTATCTGATTCTCCTTAAATTCCTCTTTTTAAATATGTATAGCAAATAAATAAATGGCATTCGTTTTTAAAATGGCTACTGAAAACCATTTTATTGCACTAAGTCAAGTTGCCTATGGTATGAAATATGGAGGTAATTAATGTTTAATGTGCTGCGATAACACAAGAACCCTGGTACACAATTTTGTGTTTCATATTTGTTTTGTTCTAATCAGTAGCCGAAGAGACTTTGCAGAATTTTTATATTAAAAAAAAAATCTCTAGACTAAATCCCCGAAATCATAAAAACTAAGATAGAAACACTAATTTTAAATTTTATTCATTTGTAAAATATTTACTCATATTTCACTTTTACCAATTAGATGGCCCCCGAGGTCTCCGGATCTTACGCCACTTGATTTTTTCATATGGGGCCATCTCAAGGAAATAGTTTATAAAACTCCACTGCAAATAGGGAAGACTTGGAAATGAGAGTTAGATTAGCAATAAATGAGATTACTGAATTGCAGTTAGAAAATGTGCTTAGAGGTACTGTTACAAGAATTCGACGATGCCGGGAACATAATGACCAACATTTTGAGATTCTTCGAAAACAATTTTATTTAAAAGCAAGCAAAATCATACATAACAATGAATTGTATTGGGTAAAAGTGAAATATGAATAAATATTTTACAAATGGGTCAAATTTAAAATTAGTGTTTCTATCTTAGTTTTTATTATATAAGTCTACTAAATTTCAAAAGAATATCTTTTAAAATAAATATGCTACGGGGTGTTACATATCTCCTGTGTCACTCGGTATATTTAAACATTTTATAGATTTCCACAATTTTTTTTTTAATTTGTATTATTTATCGAAACGGCAGATACGCTGCTTTTTTTATTTTTCTATTTTACGGCACTTGCAAGATTACTCATTTATTCATAGGAATTATATGGTCTCCTATAGATTTCATCTGTCTATATTTACTTAGCACTTTTATTATTTTGTTTCATCATTTGCTTAGGTTATCTGGAATGAGAGATGTTAAAACGGCCAAATTTCTTTTCTTTTAATTTGTTCATGGATCATTCTATGATAAATAGAAACCTGTAATTGTTTTTCACATTTACGGAATCAATGAAATTTTGCAAAATTGCAAAGGTGTTAATTACATCCTATATATGTCCTCTGTCGTAGTTCGATGTTATGTTTAAGTCAGTTTAATCCAGATAAAATTTGCAGGCAGTTAATATCCCTCTTCATTTTGAAGATGTTCTACTTTGAAATTTCCATAACCATTTACATTATTAGTGGCCAACAATTTATTTCAGTTTATTTTAAAAGTGTTTTTCTATTTACATCCCCATTTTGATTTTCACAAACCCTGACAAATTACAACTAATAAAATGTATAGGCATATTGATTAATATCGGGCATATCGATTAATTCATGAGTATCTATTTAAAATTGTAAAATGGGTCTTAAACAATCGTTTCGAATCCATCGGAAGTTCAATATACTTACATTACTTTGTTTATGGACAGGCTAGCAGTATAAAAATAGCATGAATAAAGAAAAATGAATGTCAGTGGAAGTAAATATTAGTAATAAGTGTTGAGATGAAACCCAAGCTTTTGTTTGTTGTGTTTGATAGTGTACTTTGATCTACTACATTCTGTTCCTGATATGTCGCTAACTTATAAAGTTTTTCTAATATTTCAGTCTTTTGGCTGGCTTACAAAAGTATAAAGTACAGTTGACGTCGAACTAGTTATCTGTCCTGAAATAAAAATACACCCGACCTTTCGAACAATGGATTAGTGAAGCTTATTTAATGTACCTAAGTTTGTTTATTTGTGTTTGTTCGTATTTTTCTTCTGTTTGATGCAATATTAAATTCTGCTCCAATTTTGTTCGTGATTAGTCTGGGTTTGTGATATAAAGGATTTAGGTGTAAGCCACCGGTTCTATAAAATATGGGCTCATCATGCTTGTGGTTTTCGCTTGCACTGCATGTAGTTGTATGTAAATTATGGACGTTTATTTACTATATATTGGCTAATAAACTTTGTTCCGCTCTTATTATTATGAGATGTAGTTTGCCTAATAAAGGCTCCAGTAATAGTACAGTAACTAGAGGTTTTAACTTTGGAATAATGTCATATGAATTATATATATTTTTTTAGTTTTAGCAACTTTATAGTAAATGTATCAAAGAGTAGTTTCTGTATTATGCGAGTGCTTGCTAATTTGCAGGGGTGAATGCTACCTTTTGAAAAAAAAAAACATTGGAGCTCAAATTTTTTGAGAAGAAATGACGTTATGCAACTTTTCATACAAATTGATACTCTTTAAGTTATGACGACTTGCGATTTTAACTTGAAGAGAAAGGCATTTCAAAACTGCTTTCGTCAAATAACTCGAAAAGTATTACATTGAGCTAAAACAAATAAAAGATCTATTAAACTTAGGATGAATTTTGTTTATTTCTAATTTCTGTAGAATTAATGGTTTCGGAGATCTGCAACTTTAAAGGTGGCACCGGAATGTTTATAAGATGAAGTATTTAGTTTAAATGTTAAATATCTCAGGAACTATGGCACTTTCGTCAAAAATGATGATGACCCAAATGAAAGATTTTGGCTTTGAAACGATTTTATGACTATTTTTGTAGAATAAGAAACAAAGAAGTTATGGGAGAAACAATATGCTTGTTCAAATTTTTTAAATAAAAACGTTGCTATTTTGCTAATGTAAGTAGTCAGTAATTAAAAAAAAATTCTCATCTACTGTTTTTCGTTAAAATGTAGTATGACCTAAACGCTCAAATTTTTTCGTCCGTTTACAGCACTTACTTTTAATAAAATGAATTATAAACTAGGTATAAAAGTATTTTAGAAAAAAAACGTAAAATATTTGTTTGCAAATATCTCAATAAATATTAGTTTTAGCTAAAAAATGGTGGATATCTAAAATAAAGCTTATAAACTGATAATGAATTTGTTTTGTTTGTATATTTAGGAGGATTAATAGTTTCGGAGATATTTAAGTTTATAGTTTATAGTTTATAAATAGTTCAAATGTTGAATATCTTAGAAACTATGACACTTTGATCAAACATTCTAAAGAATAGAATTAAAAATAATTAGGACAGTCGAATTGATTTAATTTAATTTTTTTCGACGACAACATTCCACCTGAAATAATGAACTTCATCGTCCCGCCCTGTATCTAGACAAATATGTGCTACTTAAAAAAAATTATAGGACCAACTTTATATTACTTTGAAGTGTCTTATCGATTCTCAGAGTTTCCGAATTAAAGTTCGGGCCTCCTTTTTCCTTTATTTACAACTTCCTTTATCAAAATATTGCACTACGTTATCGCTTCCTTTCGGAAGATTTATTCACCAATGATAGATGCAATTTTTTGCTTGTGTTTCTAATTCTATTATACACATTTTTTTTTATAAGTTCTGCATAAGGACTCGAAACCCCATTAGATCAGAGAATATGTACATCATCCAATCAGTGTCCGTAACCGCATGTTCATATAATAGGATAATAATTTATACCAAACATTCTCGTATATTTCCCTGTTATGTAAATCGTTGCCTGCCTTATTGAATATATCCCGTCTCGCCTGAATTGGTATATCACCATGGTTTCCCGGACTCCTTGTTTAATAAGAATTCTCTGTTTAAATTTACATTAAAGAGAAACGGTGCAATTACTTCCTCATTTTCAGTTTATTGCGTTATTTCGAGATGGATATAAATTTAGCAACTTCGTAAAGTTGGATGGATACAAATTGGCGATTATGTCATTGCATAATAACTCCATCATTAGAATTTCTAGAGGAAACGAAATCTCTTCCTGGCTATCTCAGTAGCCCTGAACATCAAATTGTTATAATTGTAACTTTATGTGCGGTTCATATAAATGTTAAATTTAAAAGACTAATACATGCGGTGTAAGCAGGCTCTCACGTCAGAGTCGCGTTTGGGTACTGTAACATAACCTCATTTTCTGTGCATCTTTGTTTACTACTTCTTTAAAAATGCCAAGCTTTTCTTTTAGTTCAACTAAACTATCCATTTTCCGTAGGTTTCAAATAAACAAACTTATTTCAACACATCAAAACTACAAAGCACAGAACACAATGAATAGAGTACCCAAAGGCGATCGGTAACCGCCTGGCGGCGAAATATTTGACTAAACCTATGCATTCCTCCTATTGACGAGCCGGGTCTCTTAGCGAATATTGCGTTTACTGGTCTTACCGGGCCCCGGTACCACGGTACCTTCCCCCCGCTCCTTGTTTTTCAGCATTATTAATTGTTGGAGAGCAAGTTAGCGCTTTTTTGGTCATATTAACAAGAAAATGTAAAAATAGTTCCTAATTATAAAAAACAACAAGCACTTTTTGCGCCCCCAGTAAAAAGTCTGCCGCATTTTCAGGGGCTGTAGTACTATTAGTCAGGGGCATACTTAATTGAATAATATTCCGTGGAATTTTGAATAATGAAATTGTAGGACTAACTGGAATATACTCCATATGCATTTTACCAGGTGTTTTGCATGAATTTGTGACAGGCGGTCTATGTGATTTCATAAATCAAAGATGGCAGCCTATCCCAACATTGCCGAGAGTGACTGATCATAACTTCTTTCACGTATGTACATCCCACCGGGGTTTTGCACTAAACCTTTTATGTTCATAATAAAATTCCATACAAAAGCGGTTATTAAAGATTTCGATATGTTTTACTGTTAAGCAGTTATAATTAGCTAAACTGTATATTGAACACTTTTTAATGTCAGACATGTTTTGGAAAATAACATTTATTAATCAAATACATGACTTATTTGAATATCTAATTATAATATAACTAGCTGACCCAGCAAACGTTGTTTTGCCATATAAATTATAAATTTTTGTCCAAAAAATAAAAATAAAATTTCTGGATAGGGCCACCCTTATCACCTAGGGGTATAAAAAATAGCCTACGACCTATTCTCAGACCTACCAAATATACACCAAAAAAATTTCATAAAAATCGGTTAAGCCGTTTCGGAGGAGTTCGATAACAAACACTGTGAGACGAGATTTTTATATATTAGATATTATTTAGCGCGTTGAGAGGTCCTTAACTTAGCATTCATCATCTGTAATAATATCATAAATAAGGTAATAATTTTCACATAAATTTTTATTGCCACTACACTCGCCTAAGTGCATAAAATGTTTTTTCTACGACAACATCAAAATATGTCCCTTAAGTGATCGTAAGTTCATAAAACTGTAATCAGCTACATTTTGCACAGAATATTATATTGCATAGCGGATCTGACACGTTATTATTCATACTGCATTTGTTGCCTAACAACCGTTTCATTATGAATTATTATCTGTAAGGAGGGCGGTCCACTGTGGCTAGTGCGACGACTAGAGCGACGCAGAGCGGCACGAATCGTGATTTTTTTTGTTCAAAATTATCT
Organism: Rutpela maculata; assembly: GCA_936432065.2. Classification (NCBI taxonomy): domain Eukaryota; kingdom Metazoa; phylum Arthropoda; class Insecta; order Coleoptera; family Cerambycidae; genus Rutpela; species Rutpela maculata. Next base: position 133,393,077 of record OW386289.2, read on the forward strand.
AGAACACTTGTTTCGCAACCAATTTGGATATTTTTTTTTAAATACTCGTTATTTAATTTCCAAAAAACGTGAGAGAGCCGATTTTTGAATTATGCTAACCAAAATTATTGAGCTTAACCAAAATGGCCATTTTTTGGCTAAGCTCAATAATATTGGTTAGCATTAGGGTTTGGGAAGTCTCGACATTTTCAAAGTCCCGGGACACGAGACATCGCAAGATCGAAGTCCCGGGACGTCCCGGGACTTCGAGACTTTTCAAAATAAAATTAGAATCGAGTTCATTTTTGGCGAGATGTATCAATAAAATCGCCATTTTAGTAAAAATCAACATTTATTGAACATAGAATCGAATTCTAACATTTCTAACGTTAGTTAAAGTCTAAACAATTCGTATGTTTAATTCTCATACACAGATTCATTTTTTGGAAATAAAATCTTATCATCAATATTCATCATTTAGTCTCTAGCCATTAGTCATATAAATAAATAATAGGGAACGTGAGATGGGTTTATACTGTCGTGAGACAGGTTAGTTTTACCCTACTGATGATTCGTCGTTGCGATAGTAATTCTGCTCAGTACGAGAGGAACCGCAGGTTCCGACATTTGGTTCACGAACTCGCTCGAGCGGGCGGGCGGTGGTGCGAAGCCACGATGCCTGGGATTATGCCTGAACGCCTCTAAGGCTGTATACTTTGTAGTCGAAGGTGACAACGATATCTCTTGGAGTTCCGAGAGTGGAAAGGCTCAAAACAATGTGACTTTACTAGGCGGTCGCGGTTCGCCGCGATCGTCGCACTTGCCCTATCAATTAGTCTTTTTTCCTAATTTAATAAAATATTCTTTCAAAAAAATTAGTGCATTAACAACTTTGTCCGACGATCCGTTTCCGATTTTTGTAATAATGCCTCCGGAAAGAGAACACTCTCTTGTTTTCAAAAGATGTCGGTTTTATTGTGTATAGTAAGTTACGTACGTACGAGTATCAAGTAATTACTAGTTAAACTAACAGATGGCGCTTTCAGAGACAGAATGCGGGAAGCCCGAACTAATGAAGCTTATTATGATCTTTTGTTAACAAAATTATTACAAGCGTGTCTCGAGTCTCGACCCGGAAGTCCCGGGACACGAGACAATTAAATTTGGGAAAAGTCCCGGGACTTCGAGACACGAGACGTCCAGGGACCCAAACCCTAGTTAGCATAATTCAAAAATCGGCTCTCTTACGTTTCTTTGAAATTAAATAACGAGTATTTAAAAAAAAATTATCCCAATCGGTTGCGAAACAAGTGTTCTAGATCATTTTGAAGGAAAAAAATCACGATTCGTGTCACTGTGCGACGGTCTTTTTGAGGATATAACAGTAGCGATGAGATATTTGAATATGTCATCAGTATTTCTGTCAGTTATATTTTCGTGTATTCAAAGCAACAGAGAAAATATTTGCTTATTTCTTTGTATCAATATTTATTAGAATATTAAACATGAGTAGTAGGTTGTCGTAGAAAAAGTATGCAAGTCGCACAAAATGGCAATTTTTCACTCGTATGAATTGCAGCTCTCACCTTTGGCTCGTGCTTTCATACTCATGCAAAATGAGCCTCATTTTGTGCTTATTGCATAATATACTTATTGCTCTGCGTTTACAAGATACAGCACATTTTCTTTTTACGCAGGAATGACATATTAGTTTCATTCAATTATGAGATAATTGCAATCTGCAGCGAAACACACATTTTCACCATTCTGACGGCTGTAAATCGTAATATATTAACAATAAAGAAACATAGTTTAAATAAAAGTTGTAGCCTTTTTTATTTTTTGCAATAAGAGTAATACCTAATTTTATGGTAGAACTAACAGGAAAGAAGTTAATTGAGCGAAACCTATTTTGATCGTTATCTTTCCAACATGGTGGACGTAGCGGCAATGATATTATTGTGAAAAACTTTAATTAATAATTGTGGCAGCTCCCTCTGCATTATACAAACAAGAAATTCCTTGCAGGAATTATTATATTTTTTGCTCCGCAGACTGTATTATACATACCTATCAGAGAATTAATTTTTATCTAGGATTTTATATCTGATTTCAGTTAGTTCCTCTCATAAATATGGCCATACGACACATTGTATTTGGCAGGATGAATTTTACTAGAATTATTATTTCTCATTTGGAATCTCTAGGTACTCGAGATGAACATTTATATGCTAATAACTCCCTTATTTAAATTTTAAAGAGTAGAGAACAAAAGAGCATTCCAATGTAAAAATAAATTATTAAAAGTTTCTTAATTAATTTTCGAAATAAATTTGAGAATGTACTCACATAGTTTCCTTACCACGGTTCCCCAGGAAATTCTGTGTAATATTTTCAAAGTCACCACGACTTGCAGATTAAGTAATGTTAGGTTCTTGCATGAAATAGCGATGAGTGAATAGGAACATTTTCACCTATATATCATCCTGTTATTAAAAAGTGAGAACTGAAAGTTCGTAGTTCCATAACAATCTAGGACCTGACATAAGTTCTGTAGGAAAATTCGTGTAGGGAGATTATCTTTTCAGGAACAGTTAGTAGATGTCTTATTAAGTGTTTTTACTTTGGTGTCCTTCACCACATGCGAAGTTACTTGGTATGTTCTTTCGCAGTTACATCATCAATGCTGGCCACTCGATCACAATACACTATCTCTATTAATACTTGACCGATTTTTATTAAATTTATATTTTTTTCCGTAACAGCTTTTATTATTTTCTCAGTGTTTAATATTTTTCAGTTTAAGATAAATTACAGGATGTCTCCGGGTGGGCATATATAAAGGGCGCTCAAGAATGTCAAAAATATGAATTTTATCTAAGAGCAAACTTCCTTTATTTTTTTCATTTCATTTTTAATGAAAATTCAATTTGAAAAAGTCGATTATAATCACTTTCTTAGTCTTAATCTAACATTAAAAAATACTCAAAGCTATTACGGAAAAATGCAAATTTAATGAAAATCGATCAAGTATAACAGCAGTATTGTGATCGAGCGGCAGCCATATTTTATGAAGTCATAACGGAAGAACGTACCAGATAGCGAGTCCATAAACAAGGCCGGATTATCCATAAGGCTAACTACGCTAAAGCCTAGAGGCTATAATGCGTGAAGGGGCACGCAATCAATTTTCATTTTTGAGAAAAATTTTATTTCCATTTCCTTCTCCCTGCTTATCAATTTTGGTTAAAGAATTTTTTTAAATTTCTCCCCCCTGCTGTTAAAGAATAGCATAAGAATTAGTAAACCGAAAAGTTCCCACCCCTAAATAGTGTGCTTCATCCCCTAGGAAGTCGTTTGAGGTTTTCTAGATTATCTCGGGAACGGTGCACTTTTTGATAAAAATACCTGTATTCAAAATTATTCCTTATAAAATTCCCCACACTTTTTTCCTAAAATTAATATGGGAAATAAGGCGCACACATAAGGGATGGTTCCAGTTAACACAATAAATTGTAATCTTTACTACGATCTACTTTAAAGTTCAATGCTTAACGCAAAAGCAGTAGTTACTAAACTCTACTTAAAATTATAATAACTGTAGCGCTTCCACCCTCTCACCCCTAAAAAATATCGCAATTTGTAGAGAATTATTTGCACAATTCAATCGAGTCTGAGGTTAAAAACGTGCATTAGTTTTGAACCGGCTTCGGTACCTCTTTCCCTTTTTGATGACAAAGGCCTAATCAGAAAAACTAACAAAGCAACTTTACGCGTCTATGACGAGACGCATCGTGGTGCGAAGGCCTAAGACGCCTACTAAGCATTCCCGAAAAAATAAATTCTTCCTGCTCGAATTCTCCTCCAGAACCAGGCACAGGCACAGAACTATAATAGGTTAGTTATATTCTCTCGTACTAGATTTGATTTTAATTTAAATGGTTACAACTGTAATAACAAAGAGATAACTAAGAAAACTTTCCATAAATGCATTAACTTGAAACCTCCTCTTATCTACAATAATACTAAAATTAAAATGGTAAAAGGATTATCCTTTCTTCTTAAATTTGATATTGAAACTTCCGCAAAGATGAAGCTCTAATCATTTGATGGAATTGGTTACTTTAATCATGCTAGAAAAGTAAGCCTCAATCACTTTACGAATGCCAATTTATTCCATTAGGACTCTTTTGACGGATCTTTTATTGACTTGCTGAAATAGAAGTTTAACAAGGATTTTGACTGAAACAGAACAATTCTAATTTTATTAAGATGATAGTTAAAGAGAGTTTAGATTGTATTCAGAATTTTTTTTGGGCCAGAATTTAAGGCAGATGCAATTTTGTGACTGTAAACTGTATGCATATGAAAGTAATATTAAATAAATATTACACAGGTCTACAAAAATAGGTCAAGTTAGATCATAGTTCTATCACACATAAGGCCTTTTATAGTCCTTTCTAGTGGATTGTAGATGAAACCTGAGAAGACAGAATTTGTTTTGTAAAAAAAATTGACTTAAGCCCGTCAATACATTTCAGAAAAGTTATATGAGAACTTTCTTTTTTCTAGACCAGTGTTATTAGTGGAGTCAAATTAAGCAACAAAATAGATGAATAAGGATTACTCTGACTACAGCAATTTTATTGTTTTAATTTGTTGTAGGTATAATAACAAGTGTTAGAAGAAGTTTTGAATTAAATTGGTATATTGCTTCTTGTAAAATTTAAACAATTTTTGTTTCAACATTAAGAATATTCTTATCCTTATTATCTCCGGTCGTAGTAATCGCAACGAAAAAGTATAAATAATAAAATTGTTCGCAATAAAATTTTGAATAAAACTGGACCCGAGACAAACTTTTTGATAATTTTCTAATATGTAGAAAAATAAAAACTAGTAAAAATTGTCTTTTTTGGATAATTTGAAATATGTAATAATGCGTCCATTTTAACGAAAGTTGGTGAAGCAATGCCTTCTACTGAAAGTAACCTTTCTGCCAAATTTTAGTACAAAATATTTATTCAAACGGCTAAAAACAAAAAATAAAAAAATCGAAATTTCAATCGCTTAGTGCTCAAGTGCGTCGACTTGCAGGAAAATGTAGGTTTTTACATGTGTTTTACAATGGTATTAAGCAAAAAAATGTTCATCTTCATTTAAAGCGATTTCTTTGTTTATGTTTTTATTTAAAATTTTCAAAATTTAATTATAAACAAATTCAAATAATTCTGTGGATTTTTTATCAAACCAAAATGGTAAACGAATTATGTAAGTACATCATCATCAGTATCGGGCTAAGGTCATTTATAAATAAACAAATTGCTATTTCTTCTTGAAATTTGGACTGGTTGTTCTCCAATGCTTATATTTTTGTCTCTGTTATTTGAAAACAATCCAAAACTACAATTTTTTTATAACTTTCTTAATTTTTGTCACGAAATAGGAAACTCAACCTAATCTCAACAACTAATTTTATGTCCATGTATACGCTTTGTAAATCTTTTAATATTACTGATACAATAAAAAAGGCGGTCCGGATTTGAACCCGAGACGTCTCCATCCTGGAACAAATAGCGCTAGTCGTCTTACATACTGAGCTATCTGACATTTAAACCTATTTGGCGACTTTCGGGTCTCTAACATAATTACCAAAGACCAAACTTTCGGGCCTCTATACACTATCTTTTCACAATTGTCTGCTTCTGGATTATTTTCAACTGAGACAAAAATATAAGTAGTGAAGAATACTCAGTCCACATTTTAAGAAGAAATATCAATTTGCTTATTTATAACCGACTGAGGCGCAGCAACTGACGTATCCCAGCTCCAAATGTAAATAGATCATTACTTTTTTAAGAAATATATTGGATATTTTATCTATTTTCATAGTTCGTTTGTCGTTTTTGGTTTGAGTTATTTGAATTTGTTTATAACTAGAATTTTAAAAATTATAAACAAATTTTAAAAAACGGATTTTTTCTTTAATACCACTGTAAAATACATGTTAAATTTTAAACTATATTTTGAAAAAAAATTATCCTACGAGTCGATGCACTTAAACAAAAAGCGATTGAATGTATTGTATATATGTATTGTGTTAAAATATGGCAGTAAGATTTATTTCAATAAAGGGTATAGTTTCACCAACTTTCGTTAAAATTACATTATATATAAATTACATAAATTACATAAATTACATAATTATTACATTATATTTCTCAAAATATACCTACAAGAAGGAAATTTTTAGTGGTTTTAATTTTTTTGCAAATTAATAAATTTCTGAAACCTCAATGAATATCTATAACAAAAATTAGCTCCCTATTTTTTTCCGGGTCAAATGCTTAGGATGACTGGGATATATACGACTCAATATACGTCCCTAATTGTTTTATTGTTTTCGAATTTATAAATTTCGTTTTCGGTACACATAAATTAGACAAAAGTGAGCTACTTTTAAAATAACAGTAACGAAAATTTAAAAAAAAATAAGTAAGATACGAACAATTTTGTATTTTTTTCGAAATGGCCGCGTCAGATGAACGCGACGTAAGAAAATTACTAAGTAGGCTATGGAAATTATTAACAAGGATGTAGACTTGTCTGTAAAGAACAAAATAGTTATTTGAATTCCTACTACTATTTTTAGGTTTTTCTCAAAAGACGGAATTTAATTTTCATTTCCGTAGGAAATGGAACTTTTTTTAATGGGACCGTGCTATTTTCTTTTATTAATCAGAAATAATGATTCATAAACTTTGATTTTTTGGCCATTAACCATTTCTTAACAATATACTTAATAATAAAAGTATTTTTGAAAGGTAAACACAAATTAGACAAGAAATAATTTTAATAAAACGATTCAAGCGCTTTAAATCACCAGGCAAGGATGGTGTTTTCCTGCCTTGCTTCAACATGGAATTAAGTAACTAATTCCAAGCCTGAGAAGCATATTCATAGCAAGCTATACTCATGGGTATATTCCCCAAGCTTGGAGGGAAGTTAAGGTAGCGTTTATCTCAAAAATAGGCAGACGTCCACCAGACGAGCTTAAATCTTATCGCCCCATTAGCTTAACCTCTTTTCTCCTTAAAACAATGGAGAAAATACTAGATCAATAGATTAGAAACGAAATCATTACAGATAAACCGCTTCATTCGAAACAATTTGCCTATCAACCTGGCAAATCAACAATAAATGCTCTATATGGTCTGGTCAAAGGCATCGAAAAGACATTTATAACAGAGGAACTGGCTCTGTGTCCTTTCATAGATATAGAGGGTGCTTTTGATAACACCTCCTATGAATCCATACAAAGAGCCGCGGAAAAAAAGAGAAATATAGTCCCCCAACAATCAAATGGATACAATCTATGCTCAGAAGCAGAACAATTACCTCAGATATGGGGAACGAGTCGGCCACCGTTACTGCAGTTGGTTGTCCACGAGGTGGAGTCTTATCGCCCTTGTTGTGGTCAATGGTGGTCGACGATCTCCTCCATCAGCTGAGTAATTATGGCTTCGACGTTCAGGGCTATGCTGATGACCTGGTCGTTACTGTTAGAGGCAGGCATGAGGTTATGATCTCAAACCACATGCAAATTGTCTTAAACGTAATATCTAAATGGTGTTCGTCAGAGGGCCTTAGTGTCAATCCGAGCAAAACAGTTATTGTTCCATTCACCAAAAGGAGAAAACTAAAGAGAGCTTCTATGTTGAATGGAACACTACTGAATTTTTCCAGTGAAGTCAAATATCTAGAAGTAATCCTGGACCAAAAACTTACCTGGAACTCACACTTAGAAAGGACACTTACCAAAGCAATGACGGCTATTTACACGTGCCGTAGGCTGTTTGGAAGGACTTGGGATCTGAAGCCAAAAATGATACATTGGTAGTACCTTTCGGTTGATTACCTACGCATCATATGTATGGTGGCCAAAAACAAGAGAAAATAACACAAGGAAAGTTGCAGAAATTGCAACGCCTTGCCTGTCTAGGGACTACAGGAACAATGCGCTCGTTCCCACAGCAGCTACGAAGGGAATGGTGGACTTACTTCTTTTGCATTCGCATGTCAGAAAGGAGGTAGCACTTAGTGCCTTAAGACTGCATCAGGCACTTAGATTCAGACCAGGCGACCTGGTTGGTCAGTTAAGGATTCTGGAACTAATCCAATTCGAATCTATGACCAAACTCACTGACTCAATGCCAATCAAGCATGACTTTGACTGCCAGTTGATGTGCTGATTGAAATTCGTCAGACAAGTAGGGTCGAAGTACTGCGGTTGAAGAAATAGTCACACATCTGGTACACAGATGGATCCAAGATGAACGAAGGGGTTGGTGTGGGCGTAGCAGGTCCTAAATGCAGGCTGTCTAAAGCCCTTGGTAACACCCCAACCATCTTCCAGGCAGAAATATATGCTATATATCAATGTGCCCAGGAATTCCTAAATAGAGGCACTCTAAAGGCAAAGATCTATATACTTTCAGATAGCCAGACAGTATTAAAGGCTCTCAGGTCCTATACTTTCGAGTCAAAAATTGCCTGGGAATGCAGACAATCCCTCAAGCAACTGGCAAAAAACAACAAGGTTACCTTGATGTGGGTGCCAGGGCATGAGGGAATAGAAGGCAACGAATTTACTGATAGCCTCTCAGCCTCAATCCCCATTTTTTGAACCCGAATCGTTCTGTGGCTTATCTAAGGGACACATAACAGAGGAGATCCTAAAATGGGAAAAGGAACAAAAGAAATCCTACTGGAGGAATACTCCAGGCCAAAGACAAACGAAAAGGTTTATAACCTATTCAACAAAGAATGCCACAAGGCTTCTCGAACTTGAAAAGTCCGACCTAAGGCTGATCACAGACCTTCCAACTGGCCATTCCTCCTTGAGATATCATCTCAAGAACATGGGCATGGCAGAAGATGACAAATGCAGATACTGTGAAGCTGCAACTGAAACTGTGGAACATATACTTTGTGAATGCAAGGTACTAATCCACATTAGGCTAAAGTACCTAGAACAGGCGGAATTAACGCCTGAAGACATAGGAAAATTAGCTCCCAGGAAAATCGTAAGCTTTGCAAAAGGTCTTGGAATCCTGGGCAAGAACTAGTTGCAGGGTAATTCACAAAAGACATTTTAGAGACGAAGAAAGGCCAATCCAGGGCCAAGCGACCCCTTAACAATCTACATCAACCATGAATAAATAACGTTGAGGCTGAGTAGTTGAATATGTAGGGAATTGTTTTAAACAGTCTAGTGTGAATGAAGTTTTATATTGATTATGGGAAATGTTTGTAAAACCAGACCAGACTATAGCGTACAAAAAATCATTTAAAAAATTCCAATTTAAAAAAAAGTAATTAACTAAATAAATACATAAAAAGCGGTAATTTCTTATTTGTAGAGATTTTAGAATTTGTAACATTAAAATCGGCCGGCCGGCTTCCAAATAAAACTGTGACGGTCTTCCATCAGTGTCTCCGTTCAATAGTTTTGAATCCAAAGACCGTACTTAAACTGAATCTGCTCTTGCACTAAAGAAAATGTAATCTCATACTGATAACATTAAAGGACCACTTAATTGTTTATGGCTCCGAATAAAATTCTTCCCTTTCACATATAAGTCGAGTACCAAACTATAATCTTTAATCGAGCGTTAGAAGTGCAATGCAGGCGAATGAATGGATTTTTTGGCGCCTCGCCTGCATCGTCTTTCTCCCTAAAATTGTTTTTAGAAAGTTGGAAGAAAAAGGATATTATCGAACAAGAATCGGGGCGTCGCTAATTTGAAGTGGTGCTCGTTTTTGCTATCGAGTCTGTCGGTAGCTATTTTTATTGGCGCAATAAAGACGTTATAGGGCAAGTTTCTTACCTATTATTCAAGAAGGGCCATAATCGCATCTCGCAACTTGAGCGCATTTCCGATAATGAATATTTAAGTGTCGATTTCGCAGCTAGTCAAAGTTCTTTAGAGTTGGAAATTTCAAGCAGTTTTGATATATTGCATTCTTAATTGATGAAATAAGTTCAGGCTTTTAATTTCAGGTCGTTATAGTGTTTTATCTCTTTTAAGTAAAATCGATACTGATTGCTTGAGGTTTTTATCATTTCAAATAAATGTTAATTTTACTACGTTTTGATGAGTAATTTTATTTGTTTTTAAGATTACTTTGAATAATAAGTTTAAGATCAAACAGGATATTTCTATTGTTTGCTTTTATTAGCTCTTTTATTTTGTGTTATTAGTATTACAACAGAAGACAGGAACTATACAGAAACAAAAGCTTGCCGCGGTACCTTTGATATCTGGTGTCTGATTTCTGCAACCTTGAAGTGACAGAAATATGCCTTACTATACTCAGAGAAATGATGTACACAAAAAATATTCAATATTTCGGTCCAATACACTGTACACTGGGAAAACTGTCTTGTTTTATATTTAGTAGATAGGTACATGAATAGGAATACGTATATATGGTAATAATGAAGTTGAGGGCCCAAGTCATGGTGTATTGCAGAATGTTCAAAAAAAGAAGTACACATTTATATTTATATCCCGTATTTCAGGCATCATTAATCATAATAATGCACTTTTAAGCCAATGCATTTTTTTTCATACTGCTACCAGAATAAGAAAATACTATCATGGAAAGTAGTACAATGTATAGATATGCAATGAACGAGACATATATTATGTAGCTTAAAATTAAACACTAGATTTCATGAATATATTTTCAATATTGTTGAATAGAATATTACAAATCAAATAGTAGTGAAAAAAATGTTTACGTAAAATAACAATATACGTGAATAGGACACGTGCACGTGACGTCACAGCTAACCTCAAAAATATATATTTCTTAAGATTTATGACTATTTCGTAGCTGTTACTAAAATTTAAGCTTGGTTTCCATACTTTCAACTAAAATCTAATTCAGTGTAATGTTCATGAAGTTCTAAATACTTTCTCCTAATAAAATAGGACTCTTTTTGTAGGTTGGAAATCTAACTTGTAATTAGCAGTCTATTTTTATTAACCAACATTATTGAAAAATTTTGCTTGGAGCCAGTATTGCTCTAAACTGAAATGAGTATACAAACATTAAAAATGAGAATAAACCCGAAAAACTTAAAATTTGATGTTATGTTAGTTATATGATGCACATGCCCGTCCCATTATTGATTTTTTTTAATTGATACAATGAAAAGTTTTTTAGTGGTACGAGTTGAGAGTCATTACTTAACTACCTTATTCATGGCCACAATACAATTCTGTTCATTAGAAACTGATGAACATATTCTGTAACTTATTGCATTTCTGGTAAGAAAATATTTCCTTTCATATGCTAATTGTTTAGTATATCTAACATTACTTTCTAGTTGTTTCAGTAATATAAATTTGTACATACCTTTCAGGATATTTGTGAAATAGAAAGAAGCTTATTGTTTCCAAGGGATGGACGATAAGCACAACCTCTATACTCTTTAAAACCCATTATAAACAAAAATCAAATAAATAAATAAATAAACTTAGAATAAAAAATTGTTGAAAATTGGAAGAAAAAGTCACGAGAATAACCAACCACCATATAAGAGTTTAAAAACTGTCAATCGCACAGCGTCAAGAATTATCATATGGGTTTTGACAAATATATACCTTATCGTCATGGCGACTATGGACTATGAACAAATTCGGTCCCGCCAGAAAGGCTTGCTTTCGCTTCTGTATAGTTCCTGTCTTCCGTGGTATTACTTAAAGAAATTCATTTCATAGTAGGTTTCCATGGTAAAAACAAACATGATGTGTACCTAAAACCGATTAGGTACAAAAGAAATTATACACTGGAAATGTACAGCATAATTATAATTTTTGAGATATCTCTGTATCCAATAATATATCACATAAAAGACCATTAAAGATAGAATTAACCATGAGGTACATACTGTAAAAAATGGAAAATTTACCTTAAGTAAAGTTATAAATATGATGGAATGTGCTCTTAGTATAATGGGTATGTCTTTAATCCAGTGAGGATTTTGATCAGCCGAATATCGACAGATATGTCGACTTATAGATTCTTTAAGGTAAAATTCCAATTTATTTTAAAATATATGCTGTTGGGGTATTAAAAGGTATTTTTATGTACGATTATTTCACTCATTAACGCTATAGCCAATGAGAGCCCGTTTTTTCACAACATTTCACCAATCAAACGTCATTATTAGTGGTAATCCAACTTAGATCGGCTTTTGACAGTACCAGCATGCAAAATTTATCGCTCTAATTTTTTGTGTCGCTGCAGCGGCAATTATTGTGATAATTTTTTCACTTTTTTTTTCGTGAAATGTTTTCGGCAATTAGGGCAACTCGAGCTTTTAAATTTTATCTATAAACATCTTCTCTAGAACTAATTATTTTTTATTTATTTGTTTTTATCATGATTAGAGAATATATTTAGGTATTAAGCAAATCACAACTTATACACTTTTTTATTTATTACGAAATTAACTACTTTCTGTATATTGTTGCCCTAATCTGGGCACGCAAATTTATTAGTTAGGTAAATACTTTAAAACACTCATTATTGGAGAACCAGTCAAAACAACTACTCTTCTAGCTAATACTGACGAAGTATTGAATTACATGATATGATTCCTAGCATTTTATAGAAAGAAATATATGTTGAAAATACTTAAATTATTACTAATTATTGTTAACGTAAATTGTAGCATTGTATTATGTACGTAGTAATATAATAATATAAAAATAACCTAGAAGCACTACATACGTAAGTTGACAACTCCCAATTTCAAAGCGAAGGCTGAACCTTTCTACCTAGATTTGGGACAATTTATACACAGATTTCAATGGCTGATAATGCCTAACGTAATTACAAAACAATTTTCACAACTAAAATTAAATACAAATGCCTACGAAGCAAACAAATCAATTACTTCATGTCAAATACACAAATGCACTTACGTATGGTAATTCATCACAAAACAGCTTAACACCTTATTCGGAAAGTCAAAACGCTGGAATAAGTAGTACTATATGTTTTAATTCGTTGTACTTAAAGTTCACTCTACTTAAACAAGCAAAACCATAACTTAATTAATAAACTTCTTATATTAAAAATGGGGATTAAATACATAAATATATACCGTGTGTGTAGTCGCGGGCTAGGCATGGGGAGTAAAATTGCAACATCGCGTGTGCCAGCTGGCTGAAATGAAATAACAGAGTTGGAATGTTCCACCGATGGACGAATTTACGGTTGCTGGTGTTGTCATATTTCTCGCTCTACGTGAATGTACATGCCTAATGGGAAATTACACGCACGGTATTAAGAAACACTTTAATATAATAGTTCTTGAGAAATAGACTCTTGACACACAGTTAAGCTAGCGTTACTAGATGGCGGTACCAGTTCATCTGGTCTCCGTACCTTAGAACGTAGAAGAGGGAGATTGGTAAAATGCAATATTGTCTGGCTTTACTCGTAGTATGATTGGTCGAAGTGTGCTAGAAGACTCTTTGTTGGGAATACCAATCCATAAGTTACAATACCTATGGTTTAACGTACCTTAATTGTCATTGCCATTACATTATTTATATCTACTTTGTTTTTTATTAGATGAGTCGTTTTGGAAATGCATTTGTCCATAACTATTAAATAACGTACTCATTATGTATGTGTTTCCTCAAGTATAATGCTATCCATTATTCCCTGCAGTGAATAATGATTTCATTATTCACTAGTGAATAATGAGGATAGTCAGTTGTTTATAAGAAGTCACGGGCAGGTACTTCTTCAATTCGAGTCTAATCTCGCAACTTCTTAGTAGAATTTATGGCTAGTTCCTGAAACTTTAAACAGAATTATTCGTTGACTGTCGTAGCTACAATTGTGTGAACAATTTTACTTATATTTATGAATAGATAACTTTATTTAGCAGAAACAGATACAATTTCGTTTTTAAATTTGATTGAGCAGGCCGTTATGTGTCCAAAGAACGGCTCGTCGAATTAAATTTAAACGTCAACGTTATTTAAAATAATTTTACGTATTACTCAAAAGGAATAATATAATTAATTCATTAATTAATTTCTTCAGTAAACAATTTAATCAAAAATATTTAATAGCCGTGGACAAAATATAGTATTCTACTCGCATATAATGGCTACTATTCACTCTGGTGATTTATGAGACTCGCCTACGGCTCGTGTCTTAAACTTCACCCTCGTGAATAATAGCCGTCATTATATGCTCGTTGAATAATATACTGTTTTATGTGACGTAAATAATGAAATTGAAATTAAAGGTCAGTAAACTCAAAAAAGTGACAAGAAAACGTCTGAAGGCAATTAATTACAAAACATAATATTGAAGATACACTTAATGAATTACTTATTTATTCGTGAAATATTTTCCCTAAATACCACTCGTGCTTTTAAATTTTAAATATAAGTTTTTTCTCAAGCCAAAAGTTAATATAACTCGTGCAAATTGGCAGTTTATTATCAAAGACTGCACTCTTTATATTATCAAACAACAACGCTTTCGAAAACATTTTCGATAGGATTTTAAACACTAGTGATATTAGATACAACTAACAAATAATATGAACATTAAATGGATGATTCTTAGAATATAATGCCATCAATTAATCCCACAGGGAATTATGAGGGAATTCTGGTCATTATACCCCCTCGTGTACTAATCAGAAAATTATGCATAAATCAGTCTCTCTGTTCACATTAAAAATGCCATAGAGACCGGTAACTATGAAAAAAACAATAAATAAATAAACAGACGCGGTAAACAATCAAAGTAAAAACGGATTTTATGGAATTGTATTTGATTGTGTTAGTTTTGTGGTTGAAAGAATGGAAAGTGATTCAGAAGATGCTACCTCCTGTACTCCACTAGAACTAACTGAAAGAGCAGAAGCAACAGCATCTAATTTACCTACTACCACAAAAATCAAAAATTTTTTATGAAACTTTGATATGTTTCATGGACCTGGCGCATTCAGAAAAAAACTAACTCGTTTTCTGAAAATGTATTATTAGCCTATTTTGCTGAGTTAGCTGACAGATACAAATCTTCTTCATTATGGTCATTTTATTCCATGCTAAAAGTAGTTTTGAAAATAAAACACGAAATAGATTTGGAAAAGTATGGAAAACTACGTTCTTCTCTGAAAAGAAAATCTGAGAGATATGAAGCGAAAAGGCCAAATCTTTGACACCAGAAGAAATTAATAAATTTATAAAGGAAGCACCTGATAGAGTTTATATTTTATATAAAGTAAGATTGCCGGATGCTAAATGTCTCAAATCTAACAAATTAATAATTTAAAAATTAACATTTTTTTATGCGTTTATATATTATGTATGTATCACTATATTTTCTATATTTATATACAGGTTAGTCGTATATAAAGTATAGTATACTGAGTTGTATACTCACCATAATGGCTATTATTACCTCTGACGCATCTTTGGTATGGTGGCCAAAGATGTTGCAGCGCACTGCTGCCGCTGAACTAAGCAAGATACAAAGACTTGCCTGTCTGGCGGTAACAGGAGCGATGAAAACCACACCAACAGCAGCCATGGAGGTCCTTCTGGACCTCCCCCCCTCCACCTGATGGTAATGGGGGAGGGGGCGATGGGACACTTCAGGCTGCAATGCAAACCCAGCGACAAATACGCCGCGGTGGGGCACAATCGAATTAGGAACCGTGTGGGAGTGACAACATCTTTGATGAGGACAGACCACATGATCCCTAAATACACCTTCAACAGAAACTTCGAAATAAAAATAGAAGATCGAAGTGAATGGTCATTAACCGGTAACAGCATCAGACCGCGGGACTTGGTCTGGTATACAGACGGATCAAGGACCGCGGAAGGTACTGGTGCCGGCATATATAGCGATATGAGGAACTCTCAGTTCAGCACATCGCTAGGAAAATACACTTCTGTCTTTCAGGCAGAAGTATACGCAATACTAGATTGCGCAAAAGAAAACAACAGGAGAGCCTATAAAAATAGGCAGATCAGTATTCTAACAGACAGCCAGGCAGCTTTAGGGGCACTGTCAAACCCCAAAGTGACGTCCAATCTGGTATGGGAATGCCAAGAAGAACTAAGAGCCCTAGCGGACCACAACAAGGTAACCCTTCAGTGGGTGCCGGGACACGTAGGAATCGATGGCAACGAAAAAGCTGACGAGCTAGCGAGAAGGGATCGTCAGCTCCATATATTGGCCCAGAACCGGCCCTGGGAGTGCCTAAAACCACAGTACGGGGCCAAATGAGGGACTGGATCAAGAATCAACACAAAGAATACTGGGACAAAATAACCGGACAACAACATGGTAAAACATTTATTAAGGAACCATCCAGAAAGAAGACTGAAGAACTGCTGTCACTAAGCAGGAATCAGCTCCGCATAATCACTGGCTTCCTAACAGGGCACTGCGCCCTGAAAGGACACCTTCACAAAATGGGATTATTCAACGGCGACCTAAAATGCAGACAATGCAATAGGGCAACGGAGACATCCCACCACATCCTGTGCGACTGTGAGGCTCTGGATCACAGAAGACAGGCAATATATGGACAACCAAGACTGAGTCCAGAAGAATATGAAACCAAACCTGCGATGGGGTTGTACAAACTAGTGCAAGGGACCAGAGTGCTGGATTGGTTATCATAATACTAATGGGAGAATATCACAATAAGCCCAAGAGGCTGCAGTGACTCCGGAAACGTAAGTTAAACGGCTCCCGGAAAAAAAAAACCTCTGACGGTTACAACACTCGCTCGCTGCGCTCGCTCGAGTTATAATCTCCATCCTCAATAATAACAGCCTTCATTATAGCATCGTTGTACTATTATTTCTCTGAATTTTTAGGGTCATAAAAAATGTCTATGATATGGGAAACATTTTTGTCCAATTCTGTATAATATTTGACTTCCTAATTTTCAGAAGTTGCTTAATAACTGAAAAAGTCCTGCACCTATTTATTCTCATATTCACAAATGAGCTAATGTACAAATGTACATGTCTGGATTAATCCCGTTATTTTAAGTACTCCATCGTTATGAAATTTACACATCCCATTTCCATATAAACGGGTTTCCGCCATTCTCCAGCTGAGCATCGAATTCTCTCCCAATATAAATGTTATTTGCCATTGATCAGATTGTACGTTCAGAATAGGTAGTTATTTTTATATCAGGATTTTATTTTTAGTTTTATGTCTACTATATGCGAGAAAATCTTTTTCCGGAGAGGTAATTCCTTTGAATTAGGTAATTTAAAGTAGCAGTAAAATAAGTTGGAGTTTTATGGAGTTCCCACCTTAAAAAAAGAGCATTTATTACTACTAGCTTGGCTGAATTCCTTTGATAAATTGTAAGTAAGAGGCTGTGCAAGATTGCTTACCAAGGGGATTTAAAAACAGCATTTTTGTAAATAATGTAAAATTGAGAAGCAACGTTATAGGCTTTGACTTATTCTCATTTTTGAATTAATGTGATTTGATGTTATTTTTGTGGGATTGTTGTGTAATAAAAATTACACCTCCTTTCTTCCTCAGATTTTCTCAATACTCATTACGCAGGGACACAAAAAAAAACAAAAGTTCAAAACTACTATATCTCTATGTATTTGGATGCGCTGAATCAGAATTTCATATCAGAATTTATGTTTTACTGTCTTTTTAACTGTCTTTAACTGTTTAACTGTCTTTTTTTGTCACAAAACACGGTTTAATAAGTTGTTCTTAAAAATATGTCCACACACACACATATACCCTAAAATATGCATTCAATTAAAATACCTACATAAAATAATTGAAAACTGAAAGAATTAAATACATAAAAAAGACCATACCTTCCCATGTTATCAAACCAGCCAGGATCTAAAAATACAACCGCTCAGTTCAAGCGTTGGGTCAATGAAGATTCTCGCCCTAGATCCTACCAAATTATCAACATTTCTCACCGCGGCGCTGATTGTTTTAAGTACAATTACCTACCAGATATTAAGTTAAAGGTTCGCGCACACTATAACATATCAATTTATAGCGTAAAACTTCACAACGTGTTTAAACTGATCGCAAAACAGTGAACAAATACTAAATATTAATAAAATATTAAAGGAAGCTGTAACGTCATTTCGACAGAAATTTCGTTACATGATGGACCGCTTGCCCAGAACTTTTTATGCCAATTATAAAAATGTAAATAATTCCTCACATAACCACAGAGAATGGCTGTAGGAGTTTAAACAGAGGATTTGTTTATTGTGTTTTTTTAATTTAAAACTAACTTATTGAAGCTTTTATTGTTGTTTACAATTTATAAATTTAAATATGATTTACAACATTTGTAACATAAACAGGTGTTGTGTTAAAACTCAAAAAATGAGTAATTAGTTCATGAAATTGAAAAACGAACAGTTAGACGTCCGAGATACGCTAACAGAAAATAGTTATTTCTTAGGAAATCTGATTTTTTTTAACGAATTGCGCGCATAATGGAAATCATTGTAAACAATAATAAACAGATCAGAACAGTGAATAATATTAATAATAATAATGCCTTTATTGCCCAACAGGTAACACCCAATTATAGAACAATTCTTTTGAATTCGTCACAAAACCACAAAAGTTGCTCATAATAATAAAGTTTATACCTAACCCAGCAGCGACTTTTATTTGAAAGTAACGGTAATGTAATAGCGTGGTGGACAGCCTTATTCGATAAATCTAGAACTTACAAATAAATTAGCGTTGATTTACATAAGTTGTTCGAAATGACCTCCATCTGCATCAATACACATTTCGGCACCTTGAACTAAGGACATACGCATTCTGTTCAACACTAAACGCCCTAAATTTTCAACTTTCGTTGTTAATAAAGAAAAACTTGGTATAAAATCCGAAAAGCAACACAAAGAGAACGAACAAGTAAGTTGTGTCTGTACGTAAGCAAGTACGACTTGAACGGTAAGTCAACAAAATAAATTTTATCTAAATTAAAAAAGAACAGAAACAACATACAAAAACAACGAACGGCCGTGTGTACGTACTTATATTGCTTCAGAATATTACAAGGGAGAGTATAAGTTGTCTTTAGATCTACTAAGCACTCAAAAAATGTCGGCATCTTTGATCTTTACCGTACCACCAAAAGCGCCGACATTTGTACCTATCTGCACAAATATCAGAGTATCATCTGCGACCAGACGCGATGAGATAAAACCTATCTCAATATTCCAGCAGATCTCAAACAACATTTTTTTAAATTTTCGAAATGTTTGTTTATTTTTTTTTAAACTATGGGCTTTAGACCCCATGTTATTTATATAAAGTTTATTATTTGTCTAGTCGTTCCCCACCACCAGTTTTTTTAATGGCATGAAACTAATTGCACCCTGTATGTTTATTTTCGTAATATTCCAAAATGTTACCAACGCCCAATGACTGGCAGGTAATTTTTTTTTGTTTTCTATCAGCTAAATTATTATTTAAAAAAAAATCAGTCTTGTGCATATTACGAAAAGGTATCGCTTTTTTGACAATTTTGAACCACCGCCCATGCTTTTTGCAACCACGTCGGCTGGAAGGCAAAGCTCGTTTTGTTCTATATACAATCCTCTATCAGTGCAAAATTCCAGCCTTGCGGCTTATCACGTTAAAAAATGTTCGCTCTCTTCCGGGCTATAATAATTTGGGTTATAACTGACACCGCATTAACGTTATTTTTCCGTAAAACTACTAACCTGTAATTCCAGCTAATTGAATTTCCACAAAATGTGCTCAATTCGCTAATATATCGCTTTCCAGATAACATAAACAAATCAGTTTACCCAAAACTAGTGGTAATATGTTATCAAATTTCATATTTATCTCATTTCGCGTATGACATTAGTGAAATACAACATGTGGTCGGTTCGTATTTAATAAAAATATACTTGTTACTCTCGCCAATTTACTGCAACGCTGCTATGCATTTTTATTATATTTTAGTACCCATATTTCAGTTTTCAAAACCACACTTTAATTTTCTCCCTCAGACCACACAATTTAATACCCTTGTGTAACTACAAATGTTAACGTACATTTTTTGTACAATGTACGCTCTCACCCATTTGGTAGATTATTTTTTAAATCTATTGTCGCAAATGGGAGGCCAACACAACAAAGCAGAAAATATCACATGTCCTGTTCCGAACTATTTTACGTTATTAATTTATCAGCTGTTTAAACATAGATACGAGCTTTTAAAAATGTTTTCCAGTAATGAACAGCAAATTCAAACATAAAGACCTTAACGTTATACCAAATAAGCGGTTATCTGGAGAAAACAATGTATAAACTGCCTGTTTAATGTTCGTGAAAACTTTTTTCTTTTAACGACTGTTTAATGGAGATGTAAGTGTTAATGCATATTTTAGCATTAGTTATGAAGTTAAAGAGTAACTAATGGAATCATTATACTCATCTCTGGTTTATTGCAATTTTTACACAATTGTTGAACATTCCATAGGATACTCTTCGCAGTTTGTATTATTATTATATAATTGCTATATTTTCACTGACTGGGCTATATTTATTCAGTTTACTAATCTTATATAACGATTTGTATCATTACTAATGTGTGATATTAATTATATACAACTGCACATATTAATGGTAATGGACCATTTTAATATAAACCACGATTTTATTACTGCAGAAATGAAAGGAAAGTAAGCAACAGTAAGTTTTATTTTTCCGCTCATTTGATCTGTAGGAAGATTTTATTTTCGTTGTTATTTTAATTTGTTAAGGCCAGCACTGTAAAATTACGGAGAAGTCTCAAAGTTTCAACTGTATGGACCCTTTTTATATTGACATTCGGCATCAGCTTGTAGTTGTCGGGCACATAGGAGTTAATGACATCACCATTTGACAACGTAACGCTATTTATCTCACTTCACAACATTTTTCTTATGTATGTTGGCGATATCTGATAAATAACTTTTTTAACGCACTTGCTAAACAGAATGCAATAAAAAAAATAATGCTAAATGCACCCATTTTGTAGATCATTAAATCTTTTTTCACATTTACTAAGGGAGCTCCCCCCCCCCCTCCAATCCTTGGTGACAATATTTTTCATAGAGATTAAAGCCTAAGGAACAATTTTAGACATGTCCCAAAGAAAAATTGGCTGCACTTTCAAAATGGCCTCCGTTTAAAAATAATTGCAAATATTGTTTTTGTCATCTAACACAAAAAAGATGGAGAAAAACTTTCTGCACAAAAAAACAAAGTGCATACAATTTTGTTCCTATGCAATAATATAAAGTTATATTATACGCCTTACAATAATTGTCACAATTATTTCCTCTAAGTGATTTACCGATATATGAATTTCCATGTTTTCTTAATTTCGTACTCATTTATCTGGAAAATTGTAACTCCTATCAAAATATTGTGTAGGAACAAAATTGTAGACAATTTTATGCGCGTTGTTTTCTGTGAAAAAAGTTTTTGTCTATCTTTTTTAATTTTTGTGTTAAATGACAAAAACAACACTGGCAACAGTTTTTTTTAACATATGGCCGCCATGCGCCATTTTGAAAGTACAGCCAGTTTTTGTTTTAGGACATGTCTTAAATTGTTCCTTAGGCTTTAAGCTTTAATCTTTATGCACGTACAGTTAGGGAGGGCTTCCCGACTAATTGATAGATTTTTGCTTTATTTTATACTGACTAATGTTCTACCGACTAAGATTTTATTGATTTTTTATTGATTTACCAACGAGTGGTAGGCATTGCTGACACTCCCGGGAAACAGTGCCGAGCAGGCTACGTCTACGCTGGGTTGGATGTGGGTCATACTTATTGCCAGCAGCGAGAGTCACATGGAATATGGTAGAGGCAAAGATTAATAATATAACATAAGTAAGACATGACACCCGAAAAGAGAACTTCGTTTCACGAGATAGACATTCCAAAGTAAACACGTTCTTTTACGCATGAGTCAGCAGGTTAGCACTCCTGGATCGCTGTAAGAAATTCAGGAGACGGCTTTTACGTGGATATATTATATTGTAAACACCGAATGAGACATTCCCAAACAATATAAAAACGACCAAATGATGAATATTACTAACGCTTCATTGCCTGTTATCATCTTGTATATGTTGCCTTATTCAATACCTAAAGTATTATTTGTAATTGGGCCCGGTGAAGCTGAATATTCTTACGGAAATCTTGAATCATCGGCATTATATACACACTTCTCACTTGTTTTTTAATTTTGATCTGCTCAGAATCCTTCGATTTTCTTCCCAATTTAGATATTTTCAAATGTCTGTTTTACGATTTTAAAAATCAAGAACCTTCAGAGCTCAATATTTTTGTGGAAATCTTGTTTCATTGGATTTATCTGCATACTTATACTTGTTTTTGAATCATCATCTGTTCAAAGATTTTGACTTTCTTCTGTATTTATATATTTTTACCCCCGACTTCTTTTGGGTATAAATTGGTGTGTTTGTCTCATACCATCTAACTTTGTGAGGGATGAGTCGATTTATATAAGGTTTTCACCATACGATTTATTTGTACAAGAATGTTTATAGATGTTTAAATTTCCGCCACCATCTTGGTCTCGCAATATTGAAATATCAAAAACTAATTAGATCACAGTGACAGAAGAATTGAAAATGTGTTTGTACTTTGACTTTTTTTTTCTCAAATACGAAACGGAGTCAAAATATCATGACTAATTTTAGCGCATCTCCTGTCATGTTACTTAGGTCCTCGTTAAATACATCAAGCATTTAATGGAAAATCGTCCTCCATGAGAATTATGAGGCGACATATACATAGAAAATAGGGACAAGTGATTATTTATTGTTAACTCAACCAACCTGCTGGAAATTTTAAAAGGAAACATATCAGAAAGTGCATCATATCATGTGCCCAGCACATGGGCTTCATATAACACACATATTTTAAGTAAGTACTAATTACACATCTGTCGACGTTGAACGATCTTTTTCACAATATAAATGGATTTTTAATGAAAAGCACCAAAGCTTGACTATAAAGCATTTAGAACAAATTTTGCTAATATACCTATTTTATACTTGTGATTGACAGTTAAAAATTCATATACTTCCATACCTCTTTAAGAAAGTGTTAATAATTGTATCATATTAACTTAGTATGGTCAAAATTTCGCTAAAAAAAATTACACGACAATATATTGAGTCATAGGTGCATTAGAATTTTTACACGATTACACATCACTTAGAGCCAACTCTGTTTTTGATGTCCTTCATCGCTGCGATCTGGGGTCTACATTGCAGTTTCTAAATGGAAATTCCGAATTAAATGCCCGCAGGTCAAATTTCTTAAGGGAGATTTATGAATAGGATTGCTCGGAGTTTCGCGTCTTATATCTATTCTTTGGTACAGGAACATAGAATGAGAAGTGTAGGTGTTTTCTGAAATGTGTTGCAACATTGATTGCTTCGTGATATGGAATGTTTATGATCCACTTTTTTTTTGTTTTTGCTTGTAAGAGTTTTTCTTCTCCGGAGTTTTTTATTTCCTCCAGCAAATATCTTTCCGATTTTTTCTTGATGATTTCCTAATGTTTTTATAATTATTTTTTTTTAAATTATTTGCTTTTATTATGATTATAGAATATTATTTAGGAATTATGAAAATCACAAGTTACACACTTTTTTATTTACTATGAAAATACCTACTTTCTTCATTGCTGCCCTAATCTGGGCACGCTAATGTATTAGTTAGGTAAATACTTTAAAACACTCATTATTATTGGAGAATCAATCAAAATAACTACTCTTCTAGCTAATACTGAAGTATTGAATCACATGATAGGATTCTTAGTATTTTAAAGCAAAAAATACTTAAATCATTTATTCGAATTCAGTCATTCACACTTTTTTATTTAATATGAAATTATTTAATTTCTGTATATTGGTACCTTAGTCTTAAGAAAACATTTTAAAACACTCATTACTGGAAAACCAATCAAAACAGCTACTCTTAATTGTTGTTAAACGCGGGTAGCCTGATTTCTTAGTTTGTAGATATATTGGGTCCCTTCTTTGAACACGTTCCCAATTAGTCATTTCATGCGTTCCCATCCCTTTTTTAAATATTTGTCCTCCTATGACCTTTTCTGATCTTCCTTTCGTTCTTTATTTTATCGATTCCAGTAAATCATAGAACGTGTAAAAATTATATACAAAGTTCACTATACCGGCGAAGAGTTGTTTATGCTAGTTTTATGTTAAATTTTAATTAAAAGCTTTTTGAGCTTTTCATTTATTTCTGTTAAATCAATCGTAACATTAGCCGTTTAAGGAAAATTTGAAATGCAACTGCTTATTCCAACTGACCGAATTGCCGCTATCGACAACACCCATATTTCAATTTTAATTACCGTAATATGACCTCTAATCGTTTTAAAGTCTGCTGTTGCAAAAAAAAAACTATGAGCCTTTTATTACAACAGAAATTTCAGAGACCTGATGAAAAACAGTCGTTGCGGCAATTAATTTAAAGGGCTTTTCAATTCCGCATTTTCAATAATTCTGTTAAATAATGGCGTCATTTTTTACTTACTTTGACAATAAAATGCAGAACAATGCCATTATACCCTCCAATGTGGTTTGAAACCTGAACCCATTATTTTCACATATTCGTAAAATAATCCCGCTCATCCCTGTTCAAATAGAAGCAAAGGTAATATTGAATAATGTAGATTCTTTCAGGGGCATTTTTTGTAAAGCAAATCACGCACAAACAGAAAAGCACTAAGCGAAATAAAAAAGTCATTGTGGAAAAAAATATTTAAATTTAAACCGACGACAGTGTCGAAGCAGGCTGGAAATCGCATTTCTCTGCCTTTTATTACGTGAGGTTCACGAAGTGATCCGTTTGGGGTTAAATACCATTCTCCCTCAAATTAAATTGGTCTATTTTACCTCGCTTTGGTTGTTACGTTCGGAAAATGTTTTATTCACAACTGGAGCTCCCGCCAGGTGATAAATTGCTAAGGTGTCCGAACTAGCAATGAATTATTAATTCAAGAAGTATAAAGAAATTTTATGCTTTCTTATTTTTAATCATAAATTACGAGTTTATTTACACTTTTAACATTGGAAGCGGAACTTTTTAGGATGTCAGCGAATATTAAATCTATAACGAAATGCTAATAAAAATCTGACTGAAGTTATTGCATTTAAATTAATTTTCATATATAAGAAAAGAATATTAGTTTATTTCACTATGAAATTAATTCATAATAGTGTGGGTAAATTATAAAAAAATATTCCTTGGAAAGAGAAAAAAGGGAGTATCCAAAAGTGCGGAAAAGTGTCTTTTAGGGGAGTAAATGAATAAAAAATGCGTTTCTTAAAATTATCTCGAAAAATAATGTTGTTTTTTCTAATTTCATATTTTGCTAGTAGGTGAATCAAATACCTTCAATTTGATGTTTTACTGACATCGCTAAGATGAAAATTTACCAAAATACAGAGGGCTAGAGTTGAGGTACTTTCGTATCCGCATTAAAAACTGTGTTTCTTTAGTGAGTTGAGAGTGAGGTGAGTATGTACGTGTGTGCGTATGTGATTGCACGTGTGTGTGGGTCATCTCGATTTCGAATGCAATTTCTTAGTTTATTCATCATATAAATAATGGACGAAAATCAGGAGAGATCTTTTATGTATTTTAGTTCAAAAGAGGCGATTTTAAGTGACAAAATTGTGCCTAGAACAAATGCTATTGAAAACTGTAGTAAAATAATTAGCCATAGCAAACGCCTACAGCTAAAAGAAGGCTCTGTAATTGGTGTTCATCGAAGCTGATAAAGTACATACAAGACACCTTCAAATGTTCCAAACGAGAATGCATAAGACCATTTAATAATGTTGATTCCAGTGCCGATGAAATTCCAGTCGGAAGAAACTATTTTATTGTTTTTATTAATTAAAAGATTAAAGGACGGAAAATATTCACTTGACGAATACAAAATCAATTAAAAAATCTTTATTCAAAGAAAAAACCGCAAAATTGGAAATATTTCTTCCTGTTTCTGCATCCACTGCGTATCTTTTTTTACAGAACCTATTATCAAGTGCAACAATGGCTTGATAATAAGATGTGGCCAGAACAGTGGGGCTGGACTAGAATAAATGGTTCTTGCAACCTATGAGATCAACTTCAGAAACCTCATCTGAATCTATATGAAATTTTTTATCGTGTCCTTGTACGGGAGACTTTACTACTTTATGTCGTTGTGTGAAAGCTGGAGTAAATTGTTCGTTTGTATGTAAAATCTGCCAAGGGTGTAACTGTTTAAGCAGCGAACAGAATCAAGCACTCAATTATGGAAAGCAAAATAAAATGACGATGCACACTCATGTTGAGACTACCGACTCTTATGTCTCTAACTATATTAAATCTAAATATATTTTAAATAAATCCATATTTGAAAATAATTATGATACAATTTAATACACACAAAAATGTTCTGCTTTTCTGATATTTTAATCAACAGTAAAATCACAAGAGCTTTTTTTTATCGGATAAATTTCTCTTTGTAACGAAATAATTTTCCAATCAGTGATTTTATGAGAAAAACTGACATGAAAAAATCGCGAGACCGGAGGTCGAGCGATTTTGTCAAATGTCAGTTTTTCGAGCAAAATTACTGATTGGCAAAATATTGAGTTAAAAAGAAATTTATCCATAAAAGAAAAGCTCGAGTGATTTTTGGCAAGATAAATTAACTACAGAATATGTGAACGAACAACAACAATTAAAAATAATTATAATTTTCTCAAAACGACTCATATCGTACAGTATAGTTTCCACAAGACTTAAAAATTATAGCCGACAGTACAGATTTTAAAATGACGTGCGACTACTAGATATACTCTGCTTTTGAGGAACAGGTATTTTTATCGTGATAAAAAACGATGCACCTTTTTTATCGCTGTCAAAGTGACAAAATGTGACTGTCAAATAGACTTTTTTATATAGGAGTTAATTTATCATTATAAATATTTTATAAAAGACATACACACATACAGGCGCGCGCACACGTACGCAATCATGCATGCCCATACTGAGCTGAGAGTGCGGAGAGCATGTACGCTCTCTGCACTCTCAGCTCGCTAAGAAAACGTAGTTTTTCATTGGGATGTAAATGTACTCCACAACTCATAACTCACATTGGACTCAACTATCAGCAAGAAAAAGGAACTTTTTTTTTTTTTAATAATGTCCGAGAAATTGGAAAAAAATATTTCGCCCCTTTACGTCCCTAAAAAACGCCCTTCTGCGCCCTTTAGATACGGACTTAGCGGGTTTTTAATATTAGGAGTGAAGTCTGCAAACTCTCAAAATGTTCATTGATTCCCTAATTTTTTATTTTTTAAAATCTATTTTTTCCGTACCTAAGATAACCAAATGTCAACAAATATTAATTTTCAAAGAATGCCCTAACCATCACAGAAGTATGTTTTTGGTAAGAGAACCTTATTAAAAAATAGTTCTCAACGGTCGTGGTAATAACAAAATAAAACGGCATCAAACTCCCAAAAATTGTTTATTTTTTATAAACTTTTAAGACACGCAAAATACAGAAAACGTAGAGGTATAGAGCTCAAAATTCTACACAAAAAATGTCACTTACCAAAAAGACCCTACACGCAACCGTTTTGGTGTAAAATTAAAATCAATGTTAAGCCGTCACAAGCCTGAACGTCAAAATCAGCCTTTTTCGGTGCGTTTCGATCTTTAAAACTATTGAAGAAATGGTAATAGAAACAAAACATTTTAGAGGGGGAAATGCTTTTATAGGAACGACCTCGCTTTCAGAGGCCAGGATTGATAGCATGGTGCCACCGTTCTCCTTCTCAGAATCCTTTGAGAATTATAGTAACAGTAAAAAAATATTTTGTTTAAATAGGCTCAGAGCCGAGATTTTAAGCTTGAACGAAAAAAGTAATTGTTTCTGTCTTTTTTCTGTGCGCAAGATTACTCAGGAACTAAAAAAAATATGTCGGGATCTGGAACTAGATTATATTTTGATCTTATTCTGTCGGATTGCAGGGTAAATGGGGATAAATAGGTAAAGGAAGCAAGCAAGCGAGTGTATAAAATATGGATTTAGTGTATGTACGAGAACAATTTTGCATAATTTTTTAGCATTAGCCACACCCACTACCCCCAACTTTTATTTAAAAATTGCTTTTCAGTTGTCAAAAAGTATTCAAAAGGTACAGGCATTATTTCATAATTTTGACAGACTGCAGATGGCGAAGGGACACCTAATTATATCAATTTCAACATCCATTTTTATCACTGACGTTAAGCGTGACATGGTTATTTTTGGTGTCTATTTTATGTTTGGCGCAGTTGAGCCTCTCCGAGTTGTGTATTTAAATCATTGAGGGCAACTTATTAAATTTATTTCTGTAGTTAAATTAGTATCAGAATAAAAAAGAAACATCTTTCACGTTATATGAGAATAGCCCCCAGGTTGAAAGCGTTATTTAAATATCTTTTATTTATATTTACCGAAATGATTACGAAACATTTTTATTTAAATTAACGTATCCTTTGATCTCTTTCATTGAAAATATGAAGCAGACATGTTTTTTAAGATTTCAATATCGCAAACAAAAACAAACAAATGAAAGTCTGACAGACTCATTTGATGAATAATTTTAAAACGAAATCTTTTTTGGTTTGTGAAGTTTTATAGTCAGTAAGGGCATTGTCAAAACTCCTACGTATATGTGTTAACAACAAATCATTTTTCTTAATAATAACATCTTAGTTTATTTGGCAAACAACTATTTGATGGATAAGAAAACCAGAGATTGCTGTATGTAGAATAACTTGCATCCGTACTTTCAGTCAAAGTATATCCTCAGTTAACAATTCGATAGATATGAATTTAGATTCTCTCCGAAGTAACTATTGCAAACATAAGATACGGTAAAGTAATGGAGTGTTATGGTCCAAATAGTCAGAAAAGATCCCCTTACTGCGATTTATTGCCGGTTTATGATATTTGCGTCGTTTTTATGATTGTTTATTTTATTGTTTGTACTAGTAGCCTATGGGGCATGTGCATCGTATAAATAGCATGACCTGAAATTTTAAGTATATTAAGGTGGTTTTCAGTTTTAATGTTTTATCTTATTTTTAGCATTTAGCATTTAAAAATCCAAGCAAATAACTTTTTGATATTGTTGATTGGTTGATTGATTGATTT
Organism: Rutpela maculata; assembly: GCA_936432065.2. Classification (NCBI taxonomy): domain Eukaryota; kingdom Metazoa; phylum Arthropoda; class Insecta; order Coleoptera; family Cerambycidae; genus Rutpela; species Rutpela maculata. Next base: position 133,422,423 of record OW386289.2, read on the forward strand.
ACCAGCATGCGGTAGGCATTGTTACCAGTCCCAGGGTTATACAGCTGGGCCTACTACGTCCACGCTGGGTTGGACTAAGGCCATGCTTGTTGCCAGCAGCGAAAGCCACATGGCGCATGGTAAAGTAAAGTAGTATGGGAGGTGTAGGTATTTAGTTACTGCATTGTGTCGAAAGGGAGCGTTTGAGCTCCCTTTCTCGTGTTTTTGGTTCTGGACTTCTGCCTCTTCTGAGGCTTCTTGTGAATTATGTTGTGTTTATGATCCCTTTTTGTGTTTCTGTTTCTTCGAATCTTCTTTTTCTGAGTCTTCTGATTCCTCGGTTTTCGATTGTGGTAGAGTATATATGGTTGCGCGATTTCATTGTGGTGTTCATTTTTTAATCCTGATCCTCTCAGTTGTTGTCCTCCGCTGTAGCATGGTCTCCCTATTTTTAGTTTGTCGGTGTTCGGAGCTAGCGCTTGCTTCAGTAGATATGTTGGGTTTCTTCCTTGGCAAGTCCCCAGTGCTTCATTGCGTACATTTTTATCTTTTTCTTAATTGTCTTTCCTTCTAACAGTGTTGATGTTTTATGTCGCTGTTTTCGTCTTGTTGTTTTTTCGAGTAGTTGTACGATGCCCCTTACTGTTCTTCTCAAAAACTTCTTCTGTTGGCTTTTGATGTTGCCGTTTGACGGCTATGTACATACATTTGGTAAGGTCCCATGATAGTTTATTTTTCTCAGTGAACAGTATGATTACTTTTATGACTGTATGCCGTTTTGATTATCTCCTTTATCGTTTCTCTCCGTTCCAGTTAGTTTGTCAGGTCTGTTCCTAGATACTTCAATTTGTTCATTGTTCTTATGGAGTATTCATCTATTTTGTTTTCCTCTCCGCTGGTCCAACTCTCTTTTGTTGACGGGTCTCGCTCCATTATTAGGCTTTTCTTGAAGTTTGTTTTCTGTCCTGCGTCCTGTGTCCTGTGTCCTGCGGCGATTAGGAGATCACCGGCGTATGTGTGTGTGTTTTCTTAGAAAATATCATTTTTCTGAAAGAAGCCTGCACCACGCATCTCCGTTGAAGTGCTGTGAGAATTCAGTTTTGACGCAGTATATCAACAATGCCTCATTGATTATTTCCGGTTTAATTTAAATTAAATTCGTTTTAATACTTTTAAGGGTTTACTTTATATTAAATTCGTTTAAGTAGTTTTAATAATTATCAAAAAAGAATAATTTGACCATACTTTACGAACAATACGTTATTGATTATTTCGGATATAATTTAAATTAAATTCGTTTGAATATTTTTATAGTGATTAAAAAATAATTTACTTGGAGGTTCCAAATGTCTGCACGACTATTGTTTATTTACTCTTTCAAATACAAATCTTTACATCTTATTATTTTTTTTTCTGAAATGAATATGACACTTTATCTTTTATTTTGTGATTCAAATAGTGCTATTAGTTATTTCACTCAAGTGAATGATAATTTATGCCCGCGCCAGATAACTATTTGTAGGTTTAAGACCAATTTTTTGCTTATCACCGGGATTAAATTTATTCTGCGGAATAAGTGCCTCTATTTATAGATGAAAGTACTGGACCTTAAATGTAATATAAAAATTTCGAAAACTGACGGAATCAGGGATATTGATGAAAATGGGAATACTCACCTTAATAGGGTCATTTAGTGATATGGCAGATTCCTACTTTTTCTTCCTCATTTTAAAGTATAACAAACCAATAGCCTCAGAAAAAAATGTCAGCTCAATTGAATCAATAGCCACAGAGATATTCGCATTTGAATAGAAACACGCTCGGTCGGCCAACAGTCCATAGAGTGACGTCACTTGGCGTGCGCCGATACTTATATTAGAGCAGCGATTTCGTAAGTCTATCGTGTCGTTTTTTTTTGGCGTAAAACCAGGTCAAACATGTTAGGTTCCTTTGAGTATGTCACCGGGCATATGAAATCCTTTTTTACATTTTTTTTTGTGGTCTCGAACTTTTTAAATCAATTAAAAGTGAAAAAAACGTTTTTTTAAATAAAATTGTTTTTTTTATGTTTCCACCGCCATATTTTTAAAACTATTAAAGGTACCGAAATTTGTTTTATGTCAAATTAAAGCACACACTGTAGCGCTTTTACCAATATAAATAATTTGGGCACAATTCGCACTTTCATTTCTCTAAAAATCAGATAAACTAAAAATATATATTTTATGTATTGAAATCTTCACCAATCGATAAACTTTTTTATTTTTGAAAATATTTACATACATGCAGCGAAGAAAATAAAGCCTAATAATCACAAAAGTTTTTGAAACAATATATTTTTTCCTAAAATGTACCGTGTGGCAACAGCGATTTTTTTTATCAGCGCTAAATGCGACATTGAGACGCAGTTAATACACCTCGCATGCAGGGTTGGTCAGATTAGTCGCGTAGAAGTGGCGGTTGTCGAAAATCATTAAGTATTCATTGTTCGGATAAAAATTGTGACAATCGAAAATGTGCTTGTTTTAAGGAAGGCCTAAAATGTTGCAACGAGTGCAAATGTCGTTCCTGTAACAACATTATTAAAGATTTCGAGGCAGATATGAACGAATTAGAATGCTATTAATGTAGGGCCTACATAAACTACATACTATATATTTATCTATCCAAATAGAAAATTTATTTCAACAATAAAACTCATTTTATGTGTACGTTTTTACTTTCATTCATTTAAAAATGTCTAATAAACTTACTAATTAGGTGGATAGTTAGTAACACCGATTGATATTTATAGATTAGGTATTTATATCTACCTACCTGTCTTTTTATAATTAAAAGGAGACTATTTTATATTTATTGTACAATTTCTTAATATTAACAAGATATGATCAATACTACTGTACAATATATGAAATATTGAACAATAATATTGATCCTCTAGATGCTTTTGATCACGACTGGTTTTGTATCTATTGATATAAGTTAAACTACTACATACACCCCGACCGGGACTGTCAGATCGTTGCAGTCGGCAGGCTTGCTACAGCCGAGCGCGCAAGAATATGACTTTAGCCCGTTAAAAAAAATCGCTGACTCAATACTATGAACGGGACATGAAAAATTTTTATCCTAAAAACTTTTCTCAACTATTGGCTTCAATTTGTACGCAGCATGTATATACAAATTTTCATAAGTAAATTTTTTTCTCGATTGTCTAAAATTACGCTACTGAAAATAACAAGTTTAAGTTTCCTATTATTTTTCCAACTTAAAAAAAATAAATCGGGTTCACGTGGGACGTTGTTCGAAGCGCTATTGTGTCTACTTTAATCTAAAAAAAAAAAATAGCTTGATAGCACAAATATTTTCAGAGATATAGCGGCGGAGACGTTAAAAAACATATTTCATTAAAAATCTATTTTTTTTTGAGTTTTTCCGAAATAAAAAAGTTCTCGACCACCAAAAAATGTAAAAAATGATTTCGTGTGCACGATTATCTTACTAAAGAATCCCACTAAGTCTGGTTTGGTTCTACGCCGGTTTTTTTCTCGAAAACTAAGCGACTTTACTTCCAGATTTTACTCTACTAACTAGCATTCGCAGCCGTGTTCACTGGGCGGTTCAGCCATCTGACGTCACAACTCGACTACATGTTATCCCGAGCGTTTTTAAGCGCGCCGACTTTAATAATTTTTTTATACATGAAGGCGACGTCAGAAAATTCTAACTTTTGGCATACTTACTGTACTCATCAAGCTCTTTCAGAATATGTAATAATAAAAAAATGTTAAATGAGCCTATTGCTCCAATTTTAAAAGAAAGAAAGCATTCGTGTCGACGTACCTATGTCCTTTCACAATATTAAAACATTGTAAAAAAATAAATTACTGACGTGGAAAAGAAAAATCCTATTGGCGAACGAATAGACAAGACGTGAAATGAAATTTATCGAAAGAATATGACATAAGCTGCACAATGGAACTGAGAAACGATATGGGTGGAGTTAGATACGATAAATTTAATCTACAGTAATATCGGCACCGCTTCCTGCACGTATATCCAATAAAACTCATTCTTCTACAAAGGAATCCATGGACCAGTGTAACGATGCCTTCAATCCCAGATGGCTAAGTAATTTCCAAAGGATTAGAGCACACACTTGCCCAAATTACTCCTTGAAATGTATATATCTTATTTGAAAATTGGAAACGAATTTACGTACCTGATATGTTTCACTGCTAAGATGTCTGGTTTGAATGTATGCTTTAGTGTTTGGAATTTTACTTCTAAAAAAGTTTTGTAAATTATTACGTATTTACGAAAATATTAATAAACTGTGATAACAGAGTTACACACTTTTTCATATAAAAGTAGTAAAAATATGCAATATCAAATCAACAAAATAGATATTAAATTAAAAAATTACCATAAAATCAGCCATCGTCAGTCAGGTTCATATTTTTTTTGTTTTTTTTTTTGGTGTCATTGGATTTTTCTACACTACTGCCCAAAAAATTTAAAAAAAATTAAAAGGCAGTAAGTTGTTGAAAAATTACATTTTTATTGATTATGAAAGAGCAGTAAGTGATGCAGCTTCTGAATTAATCCTGTTTTACAGGTTCCTACGTTTAACCGAATAAAATGGAATGGCAAGCAGCAGTATGTGCCATTATTTTAAAAAATTGAGAGGTACAAGGCAGTATGTGCATAAACAGCAATTACTGCGATTTACCTTAGCATGATATTCGCGTTTTAAAATATTGTACTTGGCCAAACGGCAGTATGTGCATGAACTCTCGCAGATAAAAGATTTTTCTTTCCACTTCAAAATGTTCAAAATTAATTATCTAGCATTTAAAATCAGCTTTACGAAACTGGAGAACTATTGTGTCATTCAAGACCAACACTTGAAATTTCATTACTTACTGCTGACTTTGTCAGTCAAACTATTACAGAAAAACTGAAGCAGAACGCAATATGTGATTTTTTTCTTAAATTAAAGAGTGCATATTAAAGACAAAAATGGTGATTTTTGTATTTATTCTAGACCCTAATTACTTCATTGCGCTATTTTTACGGAAGGGCTATAAATTTCATTAAAGTTCGATTTATTCAGATTCGATATTTTGTCACTTACTGCCTTTTGCCTTTTTTGAGCAGATTAGCCAATTACATAATATACCGGGTGATTTTTTTAGTTGGTACAGCACCTTTTCCTCGCTTATTATTAAAGATAGTTTTGAAATTTTGCAGGCATACTTAGTGACACTTTTTGCATCTAATGCACTTTTTAAAATGTTTCTGCTGTTTCCCATCTAACCGGAAGTGACGTCAGCTTTCGATTTTCAAATGAAACATTATAGTTTTTCTTTTGGATTTCAAAACTCATTTTTTTTTGAGTTAGAATACGCAAAAAAGTATTAGGTTAGAGAGGAAAGTTTTTGAGATAATGCGATTTTAAGGTTTCAGTTGTTGAGAAGCACTAAAAATTGAGTTACCTATGGAATGATTTTGTGGCAGATTAAAATTGCCGTCAAAACGCGTAGTAGGCGCATGTCAAGTCAATAGAAGTTTGCGTTATCGTCTTTGAATTTAGCATTTCAAACAATTAAAAACCAAAAAAACAATAAACATTTTTATTTCACACAGTGACAAAAATTTAAATATGAAGCTGCAATAACAAGGAAATTATCAAAAATAATTTTCAAATAAGCCACCATTTTGATCTAAACACTTTTCAACTCTTCTCTTGACACTTTCTGTTGTGTTTTCAATAATCTGGGAGTTCATCTCTTGGCAGATTTCACGAACAAGTGCTTTCAAAGCCGCTCTTGTTTCGCGTTCGAATTCATAAACATTATCTTTAATGTGACCCCATAAAAAATCTAATGGATTGAGATCCGGGGACCTCGGTGGCCATCAATCGGCCCGGAGGTTCCGATCCACCTGTCCTCAAAAATAACTGTTAGAAGACCGTCCACCACCCATCCGTGAGGAGGGGCTCCGTCTTGCATAAAATAAATTTCTCGAAGTGCTGCCAAAGGTAAATTATCACTTATAATATCCCTAGAGCTTAAATTATTTCCGGAAATTTTTTCGAAAATTTTGATAATTTTCTTAAAATATTCATGAACGAGGAAAAATTTCCGGATATTAATTTAAGCTCGTGGGATATTCGGTAAGAAAATTTCACACCATTATTTTATAAATATTATGCCAAAATTGAACATTTTTATTACGAATGACACAAATTCATTCATTATAGTGAGCCATGGAATAACAACTGGTGGTTAATAAAATACGAAATTTCTTAGTGAAATAACATACCATTCTCCAAGTTTAGTTACATGAACTTTTTATAAATAACTTAAAAACATATTATATTTCTGTTTTTTACTAACTTTGGTCTACTAAAATTGGTGGAACATCATTTATTTTTGATAATTATTCTGAAGTACCCACCTACTTCAAGATTAATATGTTTAATAAAATACGAAATTTCTTAGTGAAATAATATACCATTCTCCAAGTTTAGTTACATGAACTTTTTATAAGTAACTTAAAAACATATTATATTTCCGTTTTTTATTTACTTTGATCTACTAAAATTGGTGGAATATCATTTATTTCTGATATTACTTAAATGCGAGCACAGGGAATCTATTCATTCTTGTCGCAGAGACAATAATTAACAACTTCTAGGCGGCCATGGAATAATGAAAGGTAACAAGATAGTAATGGCTGCCGCACTTACAGACGTCAATTAGATTAATTTTTACATTCTAATCATAACAAAATTTGATTATCAGCCATAAGAATAAAGTGCATGAGCATATAGCACAAAAATGGCTCTAGGTTCTAAAACACATTAATTTGTGTACTTATAATATCCTCGTGAATATCCTCTTTTGCGTCGCCAAATAAATTTAATTCTAAAAGCACTCCAACTCCCGCGTCTTTACTTTGACATTTTAATTGACAGAAAAATTTCCACTTATTAATTTGACAGAATGTAAAAAATTTCCGGAAATTTTTTGGGTTGCCATGGTAACTTAACAAAAAACAAGCCTATGATTGGTTAAAAAATGTGGTGTGAAATTTTCTAGATAATTTTTTTCCAAGAACGGCAATATGTTTTGGGAATAAAACGCTGCATTAAGATTTTGATCATAAACAACAGATCCAATCAGTTGGTTGTTAATAAACATTGAACTTCCAGATTATTTGAAAGTTGCTGGATTTAGTTAAGTGTAAGTTAACCATGGACCAGTAGTGTGTGTTATGTCGATTGAAAATACCATTATTGGTAAAACTGGCCTCGTCACTCCAAATTACTTTGCGCCAAAACCCCGGATCTTCTTGATATTTTATCATGAACCATTCGCAGAATGCAGTTCGTCTAGGAAAATCTCCAGGAAGTAACTTTTGATGTATCGAGTATTTGTAAGAATGCTGCCCGTATCGTTTCAATGTTTTCTGGATGAAGGAATATGATATGTCAAATTGCACTTCTAGTTGACGAATTGAAATACCTGAATTTTCCGTAACGGCCAGTAGAATATTTAATTCATTAGCCTCTAGCAAGTTCTATTTCGTTTCACTTTAAATTGTTCTGAAATTCTTAAATTTGTAATTTTTTTTTTTTAATCGACGATCAAGTATTCTTTTCTCGGGATATTTTGCATTGAAACTATGACAAGTTGGTAAATATCTTTGACCATTTTGGTTAAAAATCATAAGGATGTTAAAGAAATCTTCGTTTGTATAATCATTTTCCATTTTTTCCCCTAATTTTTTGTGAGGTGACGTCAGAAAATTTTGAAATGCTAAATTCAAATACTACAACGCAAACTTCTATTGACTTGACCTGCGCCTACTACGCGTTTCGAGGGCAATTTTAATCTGCCACAAAATAATTCCATAGGTAACTCGATTTTTAGTGTTTTTCACCACCTAAACCTTAAAATCGCCTTATCTCAAAAACTTTCCTCTCTAACCTAATACTTTTTTTACATATTCTAACTCAGAAAAAAATCTAGTTTTGAAATCCAAAAGAAAAACTATAGTGTTTCATTTGAAAATCGAAAGTTGACGCACTTCCGGTTAGACGGAAAACAGCAGAAAAATTTTAAAAAGTGCATTAGATGCAAAAAAATGTCACTAGGATGCCTGCAAAATTTCAAAACTGTATCTTTAATAATAAGCGAGGAAAAGGTGCTATATCAACTAAAAAAATCACACGGTATATTTGTTGCCTAATTAATTCCCTAAATTAACCTAACACGGCAGTAGAAAAGACACAAAAGATATATCACAAGGACACTCTCTTCTCGTCCAAGGGTCTATCAGGACATTTTTTTATTATAACATTACACAGGTAGACCACGGAAAGGCAATTAAGGAATACCAAGCTAACCTAATTAAAGCAACAGTTTAATAGTGTTCAAAAAATTAACTAACACGTTTGCATATTTTTAAAGGCCAATAGATGAATAGCATTTGTTGGAAGAGGAACATTAATATAAACTATTTTTTTTAGGTACTGGCTCGTAGGATTATCTATAATTTCCATATGAATTTATTGTATGTTTGTGTGTATGTATGTACAAACAGTCTGATAAACATATCTTAAAGTTTGAGTGTTCGTTAGATAAGGCAGATTCTTTAGCAAGATAATCGACGTATTCGTTATGTGGGATTTCTACATGGGATTTAACCCAAGGCGGTTCATATATATTTCTATATTTTGAGGATTTAATTCTTGGGTCCTGGTTCATTAAAATAAATCTCTATAAATTTTCACATTTATTTTATTTATATACAGACGTTTCGGCGTTTGTTCACACCTTTTTCAATGTATCCCTAAAATATATTTTTGTTTGAAATTACATTTTGAATTTAAAATAATAAGAATAAACCATACCTTAAAACAAAATTTATCCGAGGATGTGGCACTAGTTCACTGTTTTTACACTTATTGTTTTTCTTTTTTCGTTTCATTTTTTTAAATTTTTATTATTTTCACTTTTTTGTGTGGCTTAACAAGTTCTTTAATAATACTGAGGGATGAGATTCATTTAGATGCTAATATATGTCTGTTTTCTGGAATTTTACCGATCTAAATGCTTTGCACTTGTCTTAGATATGGGTTGATTTTAAGTGGTTTCAGTGGCGTGTTTTGGCGTTTTTTACTGTTGTGTTCTGTATTCCTTCTTATGATGGTTTATTAAAAGGTTATTGTATATACTGTTCAGGTTCTGCGTGTCAGTTTTGTCATTTATACTATTTGGATGCTTTTTAATTTCGATAATTTCTCGTTTTTTGGTATGCGTTTCAGTAGTTAGTATTTGTATTTTGTCAAAGTTGAATTTATGTTTCATGTTCTGTACCTACATGTTTGGTAAGTGCTGTTTTGTCTTTTTTGGCGTACTTATGGCCTTGTATTCTTTTGTCTAAATGTTGAGAGGTTTGTCCTATGTAAACTTTGTCACAGTTATTACATGGAATTTTGTATACAACATGAGTCTTTTTTAAAGGTGGTGTTTTAGCCTTTAGTTTGCTAAAATTTGATTTCAACAAATGGTTTCCTTTGTGGCAAATGGATATGTCATGTTTTTTAAGTTTTTTTTTCCTATTTGTTCTGAGAGTCCTTTCGTGTAAGTGATTGCTATGTAGTTAGTTTGGGAATTACCAGATTTTATTTGTGTTTTTAGGGGGGTATTTTTGTAGAATTTGTTTATTCGTTTTTTAAAAATATTGTTGAAAAACGTTTCTATATTTATGTATAATATGTAAGCTGGTTAAGGTGCTTCAAGTAAAATATATTTATGATAATTAATGCCTTATTTGATTAAAACCAACGGAATTCAGCATTTATACCTTTGCTATCAACAACGTTAAAAAATATATTACATATTATTACAAGATCAAATTTATACAAATTAAGAATAAAAAATAAATTCAAGTATGTTGGACAAAAAATACCTTCAGTTGTAACTGGTATAGAGGCATACACGCAAAAAATAAGAAAGTAGTGAAATGTCTTGTATCTGATAGTGGTTTCAAGTTTATTAGAAATGTATAAATATTCGTAATGGACAAATGAATGCTTGCAGTTAGGAAATGTAAAAATAATACGAAAAACAAAAATTATATAATGTGTGTTCACATTATTAATTAGTCCATTCGTTTGGCTTCAGTCAGATCAAATTGATTCCAATTTTGATGTCGAAATGAGCATCCGGCATTGGTGCTCAAGAAAATTACTTCAGTGCTTTACAAGTTTGTGAACTTTGTTCAGATAACAAATAGCCATTGTCGCGTGCTGCTAGTGACCACTATTACTGATTCGTGGTAATTACATTTGGTACAAACTTATTTGTAAGTGACTTTCCAATATTCTTTGTCTCTAAAGACTTCATTAGTTGTTAATTGTACTTTTTACGCAATAATTGTTAATATAAATATTCACTATGTTAATTTCTTTAAATGCTAATTTTTAAAATTAATTGCTTTACCTCATTTTGGACGTTCTTTATTAGTTTCAGCCATAACCTTGCAAAAAACCATTCTCTTCTAAAAGGCATTACTGTTTACAGTTAGAATAGCGCTGAATAATTAAATTTAAACTCTAAAAAGGTTGTCAGTGCACTGTACAATACTGTAATATTATTAGGTTTATGGTCTTGTTTACACAGAATATCGAATTAAATTTCTCAACAAACGCAAACTTTTAAAGTTCCCAAGTTAAAATTAAATTTATCCTCACAAAAACCCCAGCACGGAATTACCGTATACCAGTTTCCCATAAACTTACTCCTAACGAGAAGATTGACACGCCAATACGATTTTTATTAAAAAAATATTAGAGCTTTTAGCCGGAGTAGTTTTTATCAGGAATTAAAACTCTTTAGCATAAGGTGCATTGTAGCGAACAGCTTTTGTAACTGGTGGAAATTTAATTTTAAAGTTTGTAATCACATTTGGTACGTTCAGTAAGAAACATTTTATACAACTTGTAAAAGCTATTCCCTATTAAATGTAAAATCTTTGTAATAGAACATAAGAGAAATATATTTTTGCAATAACAGAAACTTTTCATGTTAACACTTTTGTTCATAAACAGTCCCTGATTTTAGTTTACTTCGTATTTATCCCATTATTTGAGGAATAAATTGACAGTAGGAAAAATTTTGGATTCAGTGCACCAAAATTCATATAAAATGGTCATCAGTTCAAAAATTTTTTTTTGTGTTTCGATGTTATTAAACTACTTTTATATACAAGTATACAGAAATATCAACATGACGTATATTGTACGTATAATATTCGCACAGCATAATAACTTCGAATTATCGACTAATTTTTTTTGGTTGTTACCAGGCAAATAATGTAAAGTCTCGAAAACTTATTAAGCATACACATATTTTTCAAGTACAAGAAAGAGTACATTCCCCTTTTCTGTAGCTGTGTAAACCCATATGTATTCCGTGAAGATATAAAGCAGCCTGGTGTTCTAAAACTGCATGCTCTGAATAAATATGCAAAATCAATTTAAAATTGCGAGAGATTTTTCATTGCGTAAAAAACTTGTTGGATAAATCTGAAAAGATAAATTTTGACTGCTACAGACTTTATTAAACAAAGCGTTGCTATTTTTCTCTTCAATGCCGATTTGTGATATTTACTTCGTAGTACAGTAACTAAATATTTTGATTTAGAAATATTGTCATATGGTTTAAATTTCGTTTTTCTTTCATAATTTAATAGTAAATGCATCAAAGATAGGTTTCTATTTCATGTGGGGACTTGCTGTTCTATAGGGAGTGGATGCCACCGCGGCAATGAGGCAACGCCCAAAAAAATAACTGAAAGAGAACTGAATTAAATTTTAAGAGGAAAAGGTTTTGCACAAATTTTTATATTAATTCATACATGCTGTTTCGCAAGTGCCATACACTAGTGAAGACTACAGTACCCCGAGGCGGTTTCAAAATCACCTTTATTATATCCCTTGTGCCCTTCGTTTCTGATATACAGCGTGTTTTCTATTTTCAATCGACCATATTTTTTTATTAGCTCAAACAAATCGAACCAAATTTAGTAGGCGTCTTTCACTAATAGAGGTCTTCACAATTTAGTACCACAAACGAAAGAAATATCATGGTAACGGGCTCATTTTTTCTCTTAGGCATTTGCCCAAAAAATTCACCCTGTATATTGAATTTTTTCAATATTCAATACCAAATTTAAAAATATTCTAATAATGTATTTAAACCATGTAATTAGTTTATTTGCCACACTTTTAATCCTTCGAGAATTAACAACTGAGTTTCATCAATTTCAAAACTATTTGGGAGCCTTTCGGCTGCAAAAACATCAGTAATTACATTTAATTTTGCTGTAAAGAATTGAATTTATACCCAGTAATTAAGGAGTATAAATATTTGTAGATACAAAATGTATTTATCCAACAAACCAAATATTAAATATATTTCTAACAAACAAAGAAAAGAATGCAAAACACAGAGGGGCACTTATTTATCTAAATGAAAATCTAATAATATTAATCAACCAAATAACTTAAAAATTTAGTTTTAAGTGCCAACGAAAAAATATAATTGTGTATATAATATGATTATATACCTAAATTTATCAACTAAACCAAGTTCGAAACACTAATGTTTTATAAAAAATTAACCAACCGGATCGAACTGGACCGAAAAAATGTTACGAATTTACCCTGATTTCAAACTAGTTGCGATAGGACTGTAATCTAATCTAAAATGATATAAAAATCTTACCATATCCATGTAGGGCTTGAACCACTATTTTATTTTAGTTGTAATATCAGAAGTAGGAAAGGTATTTGGACAGGCAAGAAAGAAAATTTTTGGTACTATACTCTAACTAAAATTAATTTTAGTATCACTAAAATATACACGAATATTACAATAATTTTATATTATCGAAAATAAGGACCGTCTTTATTAACTCTCAGTTCAAATCTGTCTATCTTAAAAAGAGCGTTCTGGTTTTTTATAAGAAACCCACAAATAATGTTTCAGTTTCATTCACCTAGCGACAGCTCTTGCTGACAAGAGATATCAAACAATAGTATACAAATTGTAGATTTCCCTAAATAAAATAATACTAAATTTGTTGCATATTTACTGATTCGTTAGTCATAACATCTACAAAATAATTTAATCCAACTCTGTATTTTCCTTTTCTTAGACTCGAATGTTTATATAAAGATTATTCAAAGCTTTAGGCGTCTAACAAATGTTCTTAAATATTATTTAAGATACACTGTCACTGATTATGAACTCGAGATTCCGCTTATATAATTTATAATGTCTAACATGACTTTATAACGGGAGATAAACCCAATTAGCGAATTGTGAACCATATAACTAACATTGTTCTATTTATTTCTAAAATTAAATTGGATAAGGTTTATTCATTGTACATTAAAGACTAGATAGTGGGACAGCTTAACGTCGAATTTCGCGTTAATGTGAACACACCGGACAAAACCACCAAATTTTTCCAGGTACTAAGTGCTGTAGTTTTTGTGTAACTTTCCTCTGAGATACTCCCACCAAATCCTGCTCTAGTTTCCTTAGGTGAGACCGGTAGTGATTTATCAGTGCTGTATAACATTGCAGATGATATTTGGCGTTGAGGGCAATGAGATCACCACCTTCTAATGCTACCTACAACTGGGTTTCTTGCAGTTCTGTTGTCATTTTTCGTATGCCCGTATCAGCTGTTAATGTTCGAAATTCATGAAGGAGTCCATCGCTTCCACAGTTGTACTGCCTCCTGAAGTATTTCCCCGCTTTTTAGCTCTATCCAACTTGAAATTGCTGAACTTGACGTAACAAGATTTATGCCATGCACCATGGTTTTGGACCAGTTCATCCGCATTCATGTCGCTTCCAAAATATAGTTTCACTGACAATGACTCCAAGCTTCTAAACTCATGTCCATTGAGTGGACAGTTTAGATTTCCTGAAGTTGTTTTCTGACAGTTTTCTGACACTTGTTCCAATCCATCTTGTATTACAATTCAATCTGAAACAAAATAAAAAACATATTAGAAAACGTGGTCACACCAGACAAAACAGTTCATCGCTGAATAGTTTGTAATTGGTACGTATATTAATGAATAAATATATAGTGTGATACATTTAAAAGTTGTGGAGTTGTATTCCCTGACCCCAAATATGTATACTCAGACACCAAGTTTGTGGTCCTAAGCGATATAGAAACCGAGATATTGATAATATACCCACCTGTATTTCAAAATGACAGCTATAAAATCCAAAATGGCCGACGGAGGAGCTGGTTCCTATCAAAAATTGAAAGCTAGTACCTGGAAAAAATTTGGTGGTTTTGTCCGGTGTGTCCACATTTTCATAAGTTGCCCTACTAAGATAATTATCGGACCCAGCGCATTCGCCATTACTTTCAATTTCAATGGCTGTGATGTTTGGTCACTACCTTGTGTGGCGATTAAGAGTAGCAGGTTGGTTTCAATAGCCCAAGTTAATTTTTAGGTGAGCCACAACTACGCGTGACGTGGTTAGCGTCATTGGTTTTAACCTAGCTAGCACAGTAAAGGTACGGAGAGCAAAAAGTCAGTGGATTCAAGACTTGAAAAACTCTACTTGCTTTTATTAAACAATATTTAACATATGCTCCATTTTCAGTGATTTCCCCAAATGGCGGGATTCTCAAAATTTACTCTTTTTAAAATTAGCATATTCAATACTGCGTCTTCCTGCATGTTTACAGTAAACATTTCTCACCTGATCTCTTAATGTCTTTTCGATACGTTACGATTAATTATTTTAAACCAGTTCAAAATAAAACGAACTACTTTTTACAATAATACATCCTAAAAACAAAGAGTAGTGACCTAACCACTCCGTACTCAGCTAGAATGTAATAAAATGTAAACTGTCTATTGACCGATAGGGTTAGGATTGCGCGCCATAGCAATGTTCGTATTATACAATGCCCTTTTCTCACTCCCTATGCATTTTATCTAAAATTCTCCAAATAAGATAAATTCCTCATTTCATTAGCTACAGCTTGCTTACAGTATGAAGTATTTTGAAAGATAAAAAAAGTTACCTCGATTCACGCTTTTTCGCTATAAATTACACAAGAATGGCAACTTCCATAAATATTTATTTGTTTTTCAGTCATATAATAAATATTATTTTTGCATACGCCGCACAGTGCGAAAAATATGCGCTTTTTTGGACAAAAATCTGCCGACAGTAGAGATTTCAATCAAATTAAATTTAAAAAAGTGGCAAATACTCTTAAGACATTGTACTTTAGAGTAGTGCTGCGGCAAAATTTAAAAAAAATTTTATTGTTCAAATAGGCTTAAAATGTCATGAAACGTCGAGCATTTAGGTTTGAGCAAAAAAATGTCTGTCGGTCTGTCTGTAACTTTTTTGTGCGCATGATTACTCTGGAACCGTTAAAGATATCGACTTGAAATGTAGTGCACATATGTATTTTAACGAGATCTGGAACTAGGTTATATGTTCATCTTATTTCGTTGAATGGTTGTGGGGTAAATTGGGGTAAATGAGGGTAAATAGGTAAATCAAGCAGGTAAGAGTCCATAAAATTGGTATTTAGTATATACAAGAAAAGCTAATGAAAAAAATTTTAGCATTAGCCACCCCCAATACTATTTATTAAAGGGGGTGAAAAAAATTATTTCATAGTAGATGATCATTCGAAAACTTATTTTAAAGAGGAAGATTAAATGATGTATTTATTAGAAATAAATTGAAATTTTTTTTGAATCCTATACATAACCTCAAAATTTGCCAAAAATTATTTTTTAAGTAACCTGAAATATTTCAAAATCCTGACATGATGGGCCAATTCTGAGGCCAGATTTGGATTTAGCGTGAAAAATTACTTCGGAAATTGGATAATATTGGGGTTAAAACTGAATGAAGTAATAAAAAATTGAGGCCTTTGGTTCTTGTACACATACTAAATCACATTTTTTTTCACCCCCTTTTATAATGGGGTGGGGGTAGTAATGGAGGTGGCTGATGCCAAAAATTTTTTTGAGACATTAGCTTCTCTTATATATACTAAATAACAATTATATGGATTCTTACCTGCTTGATTTACCTAGTTACCCACATTTACCACAATTTATCCCCCAACCCTTCAACAGAATAATATGAAAATATAATCTAGTTCCAGATCTCCTTAAAATACTTATGTGTACCAAGTTTCAAGTCGATATCTTAGACGGTTCCAGAGTATTTAATATATATAAGAGAAGCTATTGTCTCAAAAAAAATGTTGGCATTAGCCACCTCCATTACTACCTCCACCCCATTTTAAAAGGGGGTGAAAAAAAATGTGATTTAGTATGTGTACAAGAACCAAAGGCGTCAATTTTTGTTTACTTCATTCAATTTTAACCTTAACATTATTCAATTTCCGAAGTAATTTTTCGCACTGAATCCGAATCTGGCCTCAGAATTGGCCCATCATGTCAGGATTTTGAAATATTTTAAGTTACTTAAAAAATAACTTTTTTGACAAATTTTGAGGTTATGTATAGGATTCAAAAAAAATTTCAATTTATTTCTAATAAATACATCATTTAATCTTCCTCTTTAAAATAAGCTTTCGAATGGTCATCTACGATGAAATAATTTTTTTCATCCCCTTTTATAATGGGGTGGGGGTAGTATTGGAGTGGCTAATGCTAAATTTTTTTTTTGAGACATTAGCTTCCCTTGTTTATACTAAATACCAATTTTATGGACTCTTACCTGCTTGATTTACCTATTTACCCCCATTTACCCAAATTTACCCCACAACCATTCAACGGAAGATGAAAATATAATCTAGTTCCAGATCTCGTTAAAATACATATGTGTACCAAATTTCAAGTCAATATCTTAAACGGTTCCAGAGTAAACGTGCGCACAAAAAAATTACGGACAGACCGACAGACATTTTTTTTGCTCAAACCTAAAATTTTCATGACATTCTAAGCCTACTTGAATAATAAAATTTTTTTAAAATTTTTAGTCGTTTCTGTACTTCCACTGGATGTGGAAGTAATATCTGCGATTTTTAGGTTAGGTTAATCCAAACCCACTTTGCCGCAGCACTACTCTAAAGTACAATATCTTAAGAGTATTTGCCATTTTTTTAATTTAATTTGATTGAAATCTCTACTGTCGGCAGATTTTTGTCCAAAAAAGGGCATATTTTTCCCACTGTGCGCCGTTGGAAAAAAAAAGGTTTGAATACTATTATACTAAAATAGCAAATCCTTACCACAACATATGACAGATATAAAGGGGAGGAGATGAAAATTGTGAGTATTTTTCGCACAAAAAAGTTATTAATGAAAAAGTGCAATTTATTCCAATTTCGCAAATCCAAATCAATTCGCGACCTCAAAAATATGTTTTGTGAAGTGTCTTTACATAAGAATTATGTATTATGAATTACTACAGGGAAATCAGCCAAAAAAAGGAGGAAACCTGGACAAAATCAGTAAAAATCTGAATTTTTGCACAGACGTTTTTTGAGATGTCTCAAAATCAAATCCACAAAAATCGAAAAAAATCCCAACATGGCTTGCCAAGATATTGAAGGTCAAAGTTTTTTGAAAATATCTTGAGTCCTATGCATTGGATCCCCATGAGGCCAGTGTGAAAGTTGTAGAGAATTAAATTGTTTACAAGTTGTCTATTTTATTTGTTACCAACCCCTCCCCCCTCCTTTTCGAGAGGTCAAGGTCAAAGTTTCATAAACATGGTTTTTCGCGAATATCGTTCCCCAAAAAAATGCCAACAATAAAGTTGTGGAGAATTCAATTATCTACAAGATTGGTATTTTGCATTTCTTCCCAAAACCTCGCCCTTTTTGAGATATTCAAGGTCGAAGTTTAAAAAAATCATTTTTTGCAAATTCCTTGCTTCCTATTCATCGGTCATACGACAATATTCGCCGAAGCGAGGTGGCGGTGAAAGGAATAACAGACGATCAGGGACGGTTTAAGGGCCGGGCAACCCGGGCCACTGACCGGGTTGAAAAAATTGTGTTATTTTTTTTTAATGTACCATTTTTATTACTTTTTGGTTGGAAAATAATATCAAATAATATCACTATCTATATCAGCTAAAATGGTAATAATTCCGATTTGTCGAATAACATTAAAACCTTCTAAATAATTCAAAAATGTAACACAAACGTTTTTGTTTAGCTTTGATACCTCACTACCTCACTACTTATACTTCAAGCTTCTCATCCTGTTATTGATTGACACGGAGTCGATCATTAAAGAATTTGCATAAATGAAGGCCGGCATTCATTCACAAAAATTCAGAATATTCAGAAAATTGTTATATCAACATACCATTGTATTTCATTGCAGATAATTTACTGTTTATAAATAAATAGATTAAATAAATGGCAATTCGTTTTGTGTGAAATATTAAAATAATAAAGAGGAACCTTCCTGTAACTAAACTTGTGGCGGTATGGTCATCTCATTATAATAACATAGATAAAAAATTTATATTGCACATTAATTATTATTAATAAAATATTGTAAATGCACATTGATGTGTAAACATAAATTACTTGAGAATGGTTTATGGAAATGCATAGGGAGCAAGATATTCGCGGAAACCCGTTTTTTTAAACTTCGACCTTGAATATCTCGAAAAGGACGAGGTTTTGGGAAAAAATGAAAAATGTCAATCTTGTAGATAATTGAATTCTCTACAACTTTCATATTAACTTTATTGCTGTCCGATTTTTTTTTGCCGCAATATTCGCGAAAAACCATGTTTTAGAAACTTTGACCTTGAATATTGGGGGGCGGGTTGGTAAAAAATAAAAAAGACAATTTGTAGATAATCTAATTCTCTACAACTTTCACATTACCTCATGTGCATCCGATGTATAGGACGCGAGATATTTGCAAAAAACTTCAATATCTTAGGTAGCCATGTTGAGATTTTTGTGGATTTGGTTTTGGGACACCTCAAAGAAAGCTGAAATTAGCAAAAATTCAGATTTTTACTAATTTTGTCCAGGTCAAATGCTAATTTCTCTGGACTATATCAGTTTTTATATGTTCGAGAATTGCATAGCGTATATTGAATTCAGATGTATCGCTCTTTGACTAAAAAGTTTAACCTCTTAAAGCAAATCCCTTATTTAAGTATTATTCTGAGTTTTGCAGTAATGCCGTATCTGACGACAAATCTTAAATCTTATCCAAAGTACACAGTCACTTATTATGAACTCGACATTCCGAAATGTAGTCTAACGTGACTTTATAGCTAAAGACAACCCCAATTAGCAGAACGCAAACAATGTAACTAACATTGTTTTATTTATCTCTGAAATTAAATTGGATAAGATTGTTTATTATACATTAAATTTGACTAGATAAATTATCAGTCTTGGCGTATATGCCGTACTTCAAGTTTTAATGGCAATGGCAAGTTTTGGATGTTGTAATTTCCAAAGTGAATTAAAGGTCTGATATTCGTGAGGTTGAACAATATTGTCTTTTCAAGCAAAGTAAATTTTATATTTTTATGTACAAAATGTATTCTTGAAATTTTATATTTCTAAATTAAAACATTTTTAATAATCGACCCACAGATAGGCCACATAAATAACTTAGTATATCAAAAATTTTAAAAATGTAGCTGGTAAAGGTAGGACTATTTGTATTTATTGTGTTCGAGCTTGATTTTTTTTTCTATTTAATGCATTCGTTTCAATGTATGCTGATATATTTCTATGATTATTTCAGAATCTATGCATAATTTGTAAGTAAGTGTAATAATTTTGTAGAAAAAACATATACATTTTTCAATCAACATCAATTGTATTTCAATGCAGAAAAAAACTCAAATAATTCAGTTCCATAATAGATAGAAAAACTGCCAGTCTATTTCATTAAAGGTCAATGAATCATTTATAACAGGTACGCATGCGATTATAACATTTTTGGGTTTACATATTGATGAACGTTGAAGCTGGAAATCGCATTGTGAATATCCAAACTAGCATCAATTTAATTTTTGTTTAATAATATAATAATATTAAAACAGTGCTTACTAAGCAACAATTAGTTAATTTATATTATGCCCAAGTCAATTCTAGTGTCTGTTTCTGGATGAACTCCACTTTATCAGTTTATCACAGAACGTTTTAATTGCTCAAAAACATATATTGCATCGTATAGCTAATATTTCTAGTGCCCATTCTTGTAACCGGGTATTTAGAGAGTATAATATTTTAACCTTGCTATGTTTATACACTTTTGAAATGTGTGTTTATGTTTATCAAAATAAGAACGTATTCATTTTAAATAAATATATTCATAATCTAAATACGCGTAGCAAGCAAGATTTTCGAATACCATAAGACTAAATATAAGTTGCAATTCTCCAAATTACATAGGTCCAAGGCTGTTTAATTATTTACCCACATAATATAACTTAGCTGGAAGTTTACAGGATTTTAAAAGTGAGTTAAAATTGTTTTTATCGTCAGAATGTTTTTATTCCGTATGTGATTTTTTTACCTAGTTTTTAAGGTAGTAAACATAACTATTCCTGTACAACTGTAGTATTGTCATTATGGAAAATAAATTATTATTATTATTATTCGCATCTATAATAATCTTGAACAAGCATAACTATCTTTGATATGGAATTGGTAATTCACGGTATATACTTCATATTTTCATTATTGTCAATTAGATCATTTTATATTTATAAAGTAAAGTTTAACAGATAGAACTTTTAACTACTTTTAGAGAATTTACTTTCTTCACGTAGAGTTCCTTAAGTGTAATTCTACTCTATAAGCCTATTATATAAAATACTCAGTGTGTATTAAGCTTTCCGATTCTGTTGGAATTCTCTGCTAAATTTTGCTATTTTAGGAAAAAAAAATATTTTTGATTTGGTCATTTTATGAGACGCATTCGAATTAAATTAAGTGGTCCAAGTATCTGACAAATTATTTCGGATTATGATTAGGCTCTTGTAGAATTTTGTGCTCCTAAAAGTGTTAAATGTCCCAGTGTGTGGCCTACCTAAACCAAAACAGGCGTCTTTTCTGCTTGTGTGATAATTTTTTTTTAAAAAGCTGGGGCCCGTCGATTTTATTATCAAGAGTTAGACTTTTATTGGGTATTGTCGATCGCACCACTTGAACCTACCTCAAGAGGATCAAGTAGCACATCGTTTTTAAGCTCTTTAAATTCTCTTTACAACATCATCATACTTCTTAAATTTGAACTCGTAGTTTTCGAAAAATTGCGTTCTAAAATTAACGAATTTTATGAAGTAGCTAAGTATCAATTGAGTAAATGTTGGAAATGCCAATTAACTGTTTTACCGTTTTTCTGTCTTCAGTGTGAAAAAAAAAACAAAGCAAGAACATCAAACCGTTAAGACGCTCTTAAAGGGAAGTATCTCATTACATTCTTTAACCTTAAAACGCAACAGGGAACACGCCCGTTTCGTTTTCGGCGGGCCATCCTGTATAGTTACTTTTATTGCTAACGTGTATAATTTCGACTAATTCAGTGACTGAATTTGTAATAATATACAATTAAGGTTATGTCTTTGCTTAGTTGTGTAACAGGAAATTGTTCTGTTAGAAATTAAAAAATAAGCTTGTACTTGTTATAAAAGATTTAACAAAACATTCTTACATATTTTGTAACGATGAAATCTAGAAAGGGGAATCTACTAAAAAGCCCTTTAAAGTCATCCGCTTGCTTGGAGATTATTCAGACCCATGTGGCCCTATTTGACAAATCCTCTTAAATATTATCCAAAATACATATTCGACTTCCCGCCGATAGAATCTATAATGTCTAACGTGACTTTATAATGAAAGATAACGCGAATTAACACAACGTAAACAGCGTAACTAACATTGTTTTATTTATCTTCGAAATTAAATTGAATAAGATTGTTTACTATACATTAAATTTTGCTAGATAAATTGTCTGCCTATCTGACAACAGGAAGCTTTGGAGCTTGTAATTTCTAAAGGGATCTCTTTATATTAGGGATTATTTTTCATGAGTTTCAAGAGTATTTATTTACTTCTCACATCTGAATGTTGCTAAAATTTTTCATTTCACAATAATTAGAACATTTTTAATAAGCACAATGTGTTTATTTCTATTAAATATGTTGCTATACCTCGAGCGTAAAATATTGAGAGTGAAGTAATGCGAGTTGGAAATCTTAAAAGTGGACAGGCACGTGCCATAGGTTGCGTATGGCACTGTGTACGGCTGTCAACTGTACGCAATCTTTCACTGTCAATACTTTATGCTCGAGGTATAATTACGTAATAATTGAGTAGGTTTCAATTTAAACAGATGGTTGATTGACTGTATAAAGTATATTTATAAATTCTCTTAGGTAATTAATGGATCAGTTTCTTATGATTTTCAAAATCTAATCTAAGCTAGATATCACGAATCTTCCCAATAATATTAAAAAATAAAGTAGTATAACTACCGCGGCCATTACAAATTTTTCTATAGCAGGCATTTGTTCTACGTTTTTTCCCTTACGGATTGCGGTACGAGAACCCTACCTTTGCCTACTTTGTTGGGTTTTCACTCATTTTCTTAAAATAAAAATATATAAGTATCGATCAGGAAATATTCTAGTTTATATTATAATTATTGTTGCTCGTTGCTGTCACTGTCAGGTGAATTTTCGACAAAAACAAACAACAAAGCTTTTAACTTAGTAACAAAAACTTAAAAAACTAATAAACTGGAAATCACTCATTTTTCGACCAATCACAATCAACCTAGTGCTAGTAACTCTATAGAAAGCGTTACCAACCTCAGGTATTCAAGGATGTCCTAACCTACCCATAAAAAGTGGTTGATAAACGGATGCCTGTTTAAAACTCACTTTGTCCAGAGGTTAGACCAGGGATAGCTAACAGGCAAATTCATTGATAAGCGGGCCCTTAACGACGTCCAATTGCATATACTTGTAGTTCTGGTAGCCATTGGGGGGTGGGGGGGGTCTAGGAGAAATCGTCACCTTAGTATTATACAAAGTTGCATGTTAGGCCTCCCGCGCACTGGCAATTTTTAGTTGTACAACTAAAAGTTTCGCGCGCATTAAACGACAAAAAATTGTATAACTCAACCTCGCGTGCACTTCCAACTAAAAATTGAGCCAATTAATCAGTTTAAAAATGGACTTTGATGAATTAGCATGTGTTTGTGCACTTGTAATAAAGTTAAGGAAAAAACGCAGAACAAAATGGTGGGTTCATCCTTTGATAAGTGCCCGTCTAATGAATGGAGAATTTCATAAAATATATGAAGATTTACAGACCTACCCAGAGAAGTTTTTTTAACTACTGCAGAATGAGTATTCGTACCTTCGATGAATTATTATATCTTATTCCGTATCTTATCTAATTATCGTTATCCATCTTATAGCAAACGTCTTCCAGCGTGTAGTATTTACGACTGAACTGATAAATGTGGCCAACTAAAAGTTGGAAGTGCACGCGAACACGTTTGTACCTACAGGCGTCGCTCAGTCGGTGAGTTGCGCAAGTTTGTGTACAGAGACAACAGCCCTACGACTAAAAATTGGGTCGGTTGGGGAATCGACAGTGCGCGGTGTTTATCCAATTTCCATACATTTTTGTGGTTGTCACTCTACCAACTTTTAGTTGTACAACTAAAAATCGTCAGTGCGCGGGAGGCCTTACATTTTTTGAGATTTTGCTTCTTCAGAAAGAAAAAGTTGGATGTTACTCCAGATGCTCTCCGCTAGATGGTAACGCACAAATAGCCATTTTTATAGGCAGATAAACAAAAGTGTATGTCAAATTTCAATCCCCAGTTCAATATAAAATGGATTAAAATTGATTGTGTCAAAATATTAGATTCTCATACAACCTTGTAATACCAAGCTGACGAAATGCTGAGATCACAATTTTTGACTTGGGGGCTGTGTTTGGACTATTTAGGAGATAAGCATACGAAAAGTCTCCGAGAATAGGAGGTGCGGGGGCACGAAGAAGGTCCCGGTTTTTGGTTTTTTGCTCATATCTCGAAAACGGTTAGCCATAATCAAAAGGTGGCTACATGCAAAATTTAAGCTGACTAAATTTTCTACAATAGTGTTTCTGTTAATTTTTGTCGTATCTGTTATGGTTCAGTAATGGACTGTATATATTTTATTCCAACTTTATTATAAATTTATTATACATTGAAAAAATTTTTTAATAATCATTGTGGAAAAAATTTGTTGTACAGATATCCGTTTCATAGTAGACTGAACTCAAATATCGAATAAAAAATGTCTTTGCGTCTGCAAGTGTGTGTGTGCATGTATATGTATGTGTGCGTGTATACCGTTTCTTGTAAACACAGTAAATTCTGTTAGACATAGCATAGTACAATAATCCCTATTGAAATTGGGGTATCTCTGTAATACATGGTGATAACCAGAGGCCTACAAACTCGCACAATATAATAATCTTATTAAAAATACCATGTTCCAAATTTTAGGATAACGTTGGTATATCATTTAATTTAAATAATATTGGTTTGAACCTAACATACACCCGGTATATTGCGGTTTATAAATCTTACACGTCTTCATATTTTTGTATGCTTAATAAAAAAAAAACGCATTTTGCTCTGAAATTAAAATAAAACCTATTTTACGTAAGAGTGAGAGTTTGTAGGCCTCTGGTTATGACCATGTATTACAGATATGGCCAAATTTCAATAAGGATTACTGTGCTGTGCTGTTTTACATATGTTCAAAATTGTAACTAAATATTTTAAGTCTAACAGAAGTTATCATGTTTACAAGAAATAGTATACACGCACACATACATATACACACACACATACATATACACGCACACACACACTTGCAGACGCAAAGACATTTTTTATTCGATATTTGAGTTAAGTCCGCTATGAAACGGATCTCTGTGGTGGTGAAGGACCCGATTTTAAGTAGGACGCCTGCAGCGACGGGTTCAGTACTATTTTAAGTATGAATAAAATATATAAATATATAAAAAATAAAATAATTAAGACATAACTAAAAATTTAAAAATAAAATTGAATGTAAAGAAAACAAGCTTTTATTACTATTTAGGTGTACTGAAACGGAAAAAAAGAAAATGAAAAAAATTATCTTAAAAGTTTGTCGCGTGAATAGATATAAAAAACATACTTGCTTAGGTAATGTAGTATTACTATGAGAAGATGCCAGCAAAAAATATGCGCAGAAACGAGTTTGTGCACTCCATCATTCTAAGCCAATGAGAAAGAATTACGTGACATTCAATGTCAACACCAGTGGCGGCGGTGCCCTGCAGTAGAGCGGCGGCGACGGTAATAATAATAATAAAACAACTTTATTAGGCAAAGTTTAGTAGAACTTACTATTCTTACACTTCTCCTGAACAAAGGTTACTCGTTACAGTTGGCAAGTTTTAATCTACTCCATTTTCACAGTTCCTTGACCGCGAAACTTTTATTGCAATTACACATCCCTATACCCCAGATAAAGCTATGCCACTGGTAAAAATATTCGCGCATTTTGGCTCCGCCCTGGCATCTTCTCATAGTAATACTAGTCTACTTACAACGTCTGTCAAACAAAATTAATGCCTGTATGAACTTCTAACGCGCGACAAGCTTTTAAGACAATTAGTTTTTTAAATTTTTTTCCATTTCCGTATACCTAAATAATAGTAAAAGCTTGTTTTTAAAAAGTTTTTTTTTGCATTTAATTCTTGATATTTATTAACACTAATGAATATACATTTAGTAAAAATTTACGGGGTAAAAACCTTAACAAAGCAATTGTGTATTTATCTGTCTTCTGTTATTCACTATTATTATTAATATTATTATTTGATAAAGTTGTATGACGTATTTGGCTAACTAATTTAGTATTAATAGGAGTGATGTTTCCATATGGTAAATAGAAAGTGTTATGTAAATTCTTTTCAAAATACCGTTATCTTCATGTAAATGACTACAAATAAAATTTATCAGGTAGCTTGTTCTTGTGTAGTAAGGAGTCAGGTAACCCATAAATCTGATTTATTTAATAATGTAGTTGAACTACAGAAAACTTTAAATCACTTAAACGTCAGAATCTTATATCTATTCACTTGAAGTTAATCTTGTGAAAAGTCTAAATATCTCAGGAGGCTTCTTGAAAACTTTGAACGTGTTCGCACTCAACTAATATTTTACCAAAAAGTACAGAAAAACAAAAGTGACAAATTAGAAGTTTCTTGGAATGATTAAAGTTTATTATAACTGCAGCATGGCATTTAAAGTAACTAAGAGGAATTCAGGATGCAGAATTATTTAGATTTTTAACTAGATAAATGAGTTAGTGTTTTACTCTTGATTTAATAGAGAATTTTCAACGTAATGATGCATGTTTAATTCTGATGTATATTTTGTTGTTTGTAGAGTTCACCATAACAAATCAAATTAACTATTAAATTAAAAAGCCGGAATATTTGCAGTACTGTAGTTAATTTCATTATTAAAGTAAATTTAATACTATATTTCAACAAAGTAAATACACAAACATAATATCAAAGCAGTGAAATGCCTGATAAAATAAAAGTTATTTCGATAATTACTAAAAATAATTCAATCAACACAATTTTAGACCAATCTTTTACAGAAATATTTCACTAAGATAAACATTAGGGTGGCCCATCTTTTTCGAAATCGAAATTTTTTATTTCTCACCCCTGCAAATGATTCCATTTGAAGAAAAAACAGTCCCCTCAAAATATTATTGAGGCAAATTGAAGGCAAGGGGTGCCGCAGAATGCATTATTATGGCAATAATAAAAGTAAATGGAATTATTTACATTCTTTGGTTGATGCATTGTTTTTTTTTTTTTTTTTATCAGCAACATTTATCTTTAGAATGACTAATCAAGTCATACAAATATCAAAGACATTATCTGTTGTGACTATGACATGTGTCATACTACTGTAAATTCGTAGTCTAAGAAAACTAGACTAGAAGTTTTTGAAATAAAACTCTCATTTTATCTTTGTGTATTTTATTATGAAACGTTTTTTTCATACATAATACCAAATATTATCCTAAATCTACAAGACATATAGTAATAAAAACAATATTTTTTGCACTAGACCAAAGCATGCGACAGGGTTTCTTTTTTTACATTTGGAAACTGTGATTTATTATCATTTACAACTTGGAGTAAAAACTGTTTTTGTCTTCATTTTTTGTTAAAATGTCATTATAGTCAGTAATAAGTTTGATTCCTCTCTCAGCGGCATCATTTACAACTTTAATTTTGTTTACAATATTGAAACATCGGGTATAACTTTCATTTTCCCTCCATGTTGTTGGATCATTTTCCAAAAATTCCATAGACAAACCTAATTTTTGAAAAAACTGTTTAGTGTTCTCGCATATGAAGTCCTGAATTTCCTTGTTTTCAACGTCAGTAATGTTACTAATCATAAGTCGTTTAATACCCTCTTGATTTGGTGCTTTCCTATTCAAAGCTTTAACCATTTCTCTTTTAGTGGTAACAGAAATATCGTCAACAAAGAAAGATAAGCCAACATTTACTGAATTAAGGTACCACAAATGGTTCACTATTTTCCTACTTGTGGCTTGAGATATTTCTTTGTCAATATTTTGATAATTAATGAGTTCTTTACAAAAGTCTAAGTCATGAAGCGGTGCTTTACTAGCAAATGACGCTGTAAACCAGGCCTTTACATAAACCTTTACAATAAAGAGACATATATCTTCAATACCTATTTTTTCTTTTTTAGTTAGTTGGAACTGATCTTGGAAAAAAAATATTTTTAGACAGTAAATGGCTTTGGCCATCCAACGTGCATGATGAAATGCCCCTGGTTGATAGAATGTCGTGTGAGTGGGCTCTTCTTCAATAAAAAGTTTAGAAAGCATTAAAAATTCTTTATAATCATCACGAGGCTGTTGCAAAGTTAAAGCTGCATTTAGTAACTTTACAATTTCGGCTTTAACTGGTTGTAAAATGTGTTTAATTTTTGATACCTGAAATCCAGTTTTTAGTTTATTTTGATCTATTTTAGGCCAAAATTCCCTAAAACGTTTAAACAGTGGCACATTTGGACCAGATGAGGAAGGCATTTTTGTGTCAAACACACTTCTCAAAACCACTTCAAAAATATGATGTCTACAAGGAAAATATAGAATATCTCTTTCTAATTTTTGTTGCAATAGTGTGGCTGCCCCATTTATATAACCCATATTTGATGCACAAAGCTATTACCTTTTCGTCCAAATTCCATTCACAAAGTTCTGTTCTCTTCCAGTTAAATTGGGCAAAGCTGGTACTCCAAGTAGTTGTTCAATATCTCCACTAGTAACTAAGATAGCAAGTCTATCGATATTTCCCATTCCAGTGAGAGAAGGTAAAAGTTTTCCATCCCAATGGATGACTGGGGCCGGCAATTCAGAATTGCCGAAGGCAGTTTTTAATATTTCAGCTCTTTCTTCGCGGATGCGTTGTCTAGAGCGCTGAAGTGTGGTTCTGCTGATGGACAAAGATGTGGTGTCATGTCCTAGTGCTTCTGCTACTGCCGTCAAAATATGGACTCCATACCTGTCGCTTATTTTGCAAGCATCAAATGCAGCGGCTATTTTTGGTGTGATGATGTTACATGTTCCATACAATCTCCTCTTTTTTGGCTGTGACGGGCCAGGCTGGTCTTGTAACAACTCTTCTTGGGCTTCGATTATTTCATCTTCATTTTCGTTGGAATCGGCTGAATTACTACTTGATGATGGACAGGTGACTGTTTCCTCTAATCTAGCTTTTTCTTGTTGACTTCGTTGCATTCGTTCGGATAATTTCTGTAATTTCTCCTCAGCTGATTTTTCTTGAGAAGCAAGCTGGTAATCAATACCATGCATAAATCCAGGACGTCCCTTTTTTCTTTGGTTAATTAAAAACTGCTTATCTTCATCTATTTTCATCAACTCCAATGCATTTGCATGAGAAATGTCAAAAAGATCGTCCAATTTTTCAACGAAATTTTTTTCTTTACCTCCCGCACTGGCCCTTTTAGCCAATTTTTGTAAGTTCCTCCACTCTGCATAAAGTTTATCTAGTTGTTTAACACAATGAAAATCCTGACGTGTCGGAATGCGAGCTTTATCCCAAAAAACTGTTAATTTAGCACTTTCATGTACACTTAGCTTCACTTCACGAATGTTATAAAAGAGCACTTGTAATACTTGTCTATTAGACGGCAATTTATTGCCAATGATTTGTGACGAATAGTGTCCAACTAAGTAAATGAAAGTATCCTTTCGTAAGGATCTAACATCAGCCATCGTTAAATGTTTTTTCAAAAAGGAACGTATGCTAGAACTTATAATGTCACCACTGTAAAACACAATTGCAAACTGACATAAAAACCTACCGTAGGTGCATTATATTTCCAAACTTCCAAAACAAATAATTTCTAGGAAATAATTACACCAATAAAATATTATGAGAAAAGAGGTAGATATTTGTATTTTAAGTAAAATTTAAGTGTATTACCGTAATAAAATCTTATCTACAAATTTCTACCTGAATGCGGCACGGGTTACCGTTCACCGAATTATCTGAAACTTTGACATACATTATTCCTAGTATAATAGTATATTTTCTTGGGGTGAGACTTAAAAAATACGCAAAAAAAATTCACCCCCTATAGAGATGGGCCACACTAATAAACATCAGTTTAGAGACCTCTGATTGTTTTATGGTGCAAACGAGTAGAAGTTGCAATCGGACGTAGCCGACTGCGAATAGCTATTTGATTAACATTTTGATTGAATACGGTTCCATTTACTTTTACGTAGCTCCAGATTAAGATGAAATTAAGTACACAGGCAATATCTTTTATAATTTTTTAAATAGGTTATTATCTAGCGGCAACGCAATACTACAACTCTCACCTGTTTCGTAATATTTTTACCCTACCCTATTAAGAACTTAAAAAAAAAACTGATATATGATCGAATCTGAGAAACGCAGAGTTATTTTGTAGTTTTCATATTTTGCACATCCTCGTATTTTCTTTTGGGGACCACTGACCACACTATTTTTCTAATCATTAACAGTGTACAAGATTTCCTTCCTTGGCAATATTGTCAACTAAAAGTTAAATATTATTTTCCTCCATTGTTTTCTTATTTCACTACTTTTAGAGTTTAGCGGGGATCCGCCAGAGATCTTCGAATTTTTTTTTTAATTTCCCCCCTCCCCGCTCATCAATTATTAAGCGCGGGACTCGCCAGAGATGTTGACAATAAAGTTTTTCCAAATTTACCCCCCCCCCCCCCCCCTTCGCTCATCAATTACACAGCCCCACAAGGAGGGGTGAGAAATCGATCGAAAACATCAATGAGTACTGAAAAAGCTCGAAATGTCTAAATTTTGTTAAAGTGATAACAAACTTCATCAGGTCCAACGTAATCTTCATAAACTGCCCCTATAGGGTTGAGAACAACCACTTTCAAGTTTAAAGGACACGAGAAAAAACAAGAAAAAACGTAAAATCCAACAGGATTTCTATTTTCATGAATGCTATGATTGGCTGAAATTGCGTAGTACTCTAAAATAGAACTAGAAACTTACGTATCATTAACGCCCTACAGTGTCAACCCTCAGAGGGTGTGAAAACTACCCCCTAAACTAAAAAGTTACAGTATAAAAATGTAGTGTAAAAATTCGAAACACCTGCGTTGTGTGGAAGTGAGAAGAAACTAGACTATGTTCGACGCTATGCTTGAAAACCAGCCCCACGGAGTTGCGAGATACCACCCCTATATCTGTAGGATGCTGGAAAAACAGAGAGAAACTAACCGGATTTACATTTTTATGTGATGATTAGCAAAAATCGTGATGCACACTTCCAGTGTCCTACGGATATGGGGGTAGCATCTCGCAACCCCATGGGGGTGGTTTTCAAGCACAGCGCCGAACATAGTCTAGTTTCTTCCACACAACGTAGGTGTTTCGAATTTTTATAGAAGTCACTGTAACTTTTTATAGATAAATCTTACATAGGGGGTAGTTTTCACACCATCTGAGGGTTGACACTGTAGGGCGTTGATGGTACGTAAGTTTCTAGTTCTATGTTAGAGTACTACGCAAAATAGAAATCCTGTCGGATTTTACATTTTCTCTTGTTTTGTGTCCTTTAAACTTAAGGGTGGTTGTTCTCAACCCTATACGGGCAGTTTATGAAGATTACGTCGGATCTGATGCACTTTAACAAAACTTAGACCTTTCGAGCTTTTTCAACAGTCACTGCTGTTTTGGATCGATTTTTTTATAAATGGGGGCTAGTTTTCACCCCTCACTGGGGGTGTGTTTCATATCTATTGTATGTACGCTACTGTTTAACCTTAATTTGTATAATTCGATAGATTAGGATGTAACAACTATTCTCGTAGCTTAATATTCTTTTTACCCCAGTCCAGGGGTGTTTTTTGGCTCTAGTTCAAGATTTTGGGGGTGTTCGAATTTTTTTGACCTCGGATTCGGATTCAGCGACCGAAAATACATAGGGATACATGGATCTGGTTCGCTGGTCTGAACTTTTTTTTTTTTTTTGTGGGGCTGTGTTATTAAGCGCGGAGGCCCGCCAGAGATTTTGACAAAACAATTTTTCTTAGCCCCCCCGCTCATCAATTATTAAGCGTGGGGGCCCGCAGAGATCTTGACAAAAACAATTTTTCCAAATTTCTCCCCCTTCGCTCATCAATTATTAGGCGCAGGGGCCCGCCAGTGAATTTGGTACCGGGGCCCGTGTTTTGAGATTTGATGTGGGGGTGTGGGGGGGCTGAGTATAACGGATTTCTCAGTTGTGTTAGCTACATACCAAATATTATTCTCCCGTTTGTTTTGGGTGTCTCATTTGTTTCATTATTTTTCTAGAGAGTCCACCCTGTAAATTTTTCAATAAAAGTATATCCCATTTCTTGGTTGGTAGTAGAATCAACACCTACCAAATGTTATTTTTTTTCTTCGTCAAGTAGTTTGGTAGATATAGCGTCAACAGGCAGACACCAGACCGACAGACAGACCAACTCATGGATTTGAATAACCTCAATTACCTATGACGCTTTTTCATACAGTGCTTCCTTCGATAAGTGAGTGAAGTAAAGTCCCTTGTAAATTTTACCCTAAAATTATAATGAAATATAGTGTATATCTATAAATCCAGACTCTTTACGCGCCTCTGACAATCATCCTGTGTAACGAATTTGGCCCAGTTTCAAAAGGACCATACTGTTTTACGTATCTTCCATATTTAAAATAAAAATTTTAATCCTAGCATGAGTTATCGGTTTTAATAGGTATTTACAGTCAGCAACGCCCGACTGAAACATGATATATGACCTACTACTCGTGAAGTTCGATCGAATCTGAGAGACACAATCTTTTATATCAAGTTTGTGTGCTTAATCAAATACCTTGGTAACATCTGATAACAAATTATGATAAAATATAGTTTATATGAAACATGACTGTTTACACGTCTTTGGTGATCATCCTGTGTGCCATATGGCCCGATTTCAATCGAAAGAGTTCTTTACAACTACGCTTCTCATTCGTTTCGTAAGAATCCTATTCAATATACTTCATTAACATTTTAAAGTTAAATTTATATTTCTCCTAAGTAACAGTTTGCTCTAAAATTATCGTAAAACAAATTTTATATAATAGAAGTTACAGTTTCTATGCCTCTGGCGATCGCTCTGTATGACGAATATGACTTAAATTTCAAGAGGTAGAATTCTATCATGATATTTTACAAATGTTCCAAATTTTGAATAAAAATTTTGTCTAACAAGTTATCGGGTTCAGTAAATATTCGCATTCAGCAAATCCCGACTAAATTCGGTACTTTAGCATTAGTCTTATTAAAAACAGTTCAGTAACATTTTAAAGCAAAATTGATAATATCTCTTAATCTCGTAAATTTCTTTCGATCCTGGGGGACATACTGTATATTATAGTTTCGAGATCTTATACATCCTCATATTTGTGCGTGTTTAATCAAGAACTTTGGCTCCTATTAGTATAACACAGTTTATGCAATTAGTTTCATGTCCTTAAAAAATAAACTGGTGGTGAGGAACGACTAGACCAACAAAGAAACCTTATACAACATGTCTAAAGCC
This sequence comes from Rutpela maculata, assembly GCA_936432065.2. NCBI lineage: Eukaryota > Metazoa > Arthropoda > Insecta > Coleoptera > Cerambycidae > Rutpela > Rutpela maculata. The sequence goes on from OW386289.2 coordinate 133,455,725, forward strand.
CCTAGTTTTGGAGAGAAAAAAATAACAAATTTCGAAGATTTTTAGTAATATTGTTTGAGAACTGCTGGAATGTTGGGGTAGCATTTATTACCGTCGAGTATGTCGGCGTCTTTCACCATCAAACACGCTAATGCGGTCCCATCAAAGTGCCGCTTTTCTTTGTTTTAGACCACGTGGCGGCGAGAACACAAGTCGGTAATTCTTACACTTTTTTATAACTTTTTAAAAGTAAGTAAGAAACTTCTATCATTTGTAACTATACAGAGTGTAATCAGTTTCATGTCATTAAAAAAAAACTGGTAATAGGGACCGACTAGACAAGCAAAAAACCTTTATGAATTTTTCCTCTAGGGCACTTTGAAAAAAAAAACTGACCTAGGTCAACAATTTGAATATTAGGGTAGGAAACATTTGAGAACCACCGCCTTTCTGGGTCAATGGACGTGTACTTCTCAATTATACAACTTTTAAATTGTCATAAAATAGTGCAAAGATTACCGACCGACTCGTTCTCGCCCGCCCGCGGTTTCAAAGCAAAGAAGGGCGGCACCTTTGACGACCGCCTCAACCGAACCAATTATAAAAATGTAAATAATTCTTTATCTCTTTTTACAACACTGCAAGACAATGATGGGCGTAGAGGTTTAAACACAGCATTTCTTTATGTGTGTGTTTTTTAATTTAGACCAAAATATTGGAGCTTTTATTGTTGTTTATAATTTATCAGATTTAAATGTGATTTATTTACATTTGTAACCTAAATGAGTGTTCAGGGTTAAAAGCTTAAAAAATGAGTAATTATTGCATGACATTGGGAAATAAAGAGATACGATAACAGAAAACTATTATGTATATTTTAAGTTAGAAAAATAATCTAATTTATTTAACGAATTGCTAATCAGGTATCGAAAACTAAAATATTCGATAAATCTAGAACTTACCAATAAATTATTGGTATAAAGCTGTTCCGCAGCAGCTACATTTCCACTACATTCTCCATACATCAAGTGCATATCCGCGAGCTCTGGGTAAATGTAATCTTCCATAGCGTTCAAAATCTGCGTTTTAAAATACCACCTAACGTTGTCAATAAAGACAATAAAAATAAATTCTTGGTCCAAAATCCAAAAAGCAACACAAAAAGAACGAGCAAATAAGTAGTGTCTGTACGTAATCAAGAACTTAACGACTTGAACGGTAAGTCAATAAAATAAATCTTAACTGTAAATACGTGGCCCAAAATTAAAAAAGCAACATACGAAAACAACGAACGGGTTCGACGTGTGTACTTAACGAGGTGCCCACAGAAATTAAAATATTGCACAAGAGAGAGTATAGTTTTCTTCAGATCTACTAAGCACTCAGAAATCGCCGACGTCTTTCACCTTTACCGCACCGCTAAAGACCTTACCTTACCTACTTTTAAAAAGCCATAAAAAAAGTGTGATGATTATCCAACTTGTGTCCTCGCCGACGTGCGGTCTCTAACAAAGGAGCGCGACACTTTGATAGAGCCGTATTAGCGTATTTGATGGTTAGAGGCACCGACATACGCGAAGATGAAAGCCTGTCCCAACATTCCAGCAGTTCTCAAACAATATTACTGAAAATTTTCGAAATTTTTGTTTATTATTTTTTTTTCTAAAACAATGGGCTTTAGACCTCATGTTATATAAGCTTTTTTTGTTCGTTTAGTCGTTCCCCACCACCAGTTTTTTTTAATGACATGAAACTGATTACACCCTGTATGTCCATTGACTCAGAAAAGCAGTGATTCTCAAATATCTCCTATCTTAACATTCAAATTTTTGACCTAGGTCAAGCGCCCCTAGAGAAAAGTCATATAGGTTTTTTGTTTGTCTACTCGGTCCCCATTATCAGTTTTTTTTTCATGAAACTAATTACACCCTTTATAGGATATAATTTTACGCGTCTCTGGCTGTCGCCCTGTATGACGAATATGTCCCAATTTTAATAGAAAGTATTCCACCATGCCATTTTATATACGTGTCAAATTTAAAACAAAAATTTTAAATCTGAAGAAAGTTATCGTGTTTACAATAAATGGTCTACACACATACACACACACACACACACACACACAGAGACTCAGATATGTTTTATTCTATATTTGAGTCAGTCCATTATGAAATGGGTTTCTGTGCAAAATTTTATTTTCCACGATGATTATGAAAATTGTTTGTCCGATTTTAATATATATCTATTTGGTTAAATCGGGATAATAATACATTTTCAAATATATTTTTCCACTCAGTTAATAAGACATTTGGAGCATTATAATCAAGTTTACTTGTCAAACATCCACTTACACTTATATTTCGTTACACAAGGATTTACAAATATTTAATTGGCACCATGCGTAGATAGATAATTAATATTAAGCAAATAAGCTAATGTTTACTCACAATATGCTGTGTTTGAACTGTAGCCTATACATTGTTAAGGACTGTGTACTCACGAGAGTCTGTTTTTATTGAAATATGAAAAACGAAATTGAAAGTCAGAACATTAACTCCATTAAATATTTTTTAAAGAAAATCATACCCTTTGTAACGCAAATCATTTTATTATTTAAATACTGTAACATATTTCTTTTTCAGGTAAGTTTCAACATTTCTTTTAAATGATCTACCGCCGGCACCACACCTAGGTAAGTAGTAAAATTAATTGATTTCTCTTATTATTCTGTGATGAGTACGAAAACTGGCTTTCTGTTTCTTTTAAAATCATATTGTATTAAAAATAATATTGATACTCACTAGATGCCATCTCCATTAATTTTAATTACATGATTTGAGATCATAAAGGTAATTGAGCCAATCTAAAAAGATACATATAGTATATCCACTTTAATAATGGAGTAAAGTTGAAGCTGTTTTACTCGCGGTAAATTAAAGAAACATACATATTTAACTTTAATATAACTAAATATAGACAATAGTCCAAAACTATCTCAAGATATTTATGTGGTTAACTTTCGGCGTACCGCCCCAAAAAAACTTACGCGGGGTACCTCACTTAAAAAATGTGGGAAAAGGATGTATTATTAACTAAGTATACACTGTATCAGTATCTGTGATTCTTAGGATCACAATTGAGCAGAAGAAACGTACAAGAACATACAGAGATAAAAATGTATACAGGGTGAACCATTGATAATAGGCCATAGTTCAAGGGTAGATTCTTTGGATCAAAATATGAGGATATGACCAAACATGCTTTAGTAAATTGTTGTCTGTCATTTCATTATTTTGACATTTTGACAGAACTGAGGCGTCACCAAAGCACACTTTTCAATAAATAAAATTTGTCCTTTTCACATTGAGTTTATTGTCAAAAAATTTTTGAGATCTATGCGGCAGCTTTCTCGAAAACGATTGGAACTATCAAGTGTTCCGTTTTTACGTAGAAATGACCCCTGCGTAAGATTTTCTAGTCAAACGTGCCACTACGTTTCGTAAAAAAAAAAGAAAAATTTTCATCATCAGGTATTTGCTCATGAGGCGCCTTCCATGGGCTAGTGTGATGTAATACATAAATTATTGTTTCTTAGCTTAAAAACTGTTTCCTTACCAAATTGGGAGAAGATCGGTCAATAGGTAGTTGAGATATTGCAAAAAAAAAGAAAGAAAACTACAATTTTGACAACCTGTATTTTTACTTCCACGTTCGGTGGAAGTATAGTAACGACAAAAAATTTTAAAAAAGTTTTATTGTCCAAATAAGCTTAAAATGTCATAAAACGTCGAGATTTTAAGTTTGAGCGAAAAAAAGTTTCTGTCTGTCGGTCTGTCTGTCTGTAACTTTTTTGTGCGCACGTTTACTCTGAAACCGTTTAAGATATTGACTTGAAATTTGGTACACATATGTACTTTAACGAGATCTAGAACTAGATTATATTTTCATCTTGTTTCATCGAAGGGTTGGGGGGTAAATTGGGGTAAATTTGGGGTAAATGGGTAAATCAAGCAGGTAAGAGTCCATAAAATTGGTATTTAGTATGTACAAGGAAAGCTAAGGTCTCAAAAAAAATTTTGGCATTAGCCACCCCCATTACCAACCCCCACCTCTTTCTAAAGGGGATGAAAAAAAATTGTGATTTAGTGTATGTACGAGAACCAGAAACCCCAAAATATGTTTCTACTTCATCGTTTTATGAGTTTTTGGGGTAGAGGATTTCAAATATTATATTATTAAAGTTCCATAAACAATTATTTCCACACACAAAATTTTTACGTTGTGAGTGACTTGGATAGAGAATCTGGATGTGGAAGTAGTGATTCCTTGGGCAGCGGTTTTTACACAGCAACAGTTTACTAAAGCATGTTTGATTATATCCTCATATTTTGTTCCAAAAAATCTACTCTTGAACTATGGACTATTATTAATGAAACATTTTTTATACTAGCTCGTTAGGTATGTCTACATTGATCGCATATAATTCATTTCATGCAATGTTCAGAACATACAAGTAACTTACAATGGCTACAAAACTGACTTGAATTTCGATCTGTCTTTCTAGTGCATAAATGACATCGTAGAAGAGTATATTGCGCAGATCCGTCTCTATTTGTTACTGCGTTAAGTAGTGTGTTTGTGTTTTTTAACCGCCTTCCATATCACCTCAATGACCGTCTTAAACCTAGGAGATCTAGATTTGTCAGAGAAAAGGAGACGAGGTCCTACAGTTTATAGTGGAATGCGAACCACTTCTTTGAGGAAAATTTACTATAAATATTTTCTTCGCGCTGTGGAATATTCCGAGAAATATATCCCGCATGTGGTATTAATATCTGTGTTCAAACGTTTATCTATTTCATATTCTAATACTCCAGTCGAATTAGACATAATAAAAAATTTTGCGTACTGCGGAGTTTTTTTGTGGAAGTTGTTTAAGAGGGCATAATAAGCAAGCACAGAAAACTACACCCTGCTACACCTATTTTACTTATGTGTCCATATCTTTTTCCCTATTGCCTGAAGGGCTCTTTACCAAGTTACACTTTTTGAAGATTCATCCCTCCTCTACATTATATATATATATATATATATATATATATATATATTACACATTTGCCGTAGGACAAACGGTTTTGGCTGTACGAGGCCGGAAAGGTCGCGCTGTCCGAATTTGGGAGTCTTCTGTACAGGACAAACGGCTATTATTTCCAATCTACAATACTACACATACTAATGCCCTTAAGGAGGGATGATGATTTGTGAAAAAACTTTCATCAAATACCGCGCGGATTTCATGATACGGGATGTTGAAATTTTGAAAACCCCTTTTTTAAAAAAAAGGTGAACCTACTTTTTTTCGCCCATTTTTTTTCATGCATGTACGACCCTAATATAAAAAAATTTACGTTGGTTTCATTTTAATACATTCGTTGGTTTAGGAGCTAGACAGCAAAATATGCCAAAAATGGCTATTTTGGTATTGTTACGTTAAAAAACCCAAAACCAGTATAATTCTGGTAAGTGTTTTTGTTTATCCAAAAGTCCAATTCATTGCGCATAGAAAATGTGTTTTTGTATTTACACTTATTGTGTAATAACGATTTATGTCATGTGTTCTCCAGTCTCCTTTTTCACATTTTTTTTTGCGGCCTTATGGTTCATAGTAGGGCGGAAAGCAATGTATAAGGGAACAGGGCACATATTAGGGTGTTAAAATGGATCTCTTGTTAAAATGCGATAGGACGTACCGTTTTAGAATAAAACGCACTTGTTTGCAAAAAATTATTTCAGATCGCACTGTTCATCGACTGACTAGTAAATACTCACCGCTGACTACGAAAAAATAAAACTGTGTCGCTTCTTGCTTTTTCTGTTTATGAGGGACATTGCTAATGAAAAAATCAAGGGACTCGGACGGAATAGGGGGTTCTAACTCCCCCATTTGAAGGTTCACGCTTGTCTCGAATCATCATTGTAACTTATTTTGTGTCTATAACAAAATCCACAGTAATTTTACCTTCCTCGAGAAACAGCTATTATATGTCCATTTCATCAAAATGATTTAAAAAAACAAACTCCTAAGAAAGAAAACACCAAAATGTAGAATTTATTTATCAGATCACAATTCAGGACACAATGAAAACTCAAAGCAAACATAACCAAACAAGTGCGTTTTACTCGAAACCGGTACGTCCTATCGCATTTTAACAAGAGACCCATTTTAACACCCTATTATGTGCCTTGTCCACGTGTATAATGCTTTCTGCCCTACTATGAACTATAAGGCCGCAAAAAAAATTTGTGAAATAGGAGACTGGAGAACACATGACATAAATCGTTATTACACAATAAGTGTTGATCCTACTTAAATACAAAAACACATTTTCTATGCGCAATGAATTGGACTTTTAGGATAAACAAAAACAATTACCAGAATTATACGGGTTTTGGATTTTTTAATGCAACGATACCAAAATAGCCATTTTTGGCATATTTTGCTGTCTAGCTCCTAAACCAACGAATGTATTAAAATGAAACCAACGTAAATTTTCTTATATTAGGGTCGTACAAAAAAAAAATAGGCGAAAAAAAGTAGGTTCACTTTTTTCAAAAAAATAGGCGAAAAAAAGTAGGTTCACTTTTTTCAACATCCCGTATCATGAAAACCGCGCGGTATTCGATGAAAGTTTTTTCACAAATCATCATCCCTCCTTAAGGGCATTAGTATGTGTAGTATTGTAGATTGGAAATAATAGCCGTTTGTCCTGTACAGAAGACCCCCAAATTCGGACAGCGCGATCTTTCCGGCCTCGTACAGCCAAAACCGTTTGTCCTATGGCAAATGTGTAATATATAAATTATGTAGAGGAGGAATGAATCTTCAAAAAGTGTAACTTGGTAAAGAGCCCTACGGGCAATAGGGAAACAGATATGGACACATAAGTAAAATTTCAAAGTTTCAACCCCTAAAAATAGGGGACGCACATGGTGTAGCCGGGTGTAGTTTTCTGTGCTTACTTATTATGCCCCCTTAAACAACTTCCACAAAAAAAAGTCCGCAGTACGCGAAATTTTTTATGATGTCTAATTCGACTGGACTATAATGACATCTTGTTTGATAAGTGACTGGCCTAGACAGTTCGAATTAATCACAGAAATATTTGTTATTAGCTACCAGTTTTTTTTTCTGGCGCATTCTTGGAAATTTTACAAAAGTTCAAATACGTTTATTCATTATGCATTGACACAAAATAAAAATACTTCTTTTCATAAGAGTAGGGATTTTTTACTTGCCTAACATATAATACAAGGGGCCTACTGCTTTACATCCCCTCCGAAAGTTGGTATATCCCGTTCAAGTACCAACCGCGATTAGCGTTGCTTAACTTTTCATCTCGAGATGCGACTGTAGATGTTTCAACAAGCTGATTTTACATGTAGTACTTTTTCTTTACTATTACTAATAACTTAATTAATTCCCATCATATTTTAACTGCCTGCGTAAGTTTTTCACCTAAAAAAATCCAACCGCACTAAATTGTGCCCATTCGCCGACCCAAATGTCTCGTACTGGAAACAAGGCTGAATTAACCTGCGTTGGAGTGTTAATGGCGCACATCTAATTGGGCTTCCATAACCCAGTCCTAGTTCATAAATTCAATTTAAAACCGTACGTGCCAGCATTGTGATAACAAATATCTAAATTACAACATTGCGTTTAGGGTCAGAGCTGCCCTTGCTGGTACACTGACAGCTGTAACCCTTGGCCGTCCTTCTAAAGGAATTAATGCAACAATCCTTCCCTGAAAACAGGGAAACGCTTCCACCACCTGGAATGTGAAACCGCTCTTAAATGTGCTAGTTTGTAACGTCTTCATAATCCGTAAGGGCAATTTTAGACTCGTGCTGCATATTCAATGGAGGAAAATTAAATTTAATAAAATTATCGGCCCAAAAGGATGTATCATTTACTCATTGTGCATGGAAGCAATTTGAAGCCATGAAAAAAATTAAGTATTTCAACTTAACTTCCATAAAAGTTTCAGCTTAATATGCTGAAATTTTAACCTCTTAATGTCTTGAATTCAAACTAGATTACTACGATTTATAATATAGCCAATCTGTCATTTGACCAATAAATAGTTCGTACACGGTTAGAAATATTTTCAATTTCATTTTCGATTAATGGCTACCATATACAGTGTGTCCCCCGGATGGGGCAACGGACTCTCGTAAACTTTCTTACTTTTGATTTTCAGAGAAAAAGTCATTCTCCATAAAAAGTTTTACTTGTCTTAGGAAGTCATAAGCAGTTATCAAACTTAAGATAAATTATACAGGGTATTCCAAAAATTAGAAAATATGGAATCGACTTTAAGTAAACTACCATTTTTTACATTTTTATTAAGAATTTAAGTTTTTCTTCATGATTGAAAAAATTTTGTTAAATAAAATTTTCAATAAAAATGTAAAAAAATAGTATATTGTTGTATCCAGAGAAAAAGTGATAATTTTGTGATGAATCTCTAGGTTTGCCGGACCACCGAAGAGTGCGGTACCCCATACGGAGGATACACTGTATATGAACATGCCAAAGATTTCATTTTGACCATGGCCATATGTGTACTATGCAGTTTATCTGAAATATATTTATGAGATTCGTTAGCCTATGTCCCTATATGAGACAATCATTAGCCACCTATGACATACATACAAAATTATTTGGCTTAAAACTGGGTCAACAACAGTTTCTTTTTTTATTTGTTTAAAATTTACTGGCAAATTTTGTTCATTTAAAAAATTAAAATAAGACATTTTGTCATTTAGTACTTTGACATCTTTCACTGGCAATTTTGATAAAGAATCAGCTGTATTTTTACTAGAATTTATGAGTTTTATTTCATAATTAAAAGCTGATAAACATATCTTTGCGATCTATTTGCAGCAAAAACAGGTAAACCTTTCTTAGCAACAAAAATTGTTGGCAGGGGTTTATAGTCAGTGCATAATATGAATTATTGTTCGAACAATATTGAAAAAATTGTTTTAACTCCGATATTATGAAGCAGGCTTCTTTGTCAATTTGTGAATAACTCAATTCATCTGAGTTTAATAAACGTGATGCAAAAGCAACGGGTTTCTCTGAATGTTTATTAAATATGTGACAAAGTAGCGCCTACTACAAATTGCGACGCGTCAACTGTTTTCTCAGAATCGAAATAAGCTTAAACCAAAGAAGATAATAAAATAATTTTTGCACGGGCATAACTTTTATTACATTCAGTAGATCAAACCCATTTAACATTTTTTTAAATAACCTATAAAAAGGTTTTAAAATTTCTGCAGCTTTTGAGATAAAATTATCATAAAAATTTATCTTATGCTTCAAATGACCGTAACTTCCTTAGAAAGCATTTGCAGACACGTTATTATCAACTTTCCTTCTTTTTCATGTATGCTGACAAAAAGCATAGCAGACAGGAAACATCCTGGGTAAATAAAAAAGCCCAATATAACCAACAAGAACCCTGAAAACGGCAACACTTTTCAAACTTCGGCCACCGATGTCATTTGTCGTAATATGAATAGCATGCATTAATTACTGCAGAACGTATCAAAATGACGTATGAATGAATAAATATTTTTGATTCATTGAAAAGAATTTCAACTTTATATGGATTCCAATCTCGTTTCATTTGCAACCTCCCATACAGGCTAAAATTGGTAATTAATAACTTATTACCGTTATAAAATGCAAATTATAAATAGATTCTAGTTTCCCAGTTTTGACGAAAATTAATCATATACAGCGGTTTATAATGTTTAATAGCAAAGTTTAGATGTGGCTATATGACAGGGCAATATTTCCTGAATACTGTCGTTAGCTGACTATGCTCGAACCAACATGGATACCTAATAAACTTGTTAATAATTTGCTTAATCATACAATCAAAATTTATTATAGCACGCGCGGAATTCGCTTCCGCTTTGTGCCCCCTAAAGTGAGACAACTTTAGTTACCGACAGTGTTCAAGGAAATAAAACTTGAAACACTGTAAAAAAATAATTTAGCAGTCAGATAACATCGACATGAATATATTTTTTTCAATAATTTGTTTGATGTGGCAATGTTGCTTTATTTCAATATTGTTACGTGTTTACCTTTTGTAAATACCCTGTATTGTGGTTCAGGAAATTATAACACCAGGGTAACACTAAACACTAATTTATTAACTTACGTACTAATTAGAACAATTAATTACTTTACTAATATTACACTAAGTACTATAATTCATTTCTTTAGTCACTTGATCACTTTACTCTCTTTCTAATCTTACTGAACTTGCTATCGGAACTAAAAACTGTTCTGAGTTTTTCCATGCCTTTATATCCCCAAAGATGAGGGATCCAGAATAGTCTGTCATGATGTCATCACTCTCTAGATATTTCTAGAAGTCAAGATTATAACACTGCGCGCACCATCTCTGGGATGATTGCCGAACCAACCAACTGAATTGTTCTTTGTTTACTGTCTACCTTTTGAACTTAGAGGGAATGCTCGGAATAACATCTAACAATATTGACATCTTTATCAATAAGCCCAATTGACTGGCTAGTTGGGTATATCCAGTGCCATTGAAACACACACACACATATAGTCTAGGTGCCCGAGTACATAAATGCAATTTATACATATCCTCGTATAACTTCTTGCACAGCATAATTGCGCCTAGTCTATCACTTTTTTCCTCTGCGAAAATTTTCGTAAACGCGGCGTTCCTCCTCGGCATAAAAAATACATATCCGTAGTAGTTTCGCCGCTATCGTGCTAACATTTTTCAAAAACCACTTTTTTTATTCCTGGTAACTCAAAACGTAAAGATTTGATATTATCTCAGTTTTCAATTTTGGATCAATTTCGTAATCTCCCACAATTTGATTGTGGGGAGGTTAAAGTAAATTGAAAGCCTAAACCAGCTAACCACTTCATCTATATGTATTTTGGGGGGCTGAAACCGAATTCGAGGTCAGCATTGACCCATCACGTTAGAATTTTTACACAACCTCAAAAAAACCTTTATAAATTGCGTTACGATGTTTTATAATCCTGTGTTTTCACAGGAGCCGTAGTCACAGGTTTCACTTACTGCTAAAAATTCATGGCTATCAAGAAATATGTCTCATTTTTATTTATTTATAAATTCCACCCGTGATTTCTTCAAGTAGTTCGATAACACAATATTTACAATATTTGGTAGTTTGTTTGTTATTATTATATGATTTACTAGTTCGTTTGCACGAAGTTATACCGTTCGCTTTCATAAACTGAAATATGGAATAAAGTTGAAGTGTGTGTGCTATATGTACATAATATGCATATTCATTTTTGTTAAAATTGAAAGTTTAATTTTAAACATAAAAAACTGGTAAAACTGGTTCGTAATTTTGTAATATGAATATTCGATGCTATAATTTTCTTGGAACAAAATGTTAAGTTTTTCTTTGTAAACCTACAAACGGAAAATTTTCACATTATCTAAACTTTTGTAATATAAGTACAGTGTGCTTGCATTCCAACATTAGTCAAATGGGCAATGTAAGCTGGAATATTAAACTTTTACTTGGTAAGATAACTGGATTAAAAAAAGAAGAAGAGTGAAATGTATATTTCCCTAAATGGAACACAATGTAGAATACAATTGAGTTATCCTGAAAGTATCAATTAGGTCTTTGTTTATTGTTTGTGCCTTCCCAAACAGTATTATGTGCATTATACTCCAACAAATCTGCCAGTTTTGATAATAAATATATATTTTATTGTTGTGTACATTGTAAAGTGCCTTGCAATTTAATAGATAATGAAATTAGTAGTCGGAGAGTTTATATACAATGACAGAGTTGAACTTTGTTGTACTTAGTTGAAAGCTTAATATAATAAATTTAGCTTTGTTCGTTTTCCCAAATTTCATTGAATCAAGTTATTTTTATTTTATTTTATGAATTATTTTTTCTTATTAGTTCCATTTTTAGGATTTAAGTAGATAGTGAAAATCTTTTCATTTTAATTCACGAGATATCCTAAAATTATGTGAATATAGAAGCTCTACCAATTTTTCGCCAATAAATCACGAAACTGATCTACGTAATAACAGACTAATTGGCTTTACCCGCCGTTGGTCAGGAGCTAACCAGTACCTAAAAGACGGTTAAAAATGATTACAAAACAATGAGAAAAATTAATTTATTTTAGTAAAATTAATACGAATTGCAGAAAGTAAGAGAGGACGATTAAACCAGGATTTGATTTGAATTTTTTATATACAGCTGGACCTGCTATGTCCACGCTGGGTTGGATTAGAGTCATGCTTGTTGCCAGCAGCGAGAGCCACATGGCGCATAGTAAAGGAATGTGGGATGGGAGGTGTGGGTATTTGTGAGATGTGTTAGGTACCGCATTGTGTCGTGAGGGAGCGTTTAAGCTCCCTTTTTTGTATTTTTGGTTCTGGACTTCTGCCTCTTCTGCGTCTTCTTGTGAGATATGTTGCCGCGTTGCGTCGTGATATTGTCACGACCACCAGTATGGTCATAACAGGCCACTTGGTTTTTCGGAGAGGTAGAGTTGTCGGGAAATTAAACTAGAGACGGATCAAAACAACATAACAATATTTATTCTTGGCATTTTACCATAAAATTGCCTAGACACACACACATGTTATTAACAATCATTTAAAGAGGCCTTACCAAGTATTCATTCTGAGGGAGAGGTGTCACTTTCTCTGCACTAAACTCTTAACTGATCTCTCCAACGGAGGAACTTCGACACTGACTTCGCGGAATCAAAGTAAGGAATCCCCCGATTTGTTTATGTTATTTAATTTATATTAATTAGTATTGCTTATTTTGCAAACATTCTACAATGTCAGTGTTACGTTTGCTGTTTTTTAAACGTGTTCGTAGAAATAAACAGTTCAACTCAGACATTGAATTTGTTTTGTTATTTATAAGTCTGTAAATGGACTAGGGCCGAATGTGTTTGTTTATATAAACATTAGCTATGTTCCGGGATTTAAATTATTAACGATATTTCCTACATGACAGTATGAAGTTTTTATGCTTCTCTTTTTGTGTTTCTGCTTCTTCGAATCTTCTTTTTCTGAGTCTTCTAATTCCTCGGTTTCCGATGTTGGGTTGGATTTGGGTCATGCTTGTTGTCAGCAACGAGAGCCACATGACGCATGGTACAGGATTGGGGAATGGGCAGTAGGTGTTTGTGGAATGCGTTGCCGCATTGTGTTCGTGATATTTAATGTTTATGCTCCTTTTTTTGTGTTTCTGCTTCTACAAATCTTCTTCTCCTTCTTCTAAGTCTTCTGATTCCTCCGTTTCTGATTCTGGTAGAGTATATATCGTTGCGATTTCTTTGTGGAATTCATTTTCTCCCCTCGCTTTCCCAGTATGTTCGGTCCTTTCCCAGTTTGTTCATGATCCTCTCGATTGTTGTTATCCACATGTAACATGGTCTCCCTATTTTTAGTTTGCTGCTGTTTAGTGTTAGTGCTTTCTTCATTAGATGTGTTGGGTTCCTTCTTTGGACATGTCCTCAATACTTCATTGCATACATTTCTATCCTTTAGGACGATTTAATCAGGATTATGCTAAAAATAAATAAATTAGAGCCACATCGTGTAATAGAAATGGTAGTTGAGCTGGTGCTTCATTGTAGACAATATTAAATGCCAATATATTCAATAAAACTGATATACTCTGATCCTTAAGTATGACATATAAAACTGTCTATTCGAAAAACAATTTCTTGTAAAACTAAGTCCGTTAGGCCTTATTGTGTTTTGTAAGAGCCGATCGTTGTATAACCTACAGTACCTTATGGTAGCTCCTTTAAAATTATAAAGATAAGTAAATTTTTTGCATGATAATCAGTGTATAATACCCAAAATCGGTATACTTCACGGATTGGGGATCTTTTTTGAGTTTTTTACATTAAAATATAAAAAATGCAATCCAACTTATCTCTGTAACGGTTAAAGATATCAAGTTGGATAAGGTCTTTTTTTGGTCCCAGTTTAGAACAAACTAGAAGCAATTTGATTCTCACATATGTCAGAGATTTTACGTTCTCACAGTACATATTCAAAAATCTTTGCTGTGCTCTCTTGTGCTCGGTGCAAAACAATCAACCAAAAGCACAAAGAGATGGCGATTTTCATTGAATTTTTACCGATGGTAAAAATTAGAACTAGGTAAGATGTATATTGTTCGTCGTATCTTCAAATGTTGAAGTTTGAAAAAGTAATAATTAAAAAAAAAGAAGTGGTGTTGTGTGTCAAATAAGGGCCTTATCGTCACCCCTTCTTTGGCACACATATAGAGGGACTAAAGCTTTACCTGTAGATGCTAAAAATATTTTTTGTCAAATTTTGTTGATGTATTTTTCACACAAAAAATGCAAATTATACAAAAATATGTATGCATATCTTTTTAATGGAACAAAATGGAATCTAAATAAATCTAAATAAACAATAAGAAAACATATTTATTTATCTATTGTTATAAGCACAAGGAGCAGTCATAAGGTATTATAATACCTTACAATGATTGGCTCTTACGAAACACAATAAGGCCTAACGGCAAAGAAATGGAAAAAATAACGGGTTTTTAGAAAAGAAATTGGTGTCTTATAAAATAAGTGGGATATCAAAAATTTGAGAAATTGCTTTTTTTCCCATGAACACTGACTAAAAAAATGTGCATTAAAGAAATATAACATAATTTTTGTGGAATCTCGGAAACAGAACACACCTTTCTTTCACACTCTGTAGATAGTAACGTGCTTCAAAATAAAAGAATCTGGCAAAACTCGCTGTTTCACAAATAAATTATCTCTTAAATCCTCAAAACCGCACATTGATATCTATTCTCATTCTCAAAGAATGTGGATTTAAATTCAACCTATAATTTCGATGGTCGGTTTGATGAACTTTATTTGCTCATAAATCACGTAATTACTTCCACATCCAGTGGAAGTATAGTAACGACAAAAAATTTTTTTTAAATTTTTGTTGTTCAGATAGGCTTAGAATGTCATGAAACGTCGAGATTTTAAGTTTGAGTGAAAAAAAAATGTCCGTCTGTCGGTTTGTCTGTCTGTAATTTTTTTTGTGCGCACGTTTACTCTGAAACCGTTTGAGATATTGACTTGAAATTTGGTACACATATGTGCTTTAACGAGATCTAGAACTAGATTATATTTTCATCTTGTTCTGTCGAAGGGTTGGGGAGTAAGTTGGGGTAAATTTGGGGTAAATAGGTAAATCAAGCAGGTAAGAGTCCATAAAATTGGTAATTAGTATATACAAGAGAAGCTAAGGTCTCAAAAAAAAATTTGACATTAGCCACCCCCACCCCATTATTAAAGGGGATGAAAAAAAAAATGTGATTTAATATGTGTACAAGAACTAGAAACCTCAAAATATTTTTTTACTTCATCCACCCCCACTACCACCTTCTATCACCACCCCCACTCCACTACCGATGTGGGGTATCGTTTTATGGGTTTTTGGGGTAGAGGATTTCAAATATTATATTATTAAAGTTCCATAAACAATTATTTCCACATACGAAATTTTTTCGTTGTGAGTGACTTGAATAGAAAATCTGGATGTGGAAGTAGTGATTCCTCGGGCAGCGGTTTTAGTATTTTTGACGGGATTCCGATTTTTATAGCAATACATGGGTCATTAGGAATAAATTGGAAGCATCATGGCACACTTAAATGGAAAACTAAAAATTATATATTAAAAAATATTGACGTTTGAAATGTCACTTATTTGGTATCGTTGGGTTCAAAAAATTATGCAGAATTCAAAAATGCAATAACATATAGGGTGTACCGTTTAAAAATCGAAAGTTAGTGTCACTTCCGGCGAAACCGGAAGTGAAAAAAAAATAACTTGTATGTCAAAGAGTGTCGCTTGTTATGAATATAGGATATTCCAAATTTCAATCATCTTCAAAACTAAAGGAGACTACTTGCAAATTGCATCAAAATGGCGAAATGTGATGCTTTTTACAGTTTTTAATCTTTTACGGTTCTGAATTCACGAAGCTTGATCTTTTGTGACCATTTAGGATATGAGATCTACAAATGGCATTTGTTGAAAGGTTTGAACCTTTAAATATTTCTTATTTTGGACAAATTCCAAAAAAATTGCAAATTGCCTAAAAATTATGTTTCTCGCGATTAAAATGCATGCGAAATTTCGCAATTCGTATTCAGCGACTCAAAATACATGGAAATATGATATTTTGATATTTGGAAAAAAAAATTTTTTGCTTGTGTTATTATCTTAGAAATTTTCCAGAATATTAATAGCCAGTAGTGAAGTTTTAAAGTTGAGTTAGTTTTTCCTCGAGGCATTGCCCAATATCAATATTTTACAGAGAATAACTATTCTATCATTTATATACAGTTTCGTTGAAGTTAAATACTAGGAAGCTGTTTCTTACTTACTGCTTTAATACTGAGAATCGTGTCAAAACCTAACTTCTCCAGATGTTGAAACGGTTGAATTGTATCCGCAATCTCAGAAGTCGCTCTCAACTATTTTATATTTATGAAGATGGGAGGGAAATCCTGTGGTTACATTGCAGAAGAGTTATTGTTGTGTATAAACGCTCGGAGATAAACTATTTATTGTGCCACTTGCATTTGAATATGCGAAGATTTATCTAAAGATAATTAGTAGAGTTATTTGAGTATGCTTTTTCGTTGCTATTTCTCACAAAACGATTGTTTTCAAAGTAGCGTATGAATCTGATGGGACAATATTAACGGGAGATAAATTGTCTCCTGCAGAGCAAGGTCTTTCAATAAGTTAAATAATAGTGAAGTCATAAAACAAAAATACTAATATTAATACACATAATAAAAATATAGATTCGTAAATAAACAAACTTATGGTGTATTATATACAAGTCTCTTCTAGGCTGAGATATGGCCTATGTTTCTGGAGTATTTCCACTCAATCAGTGGATGGTTTCATGACTCAACAACTTATTGTGAGATGTATTGCCTGTAGAAACATTTTAAGAAATTTAAAATTTTAGCTTTTGTAGGTGTAATGAATAATCTGTTTTTATTAAAAAAAAAAGCTGCTGTGAAAGGAATCACTACTTCCTTATTCAGATATCTATTCAACGAAAAAAATGTTGGTGCTATATTTGCACTCCACTAGGTGGAAGAAAGAACTTTAATAAGATAATATTTGAAATCGTCCATCCTAAAAACCCATAAAGCGATATTCCAAACGGCAATGGAGTAGTAGATGGGGTGGCTGATGCCAAGAAAAATTAAGTTCTTCTATACACACTAAATCACAATTTTATTTTTTACCCCGTTTAATCATGTGGTGAGGATGGTGGATGCTAAAAGAAATTTGTTGTCTTTGGTTCTTGTACACACGCTAAATCACAATTTTATTTTTTTACCCCATTTAATAATGGAGCGAGGATGATGGTGGGGATGATGGTACAAGAGGTTATTAAGTCTATATAGTAAAGCTGATAGTAAAACTGTTTATACTAGATATCCTCTTAAAAGCTGCAATAAATCCAAAAAGACCTTTTATAAAGGTAATAAATATCTTCCTTAAAACTATTAATAAAACCAGCAGTACTTTAGAACCCAAATCTGCAAAATGTTTTCAAGTCTACCATAAAACCTTTTATAAAATCTTCTTAAAACCGTTAATGCTTGCAATAAAATTTTAAGTCTGCTTTGAGAACATCATGAATAATTGTGTCTTTAATAATTCCTTGTCGAAAACCTGTTGCACTTAAACTATCTAAATCAGAAAATGTCGCTAAGTAATAAAATATAACTGCTTCGATTGAAATATGTCTGCATGTGCTAACGTTTTAAAATTTGATATTAATAAACAACCTAGTATCAAAAAAATTGTCAACGCAGGCCACTTTATTGATAAAGTATATCAAAAAACTTTTAAAAAAATCGCGCGCCTTTCATTTGTCAGCTTATTAATTATTATTTACAATTAATAAAATAAAAACAGTAACCCTAGTTTTAGCTTACTCAGTATGATTTTGGGCTTTTTAGGGGTTTATA
This sequence comes from Rutpela maculata, assembly GCA_936432065.2. Taxonomy (NCBI): domain Eukaryota; kingdom Metazoa; phylum Arthropoda; class Insecta; order Coleoptera; family Cerambycidae; genus Rutpela; species Rutpela maculata. The sequence continues at coordinate 133,473,849 of OW386289.2, forward strand.
TGACATAGTAACTCATTTTAGATAGTTGCATAAATGTAAACATAAGAATAAGAAAAATATAACTAAACTGTGTTGCCCCAACTTTGTTTAAACATGTCTGCTATAGTTAACAGAAAAGATCATTGCTGAAAAATTAATAAAACCGTTTATTTTAATAGAAAACCCTATTAAGAGTTTGTGGCTTTAGGAAATATTTTTATAAAACAAAAGGTTTTGTTAAATTCCAATTGCTCCACTTTATTACTATTTTAAAGCCTGTAAGACTTTACCCAGCCTTACTACTCTTCTTTAAAACCTTTAAGATTTGTCTCTGACAATCACTAATCCAAATGTACTTAGCTTAGATAACATAACCTTAAAAAACTCTAAAAAAAAAAACGTTATTTATTTCGTGTGTTTTTGAGTATGGGATCATTAATTTCTCGTTATTTCTGTGATTATAGCGTTAATTGAGCAAGAAAAAATGAAAAACTACAAGTAAGTATCGCCGCACTGTACTGTTTAAACTAGAAACAGCAATCACGAAATGGCGTTTACTATGCGTTATATGGCCCCTCTCTCAAAGTTTAAAGGCGTAGGTGGGGGAACCAAAGGATTTATAAGTGCTTTATAAAAACCAAAAAGTTTTAAGGTAGCTTAATAAACCTACCAAAAAACTATTAGGTTTTAAGGAACCATTACCAATTATCATTAAAAGCAAATAGTATTTATGATAACATATATTAAGGGTAAGACTACTTAAGCGTTATTAGTTTTATTGCTTGATTATAAGGAGTAATTGAAGACCATATTTTAAAACTCCCATAAAACCTAAAGATTTGTAGATGTCTACCACAAAACTTAAAATATTTAAAATCCACTATAAAACTTAATGAGTTTATTGTGGTTTTGAAAAATACAGCAATTAAGTGGTGATAAAACTAATAGGTCTTAAAGAGCAAAGAGGTTTAAGAAATTGCTTTAAAGATAACTCGAAGGCCTCTTTTTAAGTACATATCTGCAGATAAATTGGTATGCACAAAAGAAATAATAAATCCCAGTTCGGTTTATTTACCTTCTTAAATCTGTGATAAAACCCGATAAATATTTGTTGACATTTAAATCGTTACTTGGGTGATGGTGGGAGTGATAGACGCCAACACAATTTTTAGACGGCTTCCCGAACGTAAATCCCAAATTTATGAATTTTTGCTTTCCTTCTTTACTTACTTATCCCGATTTAATAAGATTAAACATAATTTAGTACTAGATATCATTATAATACAGAGGTGTACCTTTCAAGTCAATATCTTAAACGGTTTCAGAGTAATCGTGCGCTCAAAAAAAATTACAATCAGACGGACAGACAGAACGACACATAGATTTATTTTTGCTTAAACTTAAAATCTCGACATTTAATGACATTTTGAGTCTGTTTGAAGGAAAAAAAATCAATTTTTTTTACGATTACTATGCTTTCACTCAACTTCGTAGATGTGGAAGTAATAGAAGAAATTTTATTTTAAACAATGAAGTACACAATATAAATACTAGAAAAAAGAATCAGTTTGTGATTATCACCAATATTTTTTGTCTCTTGAAATGATATTCTGATCTTTCATCTAAAATATAAAATTAAATCAAAAGATCATGGTTTAATTAACAGCAGATTTACACCCACTAACTTAATCATGTATAATGCAATAGGCAGCTAATGCATTGACTTCAACCTGCAAGGAACATCATATATACCTACATGTATAGTGTTCGAAAACATTTACCAGACTCATTGTGAAGCAAATTAGATAATATTTAAGAAATATAATTAAAAATACAAAAATTCACTCGCCGCATGTCTTAATAAATAAAATATTCTGTTCTATCATCAAATGATTTCAAACCATTAAAAAGTTGTATAATTTAGTCTATTTGGTAGACATCTATGAGAAAGAAGGTTACAGACATTTGAACAATTTGTATCCAATGATTAGATAGATATTCACTAAATATTATTACAATCTGTTTCCGTTAAAAAACAAACATACCATAAACTATATATCTCGCAATTATTAAGGCTAAGGGTATTTAGAAGCCAGATCGGGGAAGATTGTCCTTTCTTAATTATTTTTGACGCCAACATATTTGAATTATTGATTGTCAATGAACAGCCAAACAGAATGTGGCTTAAAAATGTTATGTAGGGAAATGAGGGAAATCTGCCATGATTGAATTTCATTCTACCGATGCGATAGTAGAATTAAATTTTATACTAACCTCCAACTTTTGATGCCACGGTATACGTGGTATGTTCTCATGAACTTCAAAGTAAAATGTCGTACTTCAATTTCCAAATTGTTGCTAATGAATTTTCCATTTTTTATTGAGATGCCTTTTAATTACTATGTGTAGATCTTTATGATGTTTTTTCTTGATTATTGTTATTATGACTAGTTTGTTTTTCTATAAGATCTGCAAAGTTATTACCTTCAATATTACTATGACCTTTGACTCAAGTAACACGTGTTTGATTTAAAGCTTGTCAATAATTCTTCTTACTAAATTTATTGCGTATTTTGTTCGTTGACTTTGTTTCTTTTGTCGCACAATATTGAATTTACCCAGAAAGATAATGGAATATCTCAAACTATATTGCTTGGTTTCTTAACCAAAAATTACAGATTACAGTTAGAGTTAAACGCTTTGGATAGTTGCTGATGTATGAAGTTTACTCAATCACAAATTGCTGCCATTGATTTGATCTGCTGCTCTAACAAATATCTAAGAAAACCTTCAGACTTTGTTAATGATGCAGTTTTTCTATTTCGTCTGCAAGAAAGTTTCAAATGTATTTCTCGTAAATAGTTGCCCTGTGAATATACTCTATTCCCGTTAAATTACAAGTCCTACAAAACTTTTGATTACACCATCTGTGGTGGTGTCTAGTTTAGGATGATATTGGAAATATTAATGATCTCATCCATTTATTACTCGTCAGTGAGTTTAACTTAATTTTCATCCAACTGTACACTTTGTAATTGCCTTTCATTTCCATTTGAAGCTGGAAAATGTAAAGTGATATATTTGGAAACTCTTTAATTATAAGTAGTTAAAGTTTTCCTCGGAAATTATTATCAAATGTCTAATACTTAAGTCCCGAAAGTTTATAAACCGTGATGGCAAAAATTCCAAACTGCTACGGCGTCAATTAAAACGCTTGCAGTCGTTGCAACACTACGATTAAGTTAAATTGCATTAATTAGGGGGAAATTAAAACACTTTACACTTTTAAATGAGATTATGAAATTACTCTACAACAAACTAATAGCCAAATGGACGTCATTAAGGGCAATTAGGCTGGTTTAAAATAATAATTTTCTCAATGTACAGTTGTATTCATTAAAAAAGCATACAAGTATTAGAATGAGAGGCGAACTTTATCATATTTGTTTAAAATTATCACATGTCATACCTTGTCAAAAATGCAAATCGTTGGCATCTGGTGTCAGTGAAATAAATAAGAAAAATTGAATTAGGTAAATTCAATTACATTTTTATATGTAACAGTTTGATAAAAAATCAAACAAAATAGAAAACAACAATAATACTTAAAATAAAATATTAAATATTTTTTAACTTCTCATAATTCCAGTGAATTTTGTTCATAGATGCTTCGTTACCCTAAATGTTTTCTATCGGATTGATATGGGGATTGAAAGTATGACATGTCAGCACTTCCATATTATGAGTTTGAAACCACTCCATTTCAGCATTGGTGATGTGGACTGGACAATTATCTTGTTGATATATGAAAGTTTTATTGGTATACATTTGGTCAGTAGATGCTCCCCGCATTACGTTTTCTAAAATGTTTATATAATTCAAAGCATCACCAGCAAACATGGACATTTATCCAACCTCATGTATTTACAGAGAAACGTCTATATCTAAAAGCAAGGGAGCTAGTGTATGGATCTTCAAACCTTGTGCTGTCTGGACCAATAAGCATGAATTTTTCCGTTATAAATCGACTGACGTGTCTGTTCGTCAGTAAAAACGACCCTGTTTCATAATTGAGGATCGCGGTATAAGTATATAGTTTACTGCAAAAATTACCCTTGACTGCCGCCGTTCTACAGTGAGTAGAGCGCAGCTGGACGGGTTGGAAAGTTGGAACGATCTGAATAAACTTTTTTTAATGACTCTTCTTGTTATTAGCGTTGTTTACTTTTCAAGATAGTATTATTTAACTGTGCTACAACATGAATTGTTGTCCATCCAGTTTCGGTTCTGGACACTATTTGAGCTTTTTCAGTTTCAGATAAATGGCGAGGCATTTTTATTTATTTACTACCAAACGTTGCTACCATGAACTTTCAAAAATGATAACGTCGATGACAATGCTTTGCGTTTTTACATAAACAGTGATTAAGCTCTTCTCTCATTCGCTTTTTAGTGAATACAACTTACGAACAATTTTTTAAATGCTTTTCAAATTTAAATAGTTTCATTTCATACATAGATCTTTGGATCCTCTTGAAAATGGTCTTAGACATTTGTACAAAACATACCTTTTATAAGTTATTTTACTTATATCAGTAAAGTTCTGGATACTATGAAATTACTTCCACATCCACGTAGTGGAATGACAATATAATAATACTAAGAAAATATGACAATCTTTTTTATTCAAATAGGCATAAGATGTCATGAAACAAAATTATCTTTGACCGTCGGTCTGTCTGTGACTTTCCTTGTGCTTATGATTGCTCTGGAACGATTTATGACATTGACTTAAACTTTTAAACACCTAAGCATTGTAATGGGATCTGCAACTAGATTATATTTTAATTTCATTCTGTTGAAAGGTTGGGGGTAAACGAGGGTAAATGGGTAATGCAAGAGAGTCACATCTATAAAATTGGTATTTATTGTATCTACGAGAAGCTAAGGTTCAACATTTTTTTAGCATCTGGTACTCCCACTATCACCTCCATTAATACCCCCATAATTAAAGGGGGTAAAAAAAATAAAATTGCGATTTAATGTATGTACAAAAACCAAAGGCCTCAATTTTTTTTTATCAGCAGCCACCCCCATTACCAATGTGGCATATCCTTTTATGACTTTTTGGGGTAGACGATTTCAAATATTATATTATTAAAGTTCTATGAACAATTAATTATTTCCACATAGTCAAGTGCAAATACACCATCATTTTTTTTCTGGTTGTAAGATACTTACATTGAAAATTTGGATGTAGAAATGGTGATCCCTTCGGCAACGGTTTTTACATTTTATTACACTAGCTTTTGTTGACTTTGAGTTACAAACAACCTTAGACTTCTTTACATAAATCACTTTTTTTCTGCTTTGCCACTAGACCTTTACAACTTTTGGTAATGAATAAAATAGAAAAACCGCTGCCCAAGGAATCACTACTTCCACATCCAGATTCTCTATCCAAGTCACTCAAAATGAAAAAAACTTTGCGTGTGAAAATAATTGTTTATCGAACTTCTATTATAAAATATTTAAAATCCTCTACCCCAAAAACCCATAAAACGATACCCCACATCGGTAGTGGGGTGGTGATAGGGGGGTGGTAGTGGGGGGGTGGATGAAGTAAAAAAATATTTTGAGGTTTCTGGTTCCTGTACATAGGTACACTAAATCACATTTTTTTTCATCCCCTTTAATAAGGGGGTGGGGGGTGGCAATGGGGGTGGCTAATGCCAAAAATTTTTTTGAGACCTTAGCATCTCTTGTATATACTAAATACCAATTTTATGGAATTTTACCTGCTTGATTGACCTATTTACCCTAAATTTACCCCAATTTACCCCCCAACCCTTCGACGGAACAAGATGAAAATATAATCTAGTTCTAGATCTCGTTGAAGTGCAAATGTGTACCAAATTTCAAGTCAATATCTTAAACGGTTCCAGAGTAAACGTGCGCACAAAAAAAAGTTACAGACAGACAGACCGACAGACAGACAGAAATTTTTTTTTCGCTCAAACTTAAAATCTCGACGTTTCATGACATTTTAAGCCTATTTGGACAATAAAAATTTTTTGTCGTTACTATACTTCCACTGGACGTGGAAGTAAAATGGCTATCAAGGATTAAATGACAGTAATATTTTGTAACTATAATAAATCTTAAACTACCTTGAGTACTTTTTGGGCTATCTCTTTATTTACACTAGTAAAATAATACCATTATTTTTTAATTAGTATTCTTGAAAATGTAAAATTGGCAAAACAAAAATGCACAGCATGTTTTTTATCCGTGTATAAGTAATTTTTTTCATCATGCAGACAACTGTTGATCCTAGTAAAAACTTTCAAATAAAAAAGTTGCATACACCCATTATCTTTATCTCTTCTCGGTGTACTTGGTATCTAGTTCGAAAGATACAAAAGTTTCCGTGTTGCTATTTTACCCTTGCAAATTCGCACATTTTATCAGTATTTCCCCAGAAAACACTCATTTTTATACACTAATATTTGACTTTTATATTAAAACATTTTGTTAACAAATACATAGTAATAACACGGTAAAAATTTCATTCCGTTTCTTAGTTAATGCAAGTTTTATTTTAAATATTTTAGCAGGCCACCGGTGCCGCACCGAGTGACTGTTCTACGATGACGTAAGCACGCTTACAGTACGCAGTCCAGAGATTTCAAAAACTACTATGTTTTTTTTTAATTAAATGAAATAAAAAATAAGGATCAAGACTTTACCCTTATTAAGTTTCAGTTGCCATAGTAGGCTGCAATATTTTAATTCAGATATTACGTAACTATAATGTAACAATTTTAAAGTGTTAACATTATTAAAATTTTTGCAGTTTCTTATTTTCAGCCAAGCAGCTGATGAAGTTATGGTGCTTATGTAACCTGTGAAAAATAATAATTTACTATCGAATTCAATGCCTAGGTCGCTGATAGTGTCTACTTTCATTAAGTCTACTTGATCAATATGACAAGTGAAACTGTATAGGATTTTTCTTACGTGAATAGTAAATTATTTTATACTTTTCACCGCTTATATTCATTTTGTTTACATTCGACTAATAAATCAATTTAATTAGTTCATTTTGAAGACTGCAGTCCTCCAGGTTTGCTACATATTAATACCTCATTTAAATCGTAAATACTGAACAGAAATAAAAGTGGTCCCTAAATCGATCCTTGAGGAACTCCTTAGCTAGCAGTAAACTAAAGACGCCTATATCCCTTATAAAAAACGCACTGTATACGACGGCACAAGTAAGATCTCAGTAATAAAATAGTAGAATCTTTATTGTTAAAGTAATTCGTTTCTTCGGTAAGGTTGGACAGTCGATGTGGGCACAGAATAGAATTAAAAAACCGCTGCCCAAGGAACCACTACTTCCACATCCAGATTTTCTATCCAAGTCACTCACAACGAAAAAATTTTGTATGTGGAAATAATTGTTTACGGAACTTTAATAATATAATATTTGAAATCCTCTACCCCAAAAACCCATAAAACGAAACCTCACATCGGTAGTGGGTGTGGATGAAGAAAAATAATATTTTGAGGTTTCTGGTCCTTGTACACACACTAAATTACAATTTTTTTCGTCCCCTTTAATAACGGGGTGAGGGTGGTAATGGGGGTGGTTAATGCCAGAAATGTTTTTGAAACCTTAGCTTCTCTTGTATATACTAAATATCAATTTTATGGACTCTTACCTGCTTGATTTACCTATTTACCCCAAATTTACCTCAATTTACCCCCCAACCCTTCTACGGAACAAGATGAAAATATAATCTAGTTCCAGATCTCGTTAAAGTACATATGTGTACCAAATTTCAAGTCAATATCTTAAATGATTCCAAAGTAAACGTGCGTACAAAAAATGTTAGACCGACAGACAAATTTTTTTTTTCGCTCAAACTTAGAATCTGGACATTTCATGACATTCTAAGCCTATTTGAACAATAAAAATTTTTTAAAATTTTTCTGTCGTTACTATATTTCCGCTGGATGTGGAAGTAAAAATATGTAACTAAAATAAATCTAAAGCTAAAAAGGTGAAAGAACACTATAAACTATTGACTATTAAATGTAATTAATGATTAATAAAAATACTTGTTTTTATGCATTTAAAAAATTACTGAAAGAATAAAATGCATTTTCAAATTTAATATCAACAATATTTTCATTTTCAAATGCAAGTCTGTACAAATATTGCTACTGTTTGCTATATATGGCCATCTTTATGATTTCGTTTTTTTCAGTAAATAGGAAAGAGCCTGCTAAAAAGAAACGAGTGTAGGTCACTTCTAGTCCAAGACTTAGACCAATATTTTACATTTATGAGTTTCCCCTTTGTAAACGTATTGCTGTCAGCGTTTTATAGTTGCTATATTTTTTTACTTTATGGCAATAACAACTTATGTTTGAAAAACATAAACGACATATTTTATCCACTATTATGTCGTTATTTAGAGCGATATATACGAAATAAAAAGAGCACATCAACACAATGAAGGTAATTTAAAAAACAAAACACGAAATCGCTGCCTACTTTTTTGCAAATAAAGTTTTAATTGATTAATAACTTTTCTATAAATCACGATGCTCAAAATGTTATTTATGAGTGCATTATTTTCAGCTATTAGTGTTTATAAAACATGAAGTTGTACGGATTTTGAGCCACCAATTAATTTGCTTTTAGCTACTGGTCGACGGCCATTTATTATTGTATCTTGACTAGATACAATATGCATCGCATACATTTTGGTGTCCAAAGCTATTTCACAAGTTTTGTCGCTGGGAACATAAATTATACTTTACTACTACTAATAGGGTGAAACTGAAGTTATTAATAATGGCAGGTTTTTGTAAATTACCGGTAAAAGTAACACAATGGCTTAATACATTTTTGAAATAGTGTAAGTGGTTTATTAGTGCACTGAAAACAATACAGATTGTAATTAATTTAGTCGACGCTAAATTTTAGCGTCTTAAGAAAAGAGGTATCGAGAAACGATAAAAACTTACTTTTTAATTTGCAATATACTCTGTCTACGCCGGGTATTTTCTTCGTAATTCTTTACATCGAGCTTCCTTTCGCCGCGTTTTCTTAAGTATTTTTTTAATGACACTAATTGATATTTTTTATATAATGACCCTTCTTTAGTAACTGCTTTATTGCAATTTAATTCAATTTTTTTCTGGAATTCTATTAATGAAAATCGGCGAAATGCGGAGAAATTAGTAAACAAAACAAGTCAGTTTTAAATAGTGCAATGTGCAATTAGTTTCATGTTAAAAAACTGATGGTGGGGAATGACTAGACAAACAAAGAAACCTATATAACATGTGGTCTAGTTTTGGAGAAAAAAATAAACAAAAATTTCCAAAATTTAAAAAAATATTGTTTGAGAACTGCTGAAATTTTGGGATAGGATTTATATCGTCGCGTCTAATCGCGCACAATACTCTGACATTTGTGCAGATAGGTACAAAATGTCGGCGTCATTGGCGGTGCGGTCAAGATCAAAGATGCCGACATTTTTTGAGTGCTTAGTAGATCTAAAGACAACTATACTCTCCCTTATGATATTCTCAAGCAATATTTTAGTTTATGTCCCGAAAATAACGGCCTACCCGTTCGTTGCTTTTATATGTTGCTTTTGTTCTTTTTTAATTTTGGGAAACTGTCTTTTGGTTAAGATTTATTTTATTGACTTACCGTTGAAGTCGTTAAGTACTTGATTTCGTACACACACAGCTTACTTGATCGTTCTTTTGTGTTGCTTTTTGGATTTTGGACCAAGTTTTTCTTTTTTTCTTTCTTTATTGACAATGTTAGTTGATAGTTTAGTGTATGTAGTGTTGAACGGAGTGCGTACGATCGACGAACTGTGGGGAAATTCCGGATTTTGCTGTTCAAAAATCTATAGAAACCTTAATATCCGTCGGATCGGGATAATTTTTTTTTTAAATTAAATTCCCTACACATCTGCTGAGGCAAATTTTCAGAAGAAATAACTTGCGTGTTGTACATATAATATTTTTTGTGTTAATTTTATCTTTCTGGCAGATGTCAGCTGTCAAATTATGTATTTGGCAGTTTGATTTTACTACTATATAGTTTATGTACTATGTGTAGACAAAGAAATTTAATTTTCATATGAATATAGCGATATAGATTCATTATTTAAATTTTTAATATTTTTTTTACAGTTTTTTGACGGTTTATTATGTCGTTAATAAAAGTTGACTGAGTCATTTAAAAATTTGCCTCGACAGATGTGTAGAGAATTGAATTACCTTTAATGCTGAGGAAAAATTATCCCGATCCGATGGATATTAAGGTCTCTAGAGATTTGTGTTTATTAATGCAGATGGAGGTCATTTCGAACAATTTATTTAAATCAACGGTAATTTATTGGTAAGTTTTGGATTTCTCGAATAGGACTGTCCACCACGCTGTCACATTACTGTTACTTTCAAATCAAGTCGCTGCTGGGTTAGGTATAAACTTTATTATTATGAGCAACTTTTGTTGTTTTGTTGTTTTGTTGTTTGTGGTTTGTGACAAATTCAAAGGAATTGTTCTGTTATTGGGTGTTACCTATTGGACAATAAAGGCATTCTTCTTCTTTTGCCTTTTCTTCTTCTTCTTCTTCTTCTCCTCCTCCTTCTTCTTCGTCGTCTTCTTCTACTTCTTACTCGCTGTTTTCTTCTGATCTCTTTATTATTGTTTACATTGATTTTCATAGAGACCAAAGACTCTATTTTTAGTTTTCGATACCTGACTGGAAAAAATTATGCGCGCAATTCGTTAAAAAAGATTTTTCCTAACTTAAAATACACATAACTATTTTGAGCTTTTAACACTATTTATGCTACAAATGTTAATAAACCATATTTAAATTTTATAAGTTATAAACAACAATAAAAACTTTAATAATTTTGTTCGAAATTAAAAAACACAATAAACAAATCCTCTATTTAAACGCCTACGGCCATCCTATGTGGCAAAAAGAGATACGATATACGCTTTTTTATGATTTTTTAAAAGGAAGAAACTTCTATGATTCCATTGGCCCTGAATAGCAATGCTTTTTGTTTTGGTCAAACTTAAAATCTGTACGTTCTAAGCCTATTTGAACAATAAACATTTTCAAAATTTTCTTTTGCTTTACTATAATTCCACCGGATGTGGATTATACATTATACTACACTTAAACCTCAAACACGTTCTGAATTCTCTGCAAATTTTTCTTGTCTTGATAAAGTAAGCGGGCCAATATACAACATCACAATAAGTCACATAACTTTCATTTTACATCGGGACTAAAAATTTCTCTATGAACATACATTGTGTTTGAAAGTTAAATGTACATACGACACCTGTGGATACAGGACACTTCAGTAATTCTAAATCACACATAATTAATGAAGCCATCGTTCTTCTTTACTGAGATAGAGCCACCTTGTGTAATAGGTTCACACTTGGTACATGTATTTCACTTATTTTGACAAAATTCCATATGAACAAAAATCCAAATCCAGGGCAGGGCCATCTTTATAAAACACTGATAATTTTTAATATCTCAAAATCAACACCCTGTGTAACAAAATTTTGTAGGCTTGTTTCGCTATTTGAAATGAGCGGAAAGCGTTAAAGAAAATAAATACACTTTTTTACTGCGCGTTTTATTCAACAAGTTTGCCATTCATCCAATTTCAAAAAAATTCGAGACAGAATTTGAAAATTAATTTTCAAAATTCTTAGTATTCAATTAAAAAGAATATTCAGTTTGTAGTACCGACAATTTTTAAATTTCTGTACTAGTTGTTTAGTACCATAAATGAGTTTAAAAAACAGACATGGACGAAAATACACGGAATGTTTTTTTTTTTATGGCAAGAGTCTATTTTCTCATATATAGTGTGTTTCATTAATAATTGGTCATACGCTAACGGAAAAATCCTTAGCCCAAAACATGAAGATTTAACCAAAAGCACTTAGATAAAATGTGCCTCCTTACTGAGATACGGGGTGTTGAGGTTAAAAATTATTTTCACATATTATATTTCTTTATCATATTTGCTAGATATTGTTAGTGGTCCAAGATGCATAATATCAGCGAAAGAACTGGTGCCACACTATTGCCAGGTAGGGTACGCTACTGACCAAATATTTGTTGTCTTATTTTTTTTATTTTTCAATAATTTTTACGCAGAAAAAATACTCCTAATACAATACTTTAGGGTGTTTATTTCTCGAGACATTTGAATTCGAAAAAGCGGCTACATAAATTTAAATGTTACTCATCTCACAAATAAATTTCTAATCACTTTGACATCTAACTAATGCCTTATTGTTTTTGTACATGGTAGGCTGAAATAATTATATATCGAAGTCAGTGGAGCCCACATTGAACATTTATTAAAATATATTACTACTACCTGCAAAAAGTATTGCTTTATTTTCAAAGCTTTTTCGAATTCAAATATCTAGAGAAATGGGCACTCCAGAGGAATGTATTAAGAGTTTGCGAAAAAATTATTGAAAAATAAGAGAAAGCCAATATAACAAATATATGACCAGTGGCGTACAAACTCTCCCCCCCCCCCCCCTCTACCATGGACCCCTGGCAATAGTGAGGAACTAGCTTTTTCGCTGATATTATGCGTCTTGGACCACTAACACTATCTGCCAAATGTGGTAAAGAAATATTAAGTAATTTTAAAATAATTTGTGATTTATTTTTATTTTTAACTTCAACACCTTGTGTCTCAGTAACGAGGCACATTTTATGCGTTTTTGGTTAAATCTTCATATTTTTGGCTAAGGATTCTTCAGTTAGCGTATGACCAATTATTAATGAAACACCCTGTATACACAAAGAAATAAATGTATTTATTTCAAACTTATTATATCTTAAAACAAAAATATTTATTTTATATGAACAATTTTATTTCTTTGCGTAGGTATATATTAGAAAAAATACTTTTACTTTAAATTTTTTTTTTCGTGTATTACTTAATTTTATTAGTCAACTTTTGGATATAAGATGGTAATAAATAACGCAGGCCTACAAAAAAAAAGTCATGTCATAAGGTTCTCATCTAACTTTTCTGAAGTTTTTGACGCGCTGAGACCAGTTTAGGACAAAAAAAAATTCTATCGTGGATCAGAACCTTAGGACAAGATCTTTTTTGCCATTTTTAGTGGATAAAGGAGTGGTAGAGAAAAACTGACACTGATTTTTTTTCCTCCAAAATTGGCTTCAGCGCGTCAAGATGCTTTAGAAAGGTTATATGAAAATCTTAGGACAAGCACTTTTTCTTGTAGGCCTATGTAATTAAACTAAGACAATACATACAAAACTACAGTAACTGTTCAAAGTGGCCTCCATTTTGTTGAATATATTTTCAAGAAGTATTATTTCTAATTGCCTTTCTATATCGGGATTATTTCTAACTTCTACACAAGAAGTTCTGCTCTACTATTAATGTCTACATCCATACACTTTTGATTTTAAATATCCCCAAAGATGATAATCAACAAAATTGAAATCTGGCGACCGTTGGAGGCAATAATGAGGTCTATTTCGACTTATCCACATATGTGGAAAATTCTCATATAGGAAATTTCTCACAATTATTTTAAATGGGATGGAGCACCATCTTGCTGGGAATACATTCCCAATATTTTCATTCGTCTTTAAAATGAATAAAAATATTTGTAAGTCGAAGTAAACTTCACCTTTTAATCTATCAGGGAGGCTATGTTGCACAATTAAACGATTGTTGAAAACACCACACCAAGTATTAATATAAAATCGATGTTGGGATTTATTTTGCCTTATAGTGTGAGAATTATCTTTTGCCAAAACATGTGAGTTTCTTAAATTGTAAATACCATCCCTTGTGAATTGTGCCTCATCTTTAAATACACATCTGCTTCTAACCTCTGGACCTCTTAGACATGAAGTGGGTGTACCTTAGTTTTTTTTAATGTCCGCCAGACGTTGGTATGCGGGACACATAATGCATAACCTAATTTTGCGCAATTTTTTTTATTATTCACATCAATATTAAGTACATCTTCTTCTACATCTCAAAGTTGCCTTACTTGACGCTCATTTAAGATGGCTATTGGAAACCGACCATGTTTGGAATAATTGAAAATGACATTTATGGGGCATTATTATATATACTTTGAAATATAGGTAATCATATTAATACAAACAAACAACAAATAACTAAAACTAACAGAACCAACAATGCGAAACCAATAAGCGAGCTGTCAAACATGAAAATTTTCAGCAATGCTTATTTGACAAAGCCACTATACAGCATCTAATGGCCGGCCAAAAAAATGCGACATCAATTTATATTATCTAACATAAAATCTGATGAAAGTTTGTTAATTGAACACTAAAATAAATGTTGAAGTAGTAACTGTCTCGATTTTTTTAAAATTAGTATGGCAAACTTGTTGAATAAGATGCGCAGACAAAAAAGTACACTGTTTTGTTTAATTTTTTCGCTTTTCTCAAATATCGGAACAAACCTACAATTTTCCTTTACAGAGTTGATTTTGAGATATTAGAAATTGTCAATTTTTTTTTATAAAGACGAACCTGGATTTCGATTTTGGTTTACATGAAATTTTATCAAGTAAAATAAGTGGAATACTTGTACCAAGTATGAACCTATTGTATAAAGTGCTTCAAAAGTTATGACCAAAGAAATATTTTTCCAAAATCAACAGAACGCCCTGTATCTCAGTAAAGAAGCACAATGGATACGTTAATCATGGGTAATTTCAAAACACAAAAGTATCCTCTATCCACAGATGTCTTATGCACATTTAACTTTAAAACACCCTGTATAATAGTTTCAGCATTGTATGTGACACAATTTTTACAGATATCTTGTAGATATGATTAATTCATTTAATTGTAATTAAAAAAACATGTATAAATATGAAGATCGCGTACTGTGCAATCTGCCGAATTGGTTACACTTCCCAATCTACTAGATTAATAAATTCAGAAAGGATAATCCGGATCCTGGTAGAGTATTTACGATTAAGTTGTCAAATATTGTTAAATTTGATGAAGTTCATGCAAATAAGTTAATGAAGGGGACAGAAAAGTAGCTAATTATCATTCGGGTCAGGTGCGGAGGGCTCAGAGACGGATTGTTATATGATATAAAATCAGTGTAAGACTCCGTAAAGTTTTCTCATAAAACAGGCGTAAGTTACAAAATGTTATCATTCGCTTAATGCAAAATTATGCGGAACTTTCCTTTATAAAGTGTATTCAGCTGTTTGTGCTATCGATTCTGGCCCGTGGCATAACCCGAATTTTATGATAGTGCCAGCTTTACCGTTCTGATAATGTTCTGGGAGTTGGCGTATGCAGTGTTTCATACATTATATGATTTATGTTATTGTGCAGATTCAAATTCCGCCGTATATCATCCGGGACACTGAATTGTTGTCAAAAACACACTACCTTACAACTAAAGTAAAAGAAAAGTGTACACTCCGATCTGCTTTAACATATTAAGAGTTTGCGAACTTTGCGTTATTTATTAGTTTTGTTTCTAAGTTAGAAATAATAGGATTAACATCAGATTTGATCGAGGTAAATCAAAAATAATCGTACGTTTGTTTATCGTTTTAGTAGAGGAACTGACACAGGAAGTTGTATATGTTTTGGAGCAAATCTTGTTTAAGGTTGGTCAAAAATATCGAATAATTATTTCTACGTTTTTTTTGCTCTTTTCCTGTTAATATTATTTACAATAATCTAAATAATCTAAAAATAATGCCATTATTAATATAATACTGGAAAATACTTCTACGTGAAGCAACAGTTAGAGGTTGTTTTTTGACAAATGCATTTGACATTGCATTTACATATTATACATTCTCGGTGTACAACTATTGAATTACTTGATTATAAGCTTGGCAGTATCGTTCTGAATAGAGTAACCCAATTTGACCTTGGTCCAACTTTGATTTAAGTTCTCATTCGATGAACATATGCCTTTAATCACTTTGCGGTTTACCTTTTTCATCAAATGATGCAGAATTGTCATGTGCATGAAGAAAGACTATAAAATACTGAGACTATAAAATACTCCCCCTTCTATATTTTTTCGCATATTTTCCTACCATCAATGTTCAGTGTGAGCACCGCGCCATCTTGCGTCTGCTTTCTTTCCTCCTGTTTTCCGGACAAAGTGAAAGCACGTCATGCTTGCTCCTTGTCTCTATTCCGCACGGACCTGCTTTTAAATGTCGGTCAACATCAATGACAATCTCAGTGAAACAATAAACAATATTAGAAAAATGTGTGTCATTTTACTATTTCGTCCTTACATTAAACATTTTTAAAGATTTGCAAGCTTTCTTTTAATATATTAGTTTTGTTTTTAAGTTAAAAGTAATGACCCTCAGCTTTTAAAGAGTTAATGGATAATAAATTGCAGGGGAGCAGGATGTTCAGCGAACATATAATTTTGTTTTCCTGCTAACTTTACTCATTTGGCCGAAATTATGTTTAATAAAACACACAATAAATTCAAACAATGAATGGCTTGCAGTTTTAGTGTTACATAAAGTATTATGATTGCAATATAACGCTTTGTGATAAATTAAAACTTTGTCATTATTATACCAGGCATTTATTATAAAGTAAATAGTTCTGCAAGAGTCACACCGCTGATGTTAATACAATGGAATATGTCTTGTTACGATAAGTTTAAAAACATTAAAAATATAAAATTTCGATGTTGAGGGGAAGGATAATCATAGAATAAAAAGAAATGATATCTATCGGTCAAGCTTAGTCCAGAGAAATTCCTTATATAAGTATCTGGTGCACATAACACCGACGCACTTCAATGCTCTCAACATCCCACTTTCATGATTAAATTTTTTTATAATTGGAATAACATTGAAAACTAAACGGAATAATAATTAATTTCTACTTTGATAATGAATTGATACATTATTACTTGATGTCTAGATATGAGTAATTATGCATTATTTAGTCTTGTAATAAATAATGCACATGCAGGATTTCCACCAACTTGGGAAAACCTGGAATCCTGGAAAAGTCAGGGAATCCAAACAGTGGTCCTAGAATCCTTGAAAAGTCTGGGAATGTAAGGAATTTGAGTAAAGTCCTGAAATTTCAATCATCATTTATAAAATACTTTGATTTTCTACTGCACCAAAATTATAAAACTTTAATTTCATAATTGTTTTGGTTCTTCAATATTTAAAATAAATTCTTATAAACAGTGTAATGAAAAAAATTTCATTAATAGTTTCCAACATTTTTTACGTACTCATCCTAAGCGAATTTTAACAATTAGGTACATTAATATTGACTTGTATACAGCCTTTATTGAAATGTGATAAATATTCATATTTTGGCCCTGGAAAATTAAAATATATTTAATACATTTCCGTGCTCGACTTCTTATTTCAACCGAAGTCGTCCTTAGTCTGATTTCTGTTCGTAATTGTAGAGCAGCTTGATGCATTTTTGCCCGCGTGACAGTCCGCCAATTTTTGGATCAAACATATCCCGTTCAGTGAATTGCAAAGCGCTTTTAATGCTAGTAAAAACTGCTAAGTTTACCAGTTCAGTCTGTACGATCGTTGCGTTGTTTTGTCATAAGCAATCAATAATAAACAATTCATATTATGAAAACAATTGAAATTTAGATTTTACAGTTTACTACAATAATTAAGGAATTAAAGAAAAATACTACTCTAGGTTTTCGGGCTTGCTGATTATTACAAATCTGAAGTCAAAACAAAAAAATCAAATTGTGACTCCAATATGGCGTATGGATTTTTTTAAAGCCAGTGCTTTAAACAATCAAAAAATAGCTTGAGCCTGTGGGTAATGCGGAATTTTAACGAAAAATAGTATTTGAGAATAATTCTTTTAATTACTGACTAATTACAGTAACAAAATAGCGATATTTTTATTAAGAAAGTGTGAAGACGGTCATAAATTCTGTATTTTTTATTAGACAGAAACAAACAAAAAATCACATGAAAGCATAATTGGCATAATAATAATAATCTTTAATTTTTGATTCTTAATATTTTTGAAGAGAGTGCCATAGTTTCTAAGATATTTAAAGTTTAAACTACATACTTCGTCTCATAAACGTTCGGACGCCATCTTTAAAGTTGCATATCTACTAAACTAATTTTCGAAAATATTTTTATAATTTAAAGTGCAATTTATTCTAAAGTAAGTTTTTTAAAACAGCAAAAGAAAATAGAACATCTAAGTAGAGTTATGTATTAATTAAAAGTGGTATTTGCGAATATTTTTTTTAATTACTTATTAATTACAATAACAAAATGGCGACATATTTATTAAGAAAATGTGAACACGCACGTTGTTTTGGTCATAACTTCCTTGCTTTTTACGTTACGGAAACAGATGAAAAACTATTTGAGTGCTTAATTAACAGCCTTTAGTTTTGATCCATACATTTTTTATCCTCACGGTGTGCTTGAAGCAACAATAGGTATGGAAAAAATGGCACCAAAAATGGGTTGCGGGGCTTGATAGGTAGGTATCTGTAGTATCTAAATCTGTTTTTACTGAAATCCTACTCGTTCACATAGTCAAAAAATCTCAAAATAAAGTTTTTTAAATTCTTCACAATTTATTCGATTAAAGCTTACAGCTTATATCGTGATTATGATTAACAATGTACACTTAGTAATGCATAAAAACACATACCTATGCCAATATAGTATAATAATAAACAATGTCATTTACAATGTTTTCAAAGTCAATCTTGGGTGAAAACTGATTATATGTGTTTTGAGCAAAATTATACAACTGCTTTTTTCAATCTATTCGAATATGCCGCATCCTTGACTGGCTATATCAAAGCTTTCTCTCGGCCTACTTTCATATGGCCAGAAAAATTGAATATTATGTCAAAAAATTATCATGGAGAAATTTTTGAGGGGAATGCTTGCAGAACTCTTTTGAAACACGCTGACAAGCTGCTTTGCCCCGAAATTTTTGAAAATCCTGGCATATTCAGATTAGCTTCATTTGTAAGAACTTTCAAAGCCATGGAAAAAAATGTACATTGTTCTATCTCGACTATACAAATTGGAAATGATTTAGAAAATCACTTACAAAATTTGAAATCCTCATTTAGAGCTACTGGAGTCTCTAAAAATTCACATATTGCTAAAGCACCTGAAAGCTTGTTTAACCTTTTTAGATTGGGCAATGGTCAGAACAAGCTGGAAAATCAGTTCATAGGGAATTCTTAAAATATTGGGAAAAATATAAGATCAATTATCTCAAGAATGAGGCATATTCGAATAGATTGAAAAAAGCAGTTGTAGAATTTTGCCCAAAACACATGTAATCAGTTTTCACCCAAGATTGACTTTGAAAACATTGTAAATGACATTGTTTATTATTATACTATATTGGCATATATGTTTTTGTGCATTACTAAGTATACAATTGTACATTGTTAATCATAATCACGATATAAAAAAATAAGTTGTAAGCCTTAATCGAATAAATTGTGAAGAATTTAAAAAACTTTATTTTGCGATTTTTTGACTGTATGAATTAGTAGGATTTCAGTTAAAACAGATTTAGATACTACTGATACTTACCTATCAAGCCCCGCAACCCATTTTTGGTGTTATTTTTTCCATACCTATCGTTGCTCCAAGCACACCGTGAGGATCAAAAATTTATGGATATAAACTAAAGGCTGTTAATTAAGCACTCAAATAGTTTTTCATCTGTTTCCGTAACGTAAAAAGCAAGGAAGTTATGACCAAAACAACGTGCGTGTTCACATTTTGTTAATAAGTATGTCCCCATTTTGTTACTGTAATTAATAAGTAATTAAAAAAAAAATTCTCAAATACCACTTTTAATTAATACATAACTCTACTTAGATGTTGCTTTAGAATAAATTGCACTTTAAATTATAAAAATATTTTCGAAGATTAGAGTTTAGTAGATGTGCAACTTTAAAGATGGCCTCCGAACGTTTATGAGACGATGAATGTAGTTTAAACTTTAAATATCTTAGAAACTATGGCACTCTCTTCAAAAATATTAAGAATCAAAAATTAAAGATTATTATTATTAGGCCAATTATGCTTTTATGTGATTTTTTTGTTTGTTTCTGTCTAATAAAAAATACAGAAGTTATGACCGTCTTCACACTTTCTTAATAAAAATATCGCCATTTTGTTACTGTAATTCGTCAGTAATTAACACGTTGACTGCCATATTTATTTATTTATTTATTTATTTATTTGAATACACCATCCAACAGCCGAGGCCAATTATGAGATGGGAAAATACAGTTACAATAATTGAATTATCTTCTCAATTTCTAAAGTATAACAATTTTAACAATACGAAGGACCACCTATTTTGAGCTAAACAGGAAAGCATGTGTGACCTACCTTGTAATCCCTTACTTTACATGAAAGTTTGGCGGACGCCGAGGCTTCTCTGTCGCCGGCAAATTGTCCACAGATCGAGAAGCTCTAGAGCTCTGTTCTCGCTAGTTGGTTGGATATGTCTCCCACACCATAGGATTTAGTTATAGGGAACTAAATCTGGATTGATTGCCATAAACTTGCCGAATTAGCAGTACATTGACTACATGACTTCACACAAAGAGTTCTCAATGCAAACTGAGTAGAGATTGACAAAATCTCTCTGAAGGTCGCTGGTTTTGGCGGCAAGGCATTCCATTGGTCGATATAAACACTGTCGCTCACAACGTTAGCATGGCTAGGGTTTTTTTTTTTTTTTAACTAACAACTAAAACTAAGTCTAAAAATCTAATTAACTAAACAAGACAAAAAAGCTATTGCGAAGGCAACGGACATAATTTTATGCAAGAGCGTTGTAAGATTCCCTGTGTAGTCTTGACCGTGGCTACTCTACATGTCCCATCATTTCCGGGGTGGAGTTGCACGATTCTACCTAATTTCCACGCAAGCGGAGTCGTAGATTCACTTCGGATTAGGACAAGAGTCCCAATATCTAAATTTTCAAGTCGGCGAGATTTGTACCATTTACTTCTCTGGTATAACTGATGCAAGTTCTGGTAGTGAATCTGAAAGATCAAAAGTTCTGACAGAACGTGAGTGCTAGGAAGCAATGCAGGGTGCTTACTTTCAAAGGGTAGATTGGCATGAGTGATTCTACCTCCAACTTGCAAAATCCCTTTCTCATCCAAAAAGGGGGACAATTTCAAAAAGGTTTTGGGAAGCTCCTTCCTTTTACGAAGAGCCGAAATCTCCTTCGCAAAAGACTGCTTCTGTACAAGTTTCACAATGTACAAGAGAGCTTGATGAAGCTCGAACGAGGACAAGACACCAGAAAGTTTTTCTGGATTTTGGCAATTGTAAAATCTAAGGCAATAAGCAACAATACCTTGTATTTTACGAAGAGATGAGAAACGAACAAACAAAGAATCAATAACACAAGGTTCAATTTGAGCAACCAAAACAGTTTTCTTCTGTTCAACATCCACACGGGGATCAACAATTTCTACACTTTCAACAGGCCATTCCGCAGGAGGAAGTTTTAGCCAGGAGGGACCCGCCCACCATGAGGGGAAAGACACAAATTCCTCTGGGAGAAGACCGCGAGAGGCACAATCCGCAGGATTTTCACAAGAACGAATGTGGTGCCAACAAGTAGGAGCTAGCCTGTCTTGGATGACACTCACTCTATTTGACACGAAAGTTTTCCACCGATGTGGAGAAGATCTAATCCAGTTCAAAACTATGGTGGAATCCAACCAAGCTAAAACATTTTCAATTTCAAGAACAGGTTTCAAAGTTACTCTAATCCAAGCGACTAGAGAGGACAATAAAACTGCGGCACACAATTCAAGACGAGGAATCGACAAAGTATGCAAAGGAGCAACTTTGGACTTTGCACAAAGAAAAGAAACGCTAACATTACCACTAGGGTAAACACAACGCAAATAGGCTACACAACCATAACCAAGCTCAGAAGCATCACAAAAGGCATGGAGTTGACAAACTACGGAGGTAAGATCCGCAACAACTAAACTGAGGCAAAGTAAACTAAACAAAGGCAACTGATCCTTATACTGCTGCCATCTGGAAACGACATCACATGGAGGGGAATCATCCCAACCAATGCCTAGAGTCCATAGAACCTGAATGAGGCGTTTTGCAAAGAATGTGACAGGGCACAAAAAACCAAGAGGATCGTATATCCGGGCAATTTCGGATAAAATCGAACGTTTCGAACAAATAGAATCGCGGGGATTCACAGCAAAAACAAAAGAATCCAATGAAGGCTGCCATTGAAGACCAAGTACCTTCATACAACTATCCTTTTCAAGATCAAAAGACAAATTTTGATTTACACAATGACTCTCAGGGAGATTTTCCAAAACAGATGGATGGTTGCTAGATCATTTTCGAAGTTCAAAACAACCAGAACTAAACAATTCTTTGACCTGTCTCTGGAGTTCCAGGGTGCCTTCCAATGAATTAGCACCACAGACTAAGTCATCGACGTACAAGTCGTTCTCAATGGCTTGGGAGGCCAAAGGAAACTGGGAGCGTCCTTCCTCGGCTAACTGCAGCAAGGTGCGGATAGCAAGAAAAGGAGCTGAGGAGACACCATAAGTTACAGTGTTGAGACAATAAGTTTAGACAGGGTCCGAAGATGAGAACCTCCAACGAATCTGCTGAAAGCGTTGGTGTCCTGACGCAATTAAAATTTGACGATACATTTGCCTCACATCACAAGTGAAGACAAATGAATGTGCACGAAAACGAAGGAGAATGCTAGCGATGTCACGCTGAAGCTTGGGGCCGATTAGTAGGAAATCGTTGAGAGAAACCCCATTTGCATCTTTGGCAGACGCATCAAAGACTACACGAATTTTGAGTTTACTATTTTCAACCTTGAACACACAATGGTGAGGAATAACGTAGGAGTTCGAATCCTCATAAGGCACTTGACATAAGGTCATATGACCTGAAGCTAAATAATCTTTCATGAAGTTCACATACTCCACACGAAGCAATGGGTTAGAGTCGAACTTACGCTCAAGAGAGAATAAACGACGGTCAGCTAGAACACGTGAGTTTCTGAAAGTGGGTTCTGCAGCTTTAAAAGGTAAAGAAACCCCAAAACGACCATTAGACAATCTAAAATGGGTTTGGACAAAACTATTTTCTGCTTGTTGTTCCTCTAAGGAAATGGAACTCCGGAACTTCTTCAATTTTCCAAAAACTCTTTAAAGTGTCGTCTAAACAAGGCGTAACGACAGAAGCGAAGAAAGCCTGCACGGGCGGAGGCAGTTTCGAATAAGAAGCAGGACCAACCAAAATCACACCAAATATGGTATGGATACCTACTAACGAACTAAAACCACTTTTCTCAATGTCGGGAAGTACAATTGAGGAATAAATGTCAGCACCTAACAATAAATCAACGGGGCCAGGTTGGTGCCACGAAGGATCTGCTAACTTGAAAGGTTTAAAACTAGCTAAATTCGAAGGGGAGAGAGTAGCCGAAGGCATCTCAGAAGAAATAGTAGGGAGGACAATCACATCCAAGGGGAGGGATGGCTGCAAGGAGCCAGTAGGTCTAATCAAACAATGAGAAACACCAAGGGAAGATTTTGTAGACATCTGCCCTAACCCTGCAATAGGGATGGAAGAACGAGCACGAGGTAGCTGTAGCTTACGAGCACAAGATTCAGTCATAAAGCTAGCCATTGATCCGGGATCAACAAGACCTCTCACAACATGAGGCTGTCCCTTCACATCTAAAATTTCTACCAACACAGTAGACAATAACACAGTTTGACCCTTTTGAAAAGGCAACACACTAGTACCAACATGTACACTAGGACTGTCAGTTGTTGTCGAGGAAGCGCCTGACGTTTCTATATGATTACCACCAGTAATCTCACTAAAATGTAAAGACGTGTGATGTCTTTTCTGACATTTTGAACAAGAAGATTTCGAAGGACAAGTTCCCACAGCATGGGAATCCTTTAAACAATTGAAACACAAACGAATACGTTTTACAGCCGCATGACGCTCTCTAGCGGTCAAGGGCAAAAACTGAGGACAACGATAGATCAAATGATCCTGTTTGCACAAAGAACAATTTTCCGGAGAATTCCCCGCAGAATTCTGGGAACTACTACTACTAGACAAAGAAGAATCAGTTTGCACAAGTAAAGACTTGGCACGAAAATCAACATCCGCTCTGGGGTGTTGCGAAACACGATGTTTGCTACTTGTCGTAGCTGTACTAGACACTTTTGATTTAGATGTGCCCGATACTTTTGACGAAGCTAATGTTTGTAAAGCGACACACTGTTTTAAAACAAAATCTGTTAAATTTTCAAATGTGGGAATTTCCGCAGCATCACCCTGTAATTCAAAACGTCTGCGTGTAGCAGGGGGTAACTTATCTGCCAACAAATCTACTAAAATAAAATCCCAGGCTGCAACGTCAAAACCTAACCTTTTCAAGATGGCTATGTTTTCTGAAAATGTATCCACAAGACCACGAATGTCCTTTAAATTTTCAGACGTTAAGGGAGGATAATTTTTCAAAATATGCCAATGGCTGTTGGCTAACAAGCGTTTGTTCGAATAGCGTGTCAACAAAGCTTTATATGCTATTTCATAATGATCAGGATCTAACGGAATTGACTGTACTAATGTGAGAGGTTCACCCTCTAAAGAAAGCAATAAATACTGAAATTTGTCAATGTCCGATAACTTTTTTTTGTTATGAACTAAACTGTCATAAAGGCTTTTAAATGATTGCCATTCATGAGTTTCACCACTAAACTTTCTCAACTGTAATTTTGGTAAATTAACACTAGGGCTAGAATCGGTTTCTACACTAACCGTAGGCAATAAAGTATTAACATCTAGTACCGGAGGAAATAAAGATTCATAAACAACGCGAGACTCAAAATAGTTTTCCTCTAAGTCTTTTCGAATTGTGTCTTGAGTTTCAAACTCAGAGTCTTTGGACGCCAATAACACTTTTAAATGTAACTCTTTAAACTTCTCATTCAAAGATTCTAAACAACTATATTTAATTCTAAACAAAACTCGCATATTTTCGTCCAATTTGGCTTGTTTTGCTAACTCACAAATTTCCGTAATTTGCGAAATTACGACTTTTCTAGATACAATCGCTTCTTTTAAAGCAGCCATGGTCAAGCTTAATTAAAAAACACAGTAAAATAAATCAACACAACAAACAATAAATAAACGTTTTTAAAGGTTACAAATACAAAAATGACAGTTGTTAGAATTAACAGACTGAAAGAACACTAAATCCCTAGATAAAAACGTTAAATTTAAAATTTCTAGAAAAGGACAAAACTACAATTTACCCGATGACGTAATCCTGTTGGAATGCAACGGTTTAACGATGACGCAATGCAACGGTTTTAACAAGAAAATGCTTATTTACACGCACTTAAAAATCACAATAGCACGAATTCAACACTAAAGTTTGTTTACAAATTTTAAAGCCAAGCCAACGCTGTCTTTAATGAACTGTAATAACACGTAAAAAAAAACATCCAAAGGACTGTTCTAATGTGGCTCGAAGACCAAATGAATTATCTTCTCAATTTCTAAAGTATAACAATTTTAACAATACGAAGGACCACCTATTTTGAGCTAAACAGGAAAGCATGTGTGACCTACCTTGTAATCCCTTACTTTACATGAAAGTGTGGCGGACGCCGAGGCTTCTCTGTCGCCGGCAAATTGTCCACAGATCGAGAAGCTCTAGAGCTGTGTTCTCGCTAGTTGGTTGGATATGTCTCCCACACCATAGGATTTAGTTATAGGGAACTAAATCTGGATTGATTGGCATAAACTTGCCGAATTAGCAGTACATTGACTACATGACTTCACACAAAGAGTTCTCAATGCAAACTGAGTAGAGATTGACAAAATCTCTCTGAAGGTCGCTGGTTTTGGCGGCAAGGCATTCCATTGGTCGATACAAACACTGTCGCTCAAATAAAGTGGCGCATTATTTAAATTTCTATTTCGCGAACACGAAACAATAATTATACATTGGATAAATTAATTTCATATTATACTTAACACATATTAAAATAACTAAATTAAGACTATCTATACACATATAATACTCTATATATAAAACAGTGTATTATACCTTACCTATGTATTTGATGCATATCAAGTGTTAATTATTATATATTATATATTTTTACAGAGTACAAGTTAATCTATAGCTGCATTATGTCATTCCTTAGTACACAGTTGAAATCATACTGACGTATTGATTTAAATTGGAACTGAAAATATCAACTTGATCACCAACAGTATTATATAACTCCATCATAGAATAGATAGGAGACTTTTTGAGGATATTTGTACGATTTGTGGGACAGTAGAATAGAACGTTTTGACGTGCCTCCAATCTAGGGACTCTAAAATTAATTTTTGACAATAGCTCAGGGCAGTCAATTAAATTATGGATTAGTTTATACAAGAATACTAAAATGATCACCCTCCTTCTATTCTCCAAGGACTTCATGTTTAGATTTATCAATAACAGTGTATTTGGGTATCCCCGTTCTGGATAATAATTGTCTGTCTTGAAAACTAAGTACTTCATAAACCTTCGTTGAACGTTTTCCAGTGACTGTGAATGAATATTATAAATCGGGTCCCAAATTATCGCACCATACTCAAGTTTTGAACGTACAAGTGAGTAATACAATGTCTTGAGCGCTTCTACATTAGAAAATTTTTTACAGTTTCTTAATATAAATCCTTGAGACTTAAGTGCCGAATTTGTTGATGCATCAATGTGCTTTCTGAAATCCAGTTTAGAATCGAATAAAATACCTAAGTCTTTTGTTGTTTGACTTCTTATCAACTCCGTGTTGTTAAAAGTATACGAGAACTCGATAGTATTCAATTTACGCGTGTATGATATAACCTTACATTTTGAAACGTTCATTGCCAATTTGTTAGCGGTACACCATACTTCCACTTTGTGTAATTCGTGTTGTAACGTTGTGCAATCGTCCGTATTGTTAATATTACAATATATTTTGAGATCATCGGCAAATAAAAGTTTTTCGCATTCTAATTCCTTACATAAATCATTTATAAATAAATTAAATAAAAGTGGTCCCAAGTTTGATCCTTGTGGCACCCCTGACGTTGCAAGGTAAGTATTCGACTGAAATCCATTATACTGGACATACTGCAACCTATTTTCTAAGTAGGATTTAAAGAAATTCAACAATAACTCATTAAAACCAAATTGATTTAATTTTTCTATTAGCAATTTGTGATCTATGCGATCAAAGGCTTTAGAGAAATCGGTATACACCACGTCAACTTGACCTCTATTGTCTAGAGATTCTGAGATAAACTGTGTCAAACAGGCCAAATTTGTTGAAACCTACCTTTGCGAAATTGGGCAGGATTGATATACCCCTGTAGTTCTCTATGTCTGCCCTATTTCCACATTTGTAAATAGGACACACTTTGGCTAACTTCCAACACTCAGGAAAAGTAGAGGTTCGTAGTGCAGTATTAAATAGGGTTAACAGTGGCACAGTGAACACATTCGCGCAATCTTTGATTAAAAAGCTAGGAACCTGATCATGTCCCGATGTCATTTTATTTTTTAATCTTTTTATAGCTATTTTTATATCTGATTCTGATAATTGATCGATATTTATACATGGCAGATTACTTACGATATCAGGAGCTGGTATAGCGTCAGATAGCGGTAAATAGACACTTTTAAAAAATTGACTGAAATTATCTACTATGTTTTGCGGGTTCTCAATTTCTTTACCATTTGTGTACATTCTGCCAGGTATTGTGGTAGTACCTTTTTTGTTATTTATGTAAGACCAGAAATGTTTAAGGTCAACTATCAAAGCATTTTCTACACTTTCTAAATAATCATTATATGCTTCCTTGACCTGTAGATTTATCATCGACCTTACGCGCTTGTACTCTTCTAATGAGTTTATATCATTATATTTTTTGTAGTTTTTGCGGTACTTATCTCTCTCTTTAATGTTTCTTATTATTTCGGTTGTATACCAAACAGGAAATTTTTTTCTCTTTGTGTTTTTGTATTTCGGAACATGCACATCAAAAATTGAGTATAGTTTTTCGTAGAATTCATCACATGCCTTGTTGACATCATTGGAATCATCTAGGAAAGTCCAGTCGGTTTCAAGTAATGAGTTGTACAATGCAGGGTAATTTGCTTTCCTAAAGTTATAATTATTATTCTCTCCCGAGTTTACTGGAAATTTAGCAGAGTTGATTATTTTTGGCAAGACATTGATGCTTAGGGCCGGATGGTGAACATCCTCTTTTACAAGAGGTGAAATATCTCGCGCTACAGTACAGGTTTTCAAGTGAGACAAAACTAAATCCAGTAGTCTCCCATTGATATTTACAATGTTATTAAACTGTGTCATGTTGCTAAATTCTATGAATGCATACATAAGTTGTCGTTTTGTATCAAAGATATTGTTGTTAAAGCTTGGAATATTAAAGTCCCCTAATATTAATATATTACTATTCGTACTAACGATTTGTTCGAATAAATTTAAAAATAATTCAAAAAGCTCCACGGAAATACTTGGTGGTATATATATAACGTATGAGTAGGATTTCAGTTAAAACGGATTTAGATACTACTGATACTTACCTTATCAAGCCCCTCAACCCATTTTTGGTGTCATTTTTTCCATACTTATCATTGCTTCAAGCACACCGTGCCTAAATGCCTTAGTTTCTGAGTTATTTAACCGTTTTAAAAACGTTCGAACGCCAACTTTAACTTTTCTATCTCTGAAGCTATTAATTCTACGGAATATAAAAAAAAATACAAATTAATTCCTAGTTTATAAGCTTTTTCTGGTGTGAAGCATTTTTTGCTAGATTTAGCCATTTTTCGAGTTAGTTCATATAAACCGTTTTGAAATACTTGTTTTCTTGAGCTAAAATCGCAATTTTCAAGTCGTTGTAACTATCAGTTTATGTAAAAAATTGTGCAGAACTTTTTTTCTCAAAAATTGATTCTCTTTAATTTCCAATAATTACTTACTTAATTACTCGGAGAAAGGGTGGTATTTACTATTAAATTATCAAAATAAAAACCGAACTTTAATCCACATGACAATTATAGCGACTATAGCGACTCACTCACTGGAAATCGAGAAGTTCCAAAAGCGAGAAGTTTCCATGGAGTCGCTAAGAAACAAAAAGGAAAACTCGATCCATAATGGAGAAGTTTCCATGGAGTCGCTAAGAAAAATAAAAACATTGGATATAAAAATATAATATCAATATACTAAAAATACCAAAATCACATAAAATATGAACATGTATTAAAAACAAATATACGTATATTTACTTCGATTTTAATTTTATTTATAGCGATAACGCTATAAATTTGGTGACCCCGACGTGATTGTGATATTTTTAGTATATTGATATTATATTTTTATATCGAATGTTTTTTATTTTTCTTAGCGACTCTATCTTTTTAAATTAAAATTCCAGTTATTGTAATAGTAGAGTGCTCGGTGCCCAGATATACGCATAAAAATAACTTCTGTGGGGTTTCGTTGTTACAAGCTGAATTTGATATAAAATTAATGATGATATACTGATGTTTCAAAATCTCAAAGCTGTCAAAAAATGTCCTACTCAAAAGTTCATTATAATCAAAAAAACGAATTATTTCTTAGTGAATTAGGTGTTTTGGTATTTCTACTTTTGAGTAATAGCAAATCCTTTTAACCATGAATAGAGCTAGTCAAAATAAGTAGATTTTCGAACAGACTCACCTCGAGAAATCATGCCTGCTCCCCCTGCCCCCCTCAAAGGCGCTGCCTGTATCTGCCTATATATATATATACATATATATTTTTTTTTTCAAAAACGGTAGGAGCTAGAGGAATGATCTTGGCGCCATTCGATAGAGTATAAAACTTTGCATAAACCCTCCATTTGCTTTTTGCTATTTTCTTTTTTTTAAGGCCCCACAGCAAAAAAAAGAGCGAGGAGCCTTCCAACAACGACACATGTTTGGCTATACCTCTAAAACGGCCCAATAAATCAAAATTCTACAAGATATAAAAAATAAAGACCATCATTTTTTCTATTGATTGGTATATTATTATACTCTTCGCAAAAACGAAGAGAATATTGTATTTGATCGGCACATTTCTAAAATCGTAAATATCGCTCGTAGAGAAAAAAATTTCATATCATTGTATTCGTGAACGAATTCTGAACAACTTTCAAAATGTCCGTCTGTCCATCCGTCACGTTTCTTGTAAGCACAATAACTTAAGAAAGAAAAGTCCGATTGTATTGAAAAACTCCCACGGAAGTCACAATAAGTGTATTAATGCACTCTACTATAATGGTGAATTAAAAAAATGCTATTAATCCTATTCAAGTAGATACTAGTGGCACCAATCGACTGAGTATGTACGTTTGCTTTCTTTTTGACATTTGATTGTGAAACTAAAGGTCGAAAAATACATTTTTGGTATAAATATTCATGCTTTTTCTGTTTTTTATTTTATTCTGTGAAAGAATACAAATTATTCATTTGTCTGGCAAAATAATATCTTCATTTTTCATTTTGCAATAATTACACAGGCACACAAAATAAAAAAGGTGGTTTCTTCTTCTGACTAAACCAACTTATTTTAACCACTTTTCCCTTTTTGTGTCTGTGTGTATGAGTAATAAATGATACATTTATAATAAATATGCGCTCACGCGCGGTTTTCTAGTAAATGGTGGAGGAGCCGGTGACATTCATATTAAACAGGCACACAAAAATGGCCTGTTTCTGGGACTCCATTGGGCAACCCCTATGTATTTCGACGTGCAGAATGCGAATCACGTGCCCGTTCAGCTCCATCAGCGACCATTTTTTTTGTAAATTCCAAAAATAACCTAAATTATGAGTTTTTTTAGGTTATTTTCGCGACTTACACAAAAATGGTGGGTGATGAAGCAAATCTGACTCCGGATTTGAATTGAGCGTGCCGAAATACATATAGATAGTCAGAAAAAGAAACCACTTTTTTTATTTTGTGTGCCTGTGTTGTTAATACGCATACGAGGCAAACAGGTAAACTTTGCAGTACAAAAAAGTTTCATCCTTTTTCGCCGGGTTCCGAGGTTAAAACTCCATCAGTTCCACTGTAAATATTAATTGTAATTTTAAAACTGTTCTGGAAAATAATCATAATTCCCATGGAAACAACTATTGACATGATTGTTTCTAAGGAAGTTATCTGGAGAACAAATTTAACGGGAGGTGAAGTGAGAGTAAATGGACGTAAATAGGTAAATCAAGCAAGTAAGAGTCCATAAAATTGGTATTTAGTATATATAAGAGAAGCTAAGGTCTCAAAAAATGTTTTTGCAGTAGCCCTTTACCACCCCCACCTCTCTATTAAAGAGGGTGAAAAATATAAAATTGTTATTTAGTGTGTGTACTAGAAGCAAAGTGCTCATTTTTTTTACTTTATCCACCCCCACTACAATCCCCCTTCCACCACCCTCACCCCACTACCGATGTGGCATATCGTTATATGGGTTTTTGGGGTAGGCGATTTCAAATATTCGTTATTAAAATTCCATATACCTACAATTATTTCCACATACAAAATTTTTTTCGTTGTGAGAGACTTGGATAAAAAATCTGGGTGTTGAAGTAGTTATTTCTTGGGCAGCGGTTTTCTATCTATAATACATTACCAAAACGGAAAGTTTCTGTAAAGAACGGTCTTCATAAATTAAATCTCTGCCAGTCTAATTGTTTCTCTTTGGGAATTTCATTCAACCTTTTAACTTAATATGTTTGTCGACTTTGCTAATAAAATAATATATTTTCGTTTACTTTCTGTTTCTTCGCCCTTTATTTACTCAACCACTAGCCGATACGTTCGATCGGACATATATCGGATTATGTTTGAAGGAATCACTCTTCTATGTGTTTCTTTATAGCAGTAAACTTCTCAATAAAATTTCGAAGGCACGAACAGGTACAAGTCAACACAAACGTTGTAGACATTTATTTTTTATTGGATTGCTGGAAGATCATTTTTCTCGTATAGATTTTTTGTGTTTACGTAGTAGTCTGAGAGAAACGCTAATCTTATTTTATCCATAAACCATGGCGCATCATATATTAGAAGATTTAGTTATTGTGAACTTAGTTCATTAATGTAAAGTATCATAAATCTTTAAGATGAACTAAAGTTGTCGGTGCATGTCGTATCTTTTCCAACGTTAATTTTAAAATATATTTTTTCAGTAAAACGCAGTTTAAAACAATCACATCCAATATTAGGCATATTTTATGTTCTATTTATTACCTTTCTTTTCATTTTCCATTTTAATCATGTACATAAAGTCTCGCTTTTAGATTTTTAATTGAATAGATTTTAATTGGACTAATCATATAAGATTTCCAAATCGATTTCATTTTCAACTGAATAAATTATACAGCATTAAATAGAATGGAATAAACAAGCTAATACTAATAAACAATGTATTTTTCTTATTTTAGTATGCGTTTCAGTCACTAGTACTCCTGTTTGATCATATTTCGTGGTTTGTATGAGTCTCTTCTCCCAACTGAGAAAAAAATAGCATTTTTGTAATTTGTCATAATATAATGAACTATTATTATTCTCTCTGAATGTTGAAAAGTTTTTTTGTGCATACATTGGCACAATTCTCATATGGAATTTTGTGACATGGTTCTTTTTCGGGATTGGTATTGCATTATTATTATTATCATTAGAAATTCGAGCAGGTCCGAATATTCGTGGTATTCAGGCCTATAGGCCTATTGTACATAATATTTATTATCGAAGCACAGTGACGTGCAGAAATAAAAGCAATAATATTTTTTTAATATTGTTGAATTTTTGAATTGTTCTTTTTTTCTGATTTCAAAAATATGACATGTGATAGTCCTATATTTAACCGTTTTCGAGTTATTGAAATTTGAAAATAATAATAATAATAATTGTAATTTCCCTTCATATAATAAATAGCTTAAATACGATTTTCAATGTTCAACAACTTGTCTTATATGTCTTATTTTTGAAATCAGAAGAAAAGAGCATTTTAAAAATTCAACAATATACAGGACGTTCCATTAAAAAAAATATTATTGCTTATTTACCCCTCAATTTCTGCACACCACTGTGCTTCCATTATCTTATTAAAGGGTTTAAGTTACAGCCCTATAACTTTCGTCTGGAACTTTTTATTCTATCTCCAATAATAATGATAATAAAGGGTGGCCTACATATAATGAATAACCCTGTACAAACGCGACATTTAGTAGTCCCGAGAAAAGACCCGTGCTCTTCACCAACAAGAGCAGCCCAGTCTGCTTCTGCATTGCATTCCACTCCACTGTGTCCGGGCACCCATATAAGTTTTGTGTTCGCACAAGTCAGTCAGAATATTTCGACAGTTCATCACCAGCTTAGAAGTCATCTTGCTTGATGCAAGAGCCGTCACGGCCGCCTGGCTGTTGCTATATATATAAATATGCTTACCTTCTTCTGAGATTTTCGTTTGCACACGGCAAAATGGCATATATCTCGGCCTGGAATACACTAGAGTACTTAACAATTTCAGACCTCTGGTAGTAGGAAGATGCATTTTACCACATCCCCCGTCTTCTCATCTAGTGAACACGACTGATTGAGCGATGACCTGGTCCCTTACAGGTAAAGCCATAGTCTTTATATGCCCCAGCCCTTGCGCCCCGGCCACATTCCACTTTCCACTTTTGAACAGTCTATTTGCTGCTTTCCTGGCGTCCAGTTTCACTTCGGCATGCAAGGGAGTAAATTCAAGGATGGTCTTCATTGCAGCCGCTTCTGATTGCTCCTGTTATTCCTAGGCAAGCTAGCCTTTGAACTTGACATAGGCGAGTCCGATTGTGGAGCGCTCTTGGAAGTGCCACCGCTTGGGTGCGGCATATGTTATCAGGGATTTCACCATGACGGTGCGCGTCCAGACAGTAGTCTTTGGACTTACTCCCCATTTAAGACCGAAGATACGTTTGCACAGTAATAGAGATGGGCAGAGTAAAGAAGGAAGCTGAGAATCCATAGATTAGATTAGATTGAAAAAGGAGTTGGCTGATTGGCCTTGGCCACCGCCCGTGGATGTATTGTGGCTCTCCTTGTCTAATTTTACTTAAAGCTCCTTATCTAGCTTTATCTTTTGTATCAGACTCCACAGCCTTGATAAGGGCTCCTTGGTATAGCTATCTGCCCTTGGTTTCTCTTCGCCAAGTAGTTGGAACCTCAGTCTGGCTAGGCCTTCGGAATGGCACAGCACATGTATTGAGGTTTCCTCTTCCTCTTAATAGAAACTACATGTTGCATCCTCTGCCAGGTCCATTAGACTCATATGTCTATTAAGCCTACAATGTCCAGTTAGAAGATCTACTATTATCCTAATGGCCTTTCTATTTTGGCGTAGTAAGTCTTCCGTGAATTTGGCCGATCGTTCTGTAATGAACTTTTTGACCTGTTTCTGTTGTGGGAAATTCTTCCTCCACTCTAGAGATTTATTTTGTACCCATTCGTTGATGGATGTTCATATGCGTGGCTTAGCCACACCGCAAAAGGATTCGGGTTCTACTAGGGCCTTAGATGCGCCTTCTCGGGCCAGTTCATCAGCCTTCTCATTTCCCTTGTGTCCCTCGTGTCCTGGTACCCATACCAAGGTCACTTTGCTCTGACTTCCTAAGCCTGTAAGGGCATTTATACAATCCCATACTAGTCTTGAATCGACCTGCATGAAATCGAGTGCCTTTAGCGCTGCTTGGCTATCGAAAAAAATGGCAATTTACTGGTTTACAGTTCCTTGCCTCATTATTTCCTTTGCACACCACTGTATAGCGGCCACTTCAGCCTGAAATATTGTGGCGTGTATTCCTAGACTTATCGGGATTTTCGTTTTCGACCTTATCCCGTAAATCCCAGCTCCGACTCCTTGTTCTGTCTTGGAGCTGTCCGTATACCAGATCGTTTGCGCCGATATTGGAGGACCATTTTTCCAGTCCTCTCTATCTGGTAGTTTGATTTGAAAATTTTTGTAGAAGTTATACTTTGGGACCATAGTGTCCTTGGGCATTCCAAAAATGGATCTGCCTTCATCTCTGAGTATAAGTTTTGATGCTCTATTCCGTGTTGTTGCCTTATGGGCGTTGTGCCTTGCATTAGCCTATGTACTACTGAACGAGCTTCCCCCTGGATAAATATGTGTAGTGGTGTCATCTTGGGGTTTAACCCCCAGTCTTTTCTACACATCTGCCTGCACCTTCCCAGGGCAATTGTTGCTTTCTATGTGAATTTTTGGATGTGGGAATTACATATCAGCTTTTGGTCGAAAATGACTCCTAGGTATTTAACCTCGCTGGCAAATGGAATTTCCACTCCAGTGAGCTTTAAGGGTTTTAGGCCTCCCAAGGCTCTTTTCCGTAAAAGTTGACGACTGGTAGTTTTGTGAGGATTTATGGAAAGTCCTTCCTCACTACAACACCTGTCGACAATATTTAGGGCTCTTTGTGAACGCTCTGATATCGTGTTCGCAAATCGCCCCTTGACTACTATCGCTAGATCGTCAGCACATGAAAATCGCTTACTTTCCTCCTTTTTAGTGAACAGCATTAGCTTTATTTTACCAGAGTTGAAAGAGAGTCCGTGGCTTTATACCATAACTGAACTGTGTTAAGAGCCCTTTACACGAGACCTGCAATGTCTCAAATCGGTCTATTATCATAATAGCTATATCTTCTGCTTACTCATAGAAGCCTGCTTCGCCCAATTCGACCAGTAGCCCGTCGTGCATGAGGTTTCACCACAGTAGTGAGGAAAGTACCCCACCCTGTGACAGCCTCGACCCTTCTTGGGCCTAACACAGCCAACAGATATATGCCAGACCAAAGACATACAGAACTTAAAGACCTTATTTTTTTTTTTTTGTGGCACTGTGGAGCTAGTCCAATCAGCCAAAGACCTTATTTTTATTATCGTATTAATGTCCTGGCGGAGTTTAGTTATAGGCTATTCCACCCGTCAACCAGGACACACTCACACACAGACATCATCACAACACCCATTCCCTGCGACATTGCCATCTACCACAGCTGAGACATGAACTCAGGGGATACAACAGTGACTAGCCATGTTTCTCACTCAACAGTCTCCTACCGTCTAGGCAACACAAAAACTCCACTAAACATCCACAACCTAGTCAGAATTTGAACCCGAGACCCATTGATATCAAGCCTAACACGTAAACCACCGAGTCGGCTTTTGTAGTCTACATAGTCTGAAATGTGAAAGTTCGAAGAAATCTTGGAGAGTGCATTTTTCACGATTACAATTAATACTCTCCTTCGGTAAGCGAAGGAAATAAAAATTGCTGTATTGAATAAGTTGTCCAATAATTCATAGACACCTTTCATTGAAGGTAAACCAATTAAATTTGGCCTTGAATTTTAGCTCGGTATCCTGTACAGCATATACAGGATATCAGTCTGGGTTTACTCTAATAGGCATGTATCTCATCAAAATACCGAACCGGATGCTAAATTTGATCATCATACGTCAAGCAGTTTTAAGATTATCATGAGAAAACAGATCATCTAGCACACAATTTAAGGGGCTATAGCTCTTCTGGAATTTACATCGCCGTTTCCCCCCCCCCCCCCATACGCACTAGAATTTAAAAAACATCTTATAGTTGTGTATTAAAATTTCAACTTTAAAATTGTTCTGCCTATTTCACTATTTGCACATGGATGTTTACTTTGATATTTCGTATATCCCTTAATAATACAGATTGCAACAAACTGATCGCGTTTGAACTTATGTGTGTATTTAAGACATTTATCTTGTCCTTCGAAAGCAGGAATTACTACGTATATTAACGTATATTAAATTACCGTCGCCATAATTGGGTAAATATACAATTCGCATCTGAGACCGTCGCGTCGCACAGCTTGTATACATGCCATTTATACGATATAGGATTAATGCGATGCTTGTCACTAATTAGATCGTCGTGGTTGTCCTTGGATAACTCTACTCTCGAATTAGTAATATGTTTTGCAAAACCACGGCACAGTGGTTTCTAAAATCCTGTTTCTGGGCAAATATTAATAAAACCGCTTTAATAAAAAAATAATCGACCCAAATATTTTCTAAAGAAAATGTTTTTTGAAGAAAACGGATATAATGAGTATTTATTAAAAAATTTAAACATTTAACATATATTTGTATAACTCTTATTTTTACAGGTGTTGCGTTTTCCTTTGTAATTCTGTCTAATTAATGCCACAATATTAGGAAAGAGTAGAGAATTATACAAGAGAAGACAGTGATCAAAGGAATTTCCTTTGATCTTTTAGTAATTGCGCTTATTACCTCGTCAGTTTAATTTGGAGTTATCGCGCTGTTGCCGAATGTAACTCAATCAGATCAGATCAGATGTTATAGACATGGATCAGAGATTTTAGGTGCTTAATTTCAACACAAGTAGAATTGCCATTTCCTGTTTTATGGTATCGGAGAATTTAAAAGTTCTTATGCAACATAGAATATTACGTGCAGTAAGGAAATTTGCAAAATAAAGTAAATATCCTTTTTGAAACTAAATTTATTCCAAAGCTAAATAATAGACATTGGGACGAACACAGATCACAAGGAAATGAGTGGGTCAACAAGTCAAAATGTGATATAATTATGGAGTTCATTATTTTTTAACAAGAACTGCATATTTTTTAATGTAATTACAAATTCATTAAAATATTTATTTTTCTATATTGTTTTGGCGTTTGTTTTAAAATCTAAATTGCCATTCTCCAACAGATCTGTAAGACGGCAAACAAAATATTTTCCTTAGTTGTTATAAAATTTTGTATTTGAAAAATATAAGACAACTGAAAAGTGGTTCAATTCGTTTCTATAACGCCAGCCGTGTTTGGATTTCTCTAAAAGACTTAGTTATCTCTTCACAAAATTTGCAATATTTTAACTTAAAAGTTTATCGCAATGAGACTTAAATTCCATTGGTGAAAAGTATTGGTGGTGACACTACAATATTTTTACATGCAGGTACTATATATGCAAATATCTCTTGAAATAATCCATTTTTCCTGTGGAAGTTATGGTGTGAACCTCCGTAGACCTTTTGTCTTTACAAAGTATTTGGTTCTGTGGGATCTAAAAACATGAAAGTATGTAAATATATCATACGTTTACATTTTATCTACCGACCTTCGAAGACAGTTTTCTTTTAATTCATATTTTTATTTTCCAATTGGCTGGGTTTTTAGTATTAACAAATTATTGGATATTGAAAATGAATGCTGTGAACGCAACAATTTTGGTATTCTTTTTCTACATAAAAATCAGGTTTCAATAAATCTGAACATCCACGTATCTGAATAAGCCATGGTTAACACCTAAAATAAAATATGACATTTTTTATATGTATATAGGCTTAAACAAACGTATTGGTTATTGTGAGCTCTACAGATAATTAATTAAGTATTACCCATTATTATTTCTTTCGTTTTTAAACTAACTTCAAAATTATAATATTATCCACTAGAGCTGGGCTTTGAAAAAATTAAAAAGTGTCAGATATGCTACATCTGATTTTAAACAGCTAATTAACGTCAAATTCTACGCGAAAGGAAAAATACAGATGTAAAAAAGTTTTGTGTACCCCTACGTAATTTCAATCATTTTACAAAACTAACCTTATTATGGCTCTAAGAAGCAATATGTCATATCACTATTAAAATTAAACATAAAATTACCTTGTTTCATCCTTATACCCACTCTAAAAAATATTTTCATCAAATTTAAAAATTTCCTATTTTCGCAGCTTTTGTAAATACACAGTACATTGCATGGTGGTAGTGGGGGTGGATGAAGCCTTTGGATCTTGTACACACACTAAATCACAGTTTTATTTTTTTTAACCCCCTTTAATAGTGGGGTGAAAATGGTAATGAGGGTAGCTAATGCCAAACAATTTCTTGAGGACTTAGATTCTCTTATACAGGGTGATCTACCATGACATATGGAAAATGTGGAAAGCAGTTAAAAAACTGAAAAATTAAAAAAAATGACCAAAAAAATTACCCTATTTTTTTGTAGAAATGCGTCGCCAATGACTTTAACCAATCTAACGTAACGCAGTACAACTATGTCACTTTATCAGACTTGTGATTGACACTATTGACAGCAAAGCTGGAGATGATAGAAGTAACTTTTTGGTTTTAATCAAATCACTGCAAAAATAGCGAAATAAATCGAAATAAATCGAAAAGACATTGACCCTATGCTAGTGAACGCTGCAACAACAAGTAGATATAAGAGATATTTACTTAAACCCATCAATAACACGCCGGTGTCCTGATTGTTCGACCAAAAGCAAAAAACACGGCACTTTGACCGCACCCGCCGCACAGTGGGAAAAATATACCCTTTTTTGGACAAAAATCTGCCGACAGTAGAGATTTCAATCAAATTAAATTTAAAAAACGGCAAATACCTTTAAGACATTGTACTGTAGAGTAGTGCTGCGGCAAAGTGGCTTTGGGTTAACCTAACCTAAAAATTATTCCTCGTTTTCCTCCTTGGTCGAGAGTCACAAACAAACGAAGTAGTGTTCATATATTGGGTACCAAATTCATTTTTATGGGATAATAAGTTAATTGACAATGCAACATAGGCCATACTACATCATCAAAAATTCAAAATGGCGGCTGTCGTCAAGATGGCGGACTACTTTTTTCTTCATAACCTCCTTGATATGGGTATCAGATGAAAGGGCTTGCCGAGTAAAATACAATAAGCTATGTAGCGTTGCTATATATACAGGGTGTTTCATCTAATAGGCATATACCTACTTCTTGGTAAGTTTGAAATTTTGCATATGCCTGTAAGTCAGGTGACAATGCAACATAGGTTTTATTACATCATCAAAAATTCAAAATGGCGTCTGTCGCCAAAATGGCGGAGTACTTTTTTCTTTATAACCACTTTAATATTGGTATCAGATGAAAGGGTTTGGCGAGTAAAATGCAATAAGGTATGTAGCGTTGCTATACAGGGCGTTTCATCTAAAATGCACATACCCACTTCTTGGTAAGTTAGAGGTTTGAAATTTTGCATACGCTTATAAATCCGGTGACAATGCAACATAGGTTATATTACATCATCAAAAATTCAAAATGGCGTCTGTCGTCAAGATGGCGGACTATTTTTTTCTTTATAACCTCCTCGATATGGGTAAAACTCTAAGTTTATTTAAGACTAATAAGTTACAAAATAAAATTAATAGTTTAAAAAACTAAAAAGACACGCTTTTATTGTTGACATGATGGGCCAATTCTGAGGCCAGTTTCGCATTCCACGGGAAAAATTACTTCGGAAATGACCCTCAGCTGCCCAATAACATTCATGACCCTTTGTTAAAACTTTTAGGTTTATGACTGTTATTTAATACATACAATTTTTCACTTATAGGTTATATTAGGTTTAAAGCTGTTAATTAGGTTAGACTGAATGCATAGGAATAAAATCATATGGATAAAAAACTATCTTTATTTTTACCTGTGGATGAAGTCAAAAAAAAATTAAGCCTTTGGTTCTTGTATATATACTAAATCACAATTTTTTTTTCACCCTTTTTATAATAGAGTGCGGGTAGTAATGGGGGTGGCCAATGCCAAATTTTTTTTGAGACATTAGCTTCTCTTGTATATACCAAATACCAATTTTATGGACTCTTAACCTGCTTGATTTACCTATTTACCTCCATTTACCCCCCAACACTTCAACGAAATAACATGAAAATATAATTTAGTTCCAGATCTCGTTAAAATACATACGTGTACGAAATTTCAAGTAAATATCTTAAACGGTTCCAGAGTAATCGTGCGCACAAAAAAAAGTTACGGACAGACCAACAGACAGATAGACATTTTTTTTGCTCAAACTTAAAATCTCGTCGTTTCATGACATTCTAAGTCTGTTTGAACAATAAAGAATTTTAAAAAATTTGTGTCGTTTTTATACTTCCACTGGATGTGGAAGTAATATCTGCGATTTTTAGGTAAGGTTAACCCAAAGCCACTTTGCCGCAGCACTACTCTAAAGTACAATGTCTTGAGGGTATTTGCCATTTTCTTAATTCAATTTGATTGAAATCTCTACTGTCGGCAGATTTTTGTCCGAAAAAGGGCATATTTTTCCCACTGTGCACCGGCTTCACTTTTCATGCCAATTAAGGAAATGTAAACATCTCCAATATGTTCTTTCATAAGTAAGTTCGTCGCCTTATTACTGACCTAATCAATAACAGTAGTGTATCTTCGTAAGTTTTAACCATTTTTAATATACCAAATTATCTCGGGGCACTCTAAAATTTTGAAGGGGCTTTCACACATTGAAGACTAGTACATCATTTTATTTTCCGCATATCATGGTAAATCACGCTATATATACTAAATACCATTATGGACTGTTACTTGCTTGATTTACCTATTTATCCCAATTTACCTCCCAACTCTCCAACGGAATAAGATCGAAATATAATCTAGTTCCATATCTCGTTAAAATACAGAAGTCAATATCTTAAACGGCTCGAGAGTAATCGTGCGCACAAAGAAAAGTTACAGACCGCAAGTTGATTTAAAATTTCTTATCTATAATAATAATAAAAATAATAAATTGTTTATTTACATAAATTACCTAGGCTACTACACAGTACATAAGAACTTCATACATTACAACATATATTAAAAGTTCATGTATGACATAAAGTTGTAAGAAAATTAGGGTTTGGGAAGTCTCGATATTTTCAAAGTCCCGGGACACGAGACATCGCAGGATCAAAGTCTCGGGACGTCCCGGGACTTCGAGACTTTTCAAAATAAAATTAGAATCGAATTCATTTTAGGCGAGACCTATTAATAAAATCGCCATTTTAGTAAAAATCAACATTTATTGAATATAAAATCAAATTCTAACATGTCTAACGTAAAATGCGAGCAGATCCGAAGATCCGCAGTACTCAGGACTATCGGCCCATTGTATATTCACATTTAAGATCCCCTGGAAAAGACCACTGCTCTCCACGAAGGAGAGCAGCCCTTACCAGGGTATATCCCGTAATTCTTTCGGCTGTAGAAACTGTCTTCCGAAATACCTATACCTTGAACTCCTATTGATGCATCATGGCACAGAATATGAGTGATGGTTTCATCCTCCACTCCACACTTCATACAAATAGGATCATCTTTCAAATGCATTGTATGCAGGGGCCTGTTCAGAGGACAGTATCCTGTTGTTAAGCCTCTCATCCGTCTCAATCGTTCTCTATTGAGCTCAATCAGCAACTTTACGGTGGAGTGAGTCGAAGGCTCCTTTATAAGGAGCCTCGACTGTCTCAATTGTTGTGAAACTGTGCCGTAGCCCAGTCTTGCAGCTTTGATTGTATCTAACGTATATTTCTAACGCTAATTAAAGTCTAAACAATTCGTGTGTTTAATTCTCATAGGTACACAGATTCATTTTTTGGTAATAAAATCTTATAAATAAAACAAAACATAATCATATAAATATTATAATGAACTATCAATTAGTCTTTTTTCTAATTTAATAAAATAGGCTTTTAAAAAAATTAGAGCATTAACAGCTTTGTCCGACAACCTATTTCTGATTTTTGTAATAATGCCTCCGGGCAAAGAGAATATTCTCTCGTTTTCAACAGATGTCAGTGTCTCGAATCTCGACCCGAAAGTCCCGGGACACGAGACAATTAAATTTGGGATAAGTCCCAGGACTTCGAGACAAGAGACGTCCTGGGACCCAAACCCTAAAGAAAATAAACAAAAAAAATACCACAAAAGTGAAACTTGCAAGTGGCAATAATTTTTTAGTTCATTAGCACTCCAAACATTATATTATTTCAACATACCTAATCAATAACATACGTTCACACACATACATAATAATATATTTCACAAAGCAGACGTACATACATATCATTAATATTTTTAGACATAGTTTACAGACTTGAGTCTGCATGAGTTTTTTAATATAATAAAAATACATTCAAATATCTTAATAAAGCTATTACTGCACACAAAAATATTATAAAATAAAGAAAAGGCGCTCTTCGACCTATTCGCAAAAATTGTTGCTACTATCACAAGTACCAAACAAGCTAAAAACGTACTCTTCGCCTGTTCACTGAACTTTTTATATAATTGTTACACATTCTATAGGATACTATTCGCAGTTTTTTGTAAAAAATGTTAGTTTTAGACATTTTTAATTTTATAGTACGAACTTAGTTGGTAAAAGGTCAGTGTAAAATAAAGAAAAAATAAAAAAAAAACATACCAAACCCCATTTGGGTTTCGAACCCGGGACCGTTGGATTCCGAGTCAATTTCAATTAAAAGCGTAAGAACTACACCACCACCTTACACGTAAAAAAATGTAAATTTTTACATTATAAGACACGAGCTAAAATCATATTTTCACGGTTGTATATTACAATATGAAATGTATATTTGTAAAATATCTAAGTATTTAGATATTAAAATAAAATACCAATCCACCAAATTTCTATTCAATTACGAAAACATAAAAATCAAAAAAAAATTTTTCAAATTTAAATCATTAATAACATTTTTATTTACCGATCGATTTTGTTCAAAAACAATAGGATTCTTCCTCTAGCTAACACTAACTTACTGTCCAAATTTCAATACAATAAGATTTTTCTTTCTTCAGTTATCGTGCTTACAAGAAACGTGACGGACGGATGGATAGACGGACATTTTGAAAGTTGTTCAGAATTCGTTCACTAACACAATGATATGAAATTTTTTTGTCTGCGAGCGATATTTACGGTTTTAGAAATGTGCCGATCAAATACAATATACTCTTCGTTATCGTATTTGCATAGAGTATAATAACGCTACCTATATCAGGTAAAAGAGACGCTGAATGCCCATTGGGATGTTTCCTTTTAATAGTAGTGCATGAATATACATTTTTTTTTTAATCGAAAAATTGGATAAAGGGTGGCGGTGCCGTGCTTAAAAAATGATTTCGTAATTCGACAGTTTCTCCTACATCCCTGAATCGATTGAAAACATATTTTGATAGGCTTTTAAAGAAACCTTGATAGGAATATTGAAAGTCAACATTTTTTTTTTTTGATTTTCACACAAAAAAAAATGTTTTCTTTTATTTTCAATAACCGAGTACCATTCTATAAAGTTGTCTCTAAAAGTGTGTTAAAAATTTTTTTGAATCGGTTCAAGGATGTAGGAGAAATTGTCGAATTACGAATCACGGCACCGCTCACCTTAAAGCCAATAAAGCGCCCCCAAGAAATCATAGTGCACGGGTACAGTGCTCAGTGAAATGAGTCTACCCAACTTACATGTTTGATAGACCCAT
Organism: Rutpela maculata; assembly: GCA_936432065.2. Lineage (NCBI taxonomy): Eukaryota > Metazoa > Arthropoda > Insecta > Coleoptera > Cerambycidae > Rutpela > Rutpela maculata. The sequence goes on from OW386289.2 coordinate 133,518,512, forward strand.
TTAAAGAAGACATCGAAATACAAAACTTAAATTAAGTTTTGGCCGTAAAACAAACATGCCTAGCTATAATTTTTCCCGTTCATAAAAGTTTTGGGATTTTGAATGGAATATCTCAACTCGTGATTTTTAGGAATAAATTGTGACTGCTAATACGGATGCATAATTCATAGTACTTCGGAGGCTTCTCAGGTTTTTATTAGGACGGCAGGTATTGGACCGTCATTCCCTTGTCAACTTGGATGTAGCTTTGATAAGGGTCCTGAAGTCCTGAAATTGTTTTAGAAGTTAGACATCGTTTAACTAGCACTTTTTAATAACGAGAAAGTTTTTATGACACGTTCTTTAAGTAAAGGAGTTTATTTTCCGATAACTTTGTTTTTCCATTTAAGACTTTAAGCGAGTTTAAGCTTAAATTTGCCAGCCACAAATTAATTAATATCTTACTGTGATCATTATACTCACTTGATTTTATTAAAAAGGTATTTTATAACCTGACGAAAAAAATTTTCACTTATTAATATGGTAGTTAATAAAAGCCCATTTTAAAATTTCATTATTAAGGGTAAATTAAACTATATCGACTTTTCACCAACGTACAGTTTTATCTCTGTAAAACGCTGTATACAGTTTTATCGCTGTAAAACATCTTGCATTCATTGAGATATATCATATTTTTTTTTGAAGTATTTTCCGCAAACATCACTTGTGTTCTTAAATTTTATTTTTTTCCTCGAGTTCTACTGCCCAAAGTTAATATAGCTCCTGTAAATTGTAGTAATATACAGTAATATGACTTTTGCTTATCTGTAACTATTTGAATACTACTACTACTTTCACATTGAAAATTCATAAATTGTTAGCTATACTTTTACAATTCAATCATATAGAAGATCTTTCAGGTAAAAATTGCATGTAAAGGTTGTAATATAGCTCATACGGCAATTAAAAATAAATGAATGCTCGCCGAGCAGTCAGATCAATTATTTTGTTTGTAGACAAAAATGACATAATGCTACTTATAGAGACAAAATAAATACACTCATGCTTTGGGAAGATATTGGGTAGAAAATGTATCCATCAGAAAGTTACAATACGATAATGATCAAAACTATACACTGTACATTACAATTTATAAAACCTATCAGTCATAACTTCATTTTCAAACTTCTTAGAATAAAAATAAGGTTTGAATATGTAAATTGAATCTAATAATAATTCTTGAGTCGTTTACACTGTCGTACGTTCTGGAAATAGATTTTCGTTATCTTCATTCCATATCGGCGTGATTATGAACATACAGATGTTTACGTGCTGGGTGCTGGCGCTGGTCAAATGTACTAGTGCTGTCTTTGTCTTTACCCGTCGTGTGATTGGCTGAACCGTGCTCAAGTAACTATTTGCAATAAAGATTCCATATTATAATATCTATTTGGTTCTAACATGCTTTTTTGTTACTTAATTGTCATAAAAATGGTATACAGCTGGGCCTGCTACGTCCACGCTGGGTTGGACTAAGGTGATGCTTGTTGTCATCAACGAGAGCCACATGGTGCATGGCAAAGGAATGTGGGATGGGAGGTGTAGGTATTTGTGAGATGCATTACCGCATTGTGTCGTGAGGGAGCGTTTAAGCTCCTTTTTTGTGTTTTTGGTTCTAGACTTCTGCCTCTTCTGAGTCTTCTTGTGAAATGTGTTGCCCCGTAGTGTCGTAACATGGAGTGTTTATGCTCCTCCTTTTGTGTTTCTGCTTCTTCGAATCTTCTTTTTCTAAATCTTCTGATTCTTCGGTTTCCTATTGTGGTAGATGTGGTGCGATTTCTTTGTGGTGTTTATTTTTTTATTCTAATCCTCTCAGTTGTTCTCCGCTGTAGCATGGTTTCTCTATTTTTAGTTTGTTGATGTTCGGTGCTAGTACTTTCTTCAGTAGATGTCTTAGGTCCCTTCCTTGGGTATGTCCCAGTACTTCATTGCGTACATTTCTATCCTTTTTTAATTGGCTTTCGTCCTAAAGTGTTGATGTTTTATGTCGCTGTTTTCGTCTTGTTGTTTTTGCGAGTAGTTGGACGATGTCCTTTTCTGTTCTTCTCAAAAACTTCTTCTGTTGGCTAGAAATTTAGACCTACCACAAAAATTGAGCGATGTAGAACAAATAAATAACTTTTTTGCCTCTGGTATGAACTTTAATCTACCTATTTCATTATAGACTATTAACAAATATGATGACAGTATGCTCGGTGATAAGTTTTTTTACATTTTATGAGATAACTGAAAATGATATATTCATTGCTTTAAAAAGTTTAAAGTCAAACTGTTCTGGATATGAAGGATTAACTCGTCAAATGTTAAATATCTGTTGTCCTTTCATTGTTCCACACCTTTGTCATATATTTAATTTTTGCATTGCTAGTGGAAACTTTCCAGGGGCATGGAAGAAAGCTGTAGTACTTCCCTTGCCCAAGGTTAATCAGCCGGAGTCATTCTCAGATCTACGACCAATTAGCCTACTCCCTACTTTATCCAAATTATTTGAAAAAATATTACATCACCAAATTTTTTTGTTTTATGGATAATAATAATTTACTAGCGAAATACCAGTCTGGCTTTCGCAGGGGACATAGTTCTGTCACCGCACTACTAAAAGTGCAGGATGATATTATTACTGCTGTGGGTGAGGGAATGACAACAGCCTTAGTTCTTCTTGATTATAGTAAGGCATTTGATGCGATAGATCATAGGTTATTGTGTGCAAAGCTTCATTATTACGGGGATTTTGCAGTCTCATTTATTAGAAGCTATCTAACAGATAGGTTTCAAGCTGTGCAGTTGGGGTCATCCACATCTGGTGATGTTATGCTGTCAAAAGGTGTTCCTCAAGGCTCAGTACTTGGGCCGTTACTATTTATTATTTTTACTTCAGATATGGGAGACAATTTGAAGCACTGTAAACATCACCAGTATGCGGATGACACCCAGTTGTACAGTAAGCTTTACTAAGGATAATGCCTATGAGAAACAATGATGACTTGGAAAATATATACACATATTCAATATGTAACGGACTTAAAATTAACCCTACTAAATCTGCAGTAATATTCTTTGGGCCACATAAACTGTAGGTGAACGAAAATTTTAAATTGCGCATGTCGAACTCTGAGCTGAATCCTGGTAAAGAAGTTAAAAACCTAGGCATCGTTTTCGATAATGAGCTTAGGTTTAGGACACATATTGCTAAAATTATACAGAGGTGTTATATGTCTTCGAGGCATTTATTTCGTAATAGAAATATTATCAACTTTAAATTTAAGATAGCTCTATGTGAATCCTTGTTCTGTCACATCTGAATTACGGAGATATAATGTATGGTTTCAGTTTGGATCAAATAAACCAATATCGACTGCAAGAAATTCAAAACACCTGCATTAGGTTTATTTACAATTTACGTTCCTTTGACCATGTATCGCATAAAGTGAAAGAATTAAAATGGTTGAATATAAAAAACAGACAAATACATCATTTTGGTATATTTTTATTTAAAACATTAAAGACCAATGTCCCATACTATCTTAAAGAAAAAAATGAATTTAGACATACACTTCATAATACCAATTTAAGAATCAATAACAATTTAAATATACCAAAACATAAAACATCACTTTATAGACGATCTTTCTCATATTCTGCAGCCAATGTTTTTAATAATTTTCCAATCACCCTAAAAAATAGTCAGTTATCTGCAAAAATTTTTAAAGTTAAACTATTTGATTATTTATTACAAAAACAGTAAGCGAGGCAATTATTTCATTTTCTCTTTGTACGTACTTCTTTTGTTTTTGTATATATACATACATTATATACATTAGTATTCATATATATTTTTTTTAAATTTTAATTAGATTAGTTTTATTTTATAGAAACTCAATTAATCTAGATGTAATTTTTGCAATGTAATGAATACATTTAGTGTTTTCAATTAGCTCTAGATAGTAAGATTTTTTGTTGTTATTTATATCATGTATTTGTTAAGCTCGGTTGAGTCTGAATAGCTATTAGCTAAACTCCGCCGAGGATAAAATAAAGGCATATTATTATTATTATTATTTTGTTGTTGCCGCGTTTTTTGACTCCATATGTCATCGTTGGACGTTTGACTGTTATGTAGATACATTTGGTAAGGTCCCATGACAGTTTATTCTTCTCATTGAACGGTATGATTGCCCTTGTCACTCTGTATGCCGTTTTGATTCTATTCTTTACCGTTTCTCTCCGTTCCAGTTCGTTCGTCAGATATGTTGCTAGGTACTTCAATTTATAAGAAAATTACATCGAAGTATTCCATACTACTGTGCGTTGCATATAAAACTAACTGAAATCCCACTGCTCCAAGATTAACAAAAATTAAACAGCAGAATTTTTACTGAAGCCGTGGTATCATTTCACACTTTATCATTAATCGGCTGCGAGATGTAAACAGGCCCTAAGCCTTAATACAATTATATACTATATTAATTAATTTGAAAATTTTTAATCTCGCAGCAGTGCATGAATACCCTCGGACAACATAACATAATAAGTACATTACTTTTAATTAACTGAGTAAATGTATCTATCTCTGTCTTTCAACACGCTTTTCATTTATGTAGTTTTTCTGCAAATTCAATGCCACATTTACTTATATATTACACCTTCACATCCTCTATTTTACATGTATTTATCTCACATGTTTGTCAATAAAAAAACATGACGAATTGACACCTAACCGTCTTAGACCATTTGTAAATAATGTACTTAGAATACTATCAAGCACACGTTGATTTATTCCTTATATAAACATAAATGTGAATAAAAACCGTCCAGAAACAATTCCATGTTTTCTTTTTCTTTCTGCAAACATTCTCACAAATGTTTAGCATAAAATAAAATGTCAATCTTTCTCATATTAAAAAATAACATCCGTAAAATCGTAATGCGTATCATGCTATAAAAGATACTGGAAATATACAACAACTTTTAATATCGTGTATCACTTTACGAATTTTATTAATGACCCATGTCATAATCTTGCCATTATTACGCGCTGTTCTCTTTATATGCAAACTGTTATGTCAAATTTAAAAATCGTTACGGGCTCGTGGATCGTTAAAATTACGAATATTTAAGCAATAAACAATAAAAGATATTTGTTCTAAACTGTCTTCCAACGAGCTAGTCTTATGCAAAGCCGATAAAGGTAACACAGTGACAATTTTATCTAAAGCTGATTACATCAACAAAATGAATGAAGTTCTAAATACAGACGATTTTAAAGAATTAAAAAACGACCCAACTAAATCATACCAGTCAGAAATTAGATCACTATTAAGAGATATACCTAACATTAAACATTTTAAGACCGACAAACTTTCAATAATGAACGCTACAGCTCCCACTCTTTATGGTTTACCAAAAATTCATAAGGATGGCTTCCCCATGAGACCTGTAGTGTCTTATATTAATGCTCCGGCTTATAAAGTATGTAAAGAACTCAGTTCAGTTTTACCGCAACTCATCAATTTTAAATCGCCGTACAGCATAAAAAATTCGTTAGAACTTGTGTCAAAATTGGATCAATTAGAAAAAGAAGAAAATAAAAAGAAAAAAGAAGAAAAAGAAAAATCGACTTTACCGAAAAACGCAAAATTAGTCTCATTTGATGTCAAAAGTTTATTTACTTCCATACCTATTAAAGAACTGAAGGACATTTTGCAACATCTCATCTCAAATAGCGGATTAAGTCAAAATGAACAAAAAGATTTACAAAAACTAGTCAATATTTGCATACAACAAAATTATTTTAAATTCAATAATAAAGTTTACACACAAGTAAATGGTTTACCTATGGGTAGTCCGTTAAGCCCTTTATTAGCTGAAATATTTATGGCAAATTTTGAGACAAAACTTTTCAATGAAGACAATAACCTTCTAAAAAACGTACACTTTTGGGTAAGATATGTTGACGATGTTTTTTGTATTTGGACTGGTACTGAGCGACAATTGTCTCAATTTGTTCAGTTAATTAATTCTTTAAACAATAAAATTCAATTTACGGTTGAAACGGAGAAACAACGTTCATTAAACTTTTTAGATATCTCACTGACACGTATGGATTATGGTTTAGAACTCGATATCTATAGAAAACCCACTTTTACTGACACTCTCACACACGCAAATTGTAATCAGTCTTGGAAGATAAAAATGTCACCTTTCCATAGCTATGTCCACAGGTTATTGTCTTTAAAATTAAATAAAGCCAACTTTGAAAAGGAAGTCAGAACACTTAAAGTAATAGCTACCAACAATGGTTATGACACATCAATCATAGATAAACTCATAAAGAAAAAACAAAGAAAATTGTTGCAAAAACATTTTTACAATGTACCAAATAGAAAAAATGAAAGGTGGCATAGCATATACTATGTAAAAGGTATTAGCAATTCTATTTGTAATAGATTAAATAAATTAGAAATTAATACAATATCGTCAAATAAAAATAACTTAGGTCGTTTATTAGTTAATAATAAAGAAAAAACAAAAAATATAGAAAAATCGGGGGTATACGAAATAAAGTGTGACGATTGCGATGCCCTATATATAGGCCAGAGTGGTCGAAGCATAGAAGTTAGGGTCAAGGAACATAAAAAGTCAATTTTAGATAACGTAAAATCCACGGGGTTTGCAGAACATTGTATTCAACAAAATCATTTCTTCAGCAATAGTAATGTTAAACTTTTACACAAGGTCAATAAAGGAGATAATCTAGATATGCTTGAAATTTTGGAAATAAAGAGGGCCCTAAAAAACCACAAAAATGTTACAAATACACAAATTATATTTGCAAATACTCCCGTACTAGACACTGTATTAAAATTATAATTAAATTCAGAATATTATAAGTAAGTTCCTAGTAAGATAATTAAGCTCTTAGTACCAGGTAGGATTAAATTTAATCAATTGCAATAAATGTAAATTAGCTATCATCCCATTCCAAGCTTATTGTAGGTAACAATGTGCATATATATTGTAAACGGTCACTTTTAGGTTAGTTATTAAGACTCTTTGATAATGGTCGTGAGACCGAAACATATGTCAGAAAAATCTGAATAAAAACCAGTGAAACAAAATACCAAGTGTTTAAATTTTCTTAATTTTATTTAATATGTTTCATCAAGAACCTACCGCAGACTCAATTCAATTAATAATAATAATTAGCAAAGTGTATTATCAAAATCTAATAAATAGTTAAATATATGAAAATGGCATTTTTCGTTAATTTTAGCACTTTTCAGTGATACTTGAAATCGTTAAATCTTCGAAAGTATACACATTTTTTTTTTGATTTTTATGTATATTTTATGAAAGTCCCAATAATTTTAAAGGTACAGCACAAAAAGAGAAAAAAGCTGTGCTCAGTTAGAATCAGTAATCGCAAAATTGGGAACATTAGACCAAAATTTACTAATTAAGCCAATAATAAGCATGATACAAATTTATTCCTAATTCATTTCTCGGACGACTGGTCTAGTATTAAGAGCTACAATATGATGAAAAACCTAACCAATATATTACACATAATTTGTAATTACTTTGACTACGTATCTGTATTCACAATATTTGTTCACGTGTAACACATCTCATTAGTGTATGCATATACATTACATTGTGAAAAACATGAATACCAAAATATTTCATCCAGCTTAATTAAAACAAGAAAATCATACTCTATTGAAAGCACCTATTATATTTTATTCCAATTAACAAAGTATTATGTGAAAGCCATTTTATGTTTATAGAACCACAAGTTTGCTTAACTATTACTAAAGTTGTGAGTAGTAACTATGAAACTAAATTTTGTTTTCTTCAGTCAGAATGATGGACGTAGAAATTTTAATTCTATATAATTTACTAAAAACGAATACACGAGACCGGAAATGCTAATGGGGCAAATCCTAGAAATCATCACCACAGTATGGACAGAAACCACACCTCTGCCTACCGAATGGAACACGACCATACAAATACCCCCCCTCAAAAAAAAAAAAAGATTTGTAGAAATAGAAACACAAAAAGGGAGCATAAGCACTCCATATGACGACACAGTGTAGCAACGCGTTTCACAAACACCTGCAGTGCCCATCCCCCACTCCAGTATTATCCGTCATGCTGCTCTCGCTGCTGACAACAAGCATGACCCAAATCCAACCCAGCGCGGACGTAGCCGGCCCAGCGGTATATCTTGGGAGTCGCAGCAATGCCTACTGCACGCCATATCGTATAGTTTACCTATTTGAAAAAATTGGAAAAAAGGAGCCAGCTTTATCCACAGAAGGATCGACAAAAAACCTCATTTTCAATTGCATTTTTGACCCTACATTTTCGTAAAAAAAACAGAAAATATTTTTACTGCATTATCAATTACTGCACGAAGAATGTTGTTAAGCATATTGTAGACTAAACACATTTGTTTTCTTGTAATGCACTTGTATATAAATTGATAAGTTGATAGTTGAATTCGAACCTTGCAACCAGTTCTTTATTCTTGCTTCCAGTAATTTTACGTCCAGGATACTTGAGCTAGCGCCTTAATTGAGCACAAGTGTGTTCTTCCACAATGTTGTGTACTAATTTTGCACCGTGAATCACACTTTCGTCTAAATTAATGTGAAAAAATGATACCGGTCCAGCCATTTTGACAACCAAGTGTCCGAACATTTCATAGTTCCCGCAAACCAACATAGCGGCAGCACATGCGCGCGCTAATGATGAAAAGGTCTATAGGAAAATAACCTAAAATATTTTAAATAGAAATGTCAAATGGGAATTAAACGTCAAAATTAAACATCAATATTAATTATAAAATCTGATGGTAAAATTTCGATAATGGTGTATGTATCAATGTAAATCAGGATAACATAAAACTGAATTCATATTAAGATATTACTACGGAGCCCACCCTAAGTGTCCGTGCACCCCCCGATCCTTTAGGACAATGTTTTTCATAAAGATTAAAGCCTAAGGAACAATTTAAGACATGTCTTAAAAAAAAAAAATTGGCTGCACTTTCAAAATGGCGTCCGTTTAAAAAAAGAAAATTTGCAAATATGGTTTTTGTCGTTTAACACAAAAACTAAAAAAGATGGAGGAAAACTTTCTGTACAAAAAACAAAGTGCATAAAATTTTCTACAATTTTGTTCCTATACAATATTTGCATAGGAGTTACCATTTTCCAGATAAATGATTCATCTCTTAAAGTAAAATATAAAATTCAACATAAAACGTAACACTATGGAAGCCCACCGTAACTGTTCGTGCAGCTCCCCGATCCTTGGGGACAATGTTTTTCATAAAGATTAAAGTCTAAGGAACAATTTAGGACATGTCCTAAAAAAAAAACTGGCTGTACATTCAAAATGGCGTCCGTTTAAAAAACAATGCAAATATTGTTTTTGTCATTTAACACAAAAACTAAAAAAGATGGAGAAAAACTTTCTGCACAAAAAACAAAGTGCATAAAATTTTCTACAATTTTGTTCCTATACAATATATGGATAGGAGTTACCGTTTTCCAGATATCACTGTTACCGTTTTCGGGATAAATGTCTGCAAATTATAATATTATTATTATTATTAATTTTTTTCAGTTTATTTTATTTTATTTTTATGTTAACAATATGAAGTTATATTATGCGCCTTACAATAATTGTCACAGTTATTTCCTCTAGGTGATTTACCTATATATGAATTTCCATGTTCTCTTAATTTTAGACTCATTTATCTGGAAAATGGTAACTCCTATCAAAATATTGTATAGGTACAAAATTGTAGAAAATTTTATGCACATTGTTTTTTGTGAAAAAAATTTTTGTTCATCTTTTTTACTTTTTGTGTTAAATGACAAAAACAACATTGGAAACAGTTTTTTTTAACATATGGCCGCCATTTTGAAAGTACAGCCAGTTTTTTTGGGGGGGATATGTCTTAAATTGTTCAATAATTGCATAATACCTAAAGAATATTCTCTAATCATGATAAAAGCAAATAAATAAAAAATAATTAATTGTAAAAATTAAATTGTTCCTTAGACTTTAATCTTTATGAAAAACATTGTCCCCAAGGATCGGTGGGGGGGTGCACGTACAGCTAGGGAGGGCTCCCCGACTACATCCTTTTATAAAAATTAAAGAAGAAATATTTCAAGAAGAAACAAAGTAGTCAAGAAGAACAAATTACAAGAGGAATTATAAAGCTTATCAAGTATATAGTGAACCAAATTTTAATAAACATAAGTCTCGAGCAAAAGTAAATTAAATTATTATTTTCAAATTTCTAGGTTAAGTAATTTTTGTTATAAGGTTTCCTAAACCAATTTTTATATTTGTTATTTAATATATTGTTATTAATCTACATTTCTTTATTTATTTAAACCCTGAATTATACAAAATCGAATTAAACTGAAACTGCTCCTGAGATTTGAGTAACTGAATGCAGGAAATGCACAGTTCATTCATGCTCTTGATTTAGGTATACCGAAAGGTATTGGCGCTCTGGGCTAGTTATTTAAAGAAGGTAAATAAGTTTATACTTGTAAAAATTCAATTTATATTTATTTCTAAATTAAATAAATACAATAAAGAGCATATCATTGAAGTGAAAACAAAATATTATATTATTGATACGGTAATTATAACATTCAACTTATAATTTTTATTATATATCTTAACAAATATCAATAATATAGTAGTATGTATGTTAGCACAATAGCGGCGAAACTACTAAACAAATTTGGATGAAACTTTGCATGAGGGTTTCTTTAGTGCTCCAGAAGATCTGAAAAGGTTTTGGTTGAGATCGGATTACGTTTAGTGCCGTTTTCGCACAAGTTGTTTATTTTATGATTACTTACAATTTGTAATCGTACTATTGAAAAACAGTCAAAATTCCGATTTCAACGATATATCACACTTGCATCCTTTCGATTTAGTTTCCGTGAAAAAAATTAAAAAATAAAATAACAATCTATAAAGTCACGTTTCTTACGTAAGATATATTTTATAAAGTAGTCTTTTATTTGCATGAGGATTAGTTCACTTGGGTCACATCTGACCCGGTCAAAATTGACCTGACTTGAAGCAAATAAAATAAAATAGTTTTGTTTTGACTTTTGACAACTTAAAAAGTTAATTTAATATTCTTGGTTTGTAGGATTGTACGTAGCATTTCATTCCTCGATATTTTTAGGTTAGAATTTCTACGAAAAAACTGCCAAAAACGTCGGTATTTCTACCCCACCACTTAACTAACTAAAAGTTCAGAAGTGAGTATCCTGTGCGGGGTAGAGCAGCATCGGGAAGGGGGGATCTGACCTGATTTCTTCTGAATTTAGATCAGTTGTAAATAAAATATGACAAACTGCTGAATTATGTGACTAAACTCAGAAGTGACCTGATCCTCATGCAAATAAAAGACTACTTATGGTCTAACCTAACGTTCGGTAGACTAGTGTGTTAAAGCATGCAGAGTATAATAAACGTGTTTTCTCTGAAGACGTCATACTAGTTTAGATATTTCACGAAAAAAGTGTAATTAAAGTTAGTGATAACTATGTAAAGCCTACCCAGCCCATAAGGACCTCGTGTGGTTACGGACGGTCCTTAACTGGGCCCAAAGTAAGTTTTTAAAAGTGACAATGACATTAAAAGTCTGAGAAACTTGAATTCATTTCCGGCACAATACCGGAAAAATTTCCGGCAATCGGAACCTAAAAAAACACTAACATAACCTAAAAACCAAACCAAGTGCAAGTCCTGTCGGCGATCAGACCACAAGGTCGTTTTTTGTTCGAACGGGTTTTTTCGCTTAATTGTGTTTCCCGTATCAACAATCAAAATTATGAAGTGCATTCGCCTACGAATTTAGTCTTTTATAGTGTTGTGTTTATTTTTAACTATTTTTAGGTCCACGTGGACACATAATTTTAACCTAGTTTTTAAGTCTGCCTGCGGCAGACAAGTTACTAGCCCTTCCCCGCATTTACCTCCAAACCGAAGCGGACCTACCCCGCCCAGCCTCACACCCGCCCCGGCGATATTCGCCGTAGTTGTCTGGCTGGCTCCGGGCTAGAATCCGTTAAGGCATATATTTCTACTTAAATATTGAATAAAGTATCATTGTTGTTGTTGTTGTGCAGACTATATAATTTAACACACAAAGTTCTAGGTTCAAATCCCACCAATCGCGAGACTCTTTTTTTTCTATTTTAATATAATTAAATGAGATCGTTCATATGTTTTAGTGCTCTTTTTGGCTTCAAAAATCCACCGGGTGGGGAGGTTCCAGCCGCTTCCAGTAGCTGCCGATTTTTTTTTACTATTTAATTTTCTGTTAACGCACGTCGTAAAAAGAAAAAGATTCGTTAATCCTAGCATGTCATAGAAGGGCATAAAAACACTTGAGTATAAGAGAATCATTCAATTCAATAATATTGTTTTTACATGTCACCAGAATATCGTAAACTTTGCAGAATTCCGAAGGTATAAAATGAATAAAACTATTGTTCTCGGTAGGGCAATAAATTCTTTGTGCGACATCTCAAATAAAACGCAGCGGAAAACAGCGGTAAGTGTAAAAGTATAGACACGGAAACTGAAAAATCTAATATTTAACCTTGTAAGACAAAAAGGCCCACTTAGAATTCATGCGGCGTGTGAGCTCCAAGCCGTAGGTTATACTGTTCACATCACTGGCTTCGATTCAATTCCACGCTATAAATATTTTTTGTTACGTTCAAATAAATATCGCTTCCCAAAAATCATATTTTACAATAAATGGCACAGGAAGAATAATGTCACTGGGAGATATCGGCTGAGGGTATCCAATAAAGGAAAGTGGCTCCTGGGTCTCCGTATCAGACTCTAAGATTCATTAGGAATTTATGCATGGGAAGATTGATCCCTCAATATTAATGTGGTCCGTATAAATCGACATATGTGCAAAACATTAAATTTTAAAATAGAATGAGAAATAAATGCGATTGTGACAAATTCTTTATTCACATTCGTTTGTTGCGTAGTTCGTATCTGGTTAGTGCATGGAATCAGAATAGCAATCCTCCATAGTTGGTTAATAACACAGGCACACACAAAAAAAGGTCTGTTTTTGGGACTCCATTGGGTAACCTTTATGTATTTTGACGTGCTGAACACGAATCAGGTGGGCGTTTAGCTCCATCACCATTTTTTTAATAAGGTCTTATGAGGTTCTTTGGGTTATTTTAGCGATTTACTAAAAATTGGTGGGTAATGGAGCTAAACTAACACCTCATTCGTGTTCAGTACGTCGAAATATATAAAGGTCAATGGAATCCCAGAAACGGCCCACTTTTTTTGATGTCATAAAAAACCTCAAAAAAAAATTGGTGTGTGGTGGAGTTAAACAGACGCCTGAATCGTGTTGAGTACGTCGAAATACATAATTTTTCCCTAACTTCCCTGACTACTAAACTTCAGTTTTCTCTGACTAATTTTACTTCCACGTCCAGTGGAAGTATAGTAACGACAAAAAAATTTTTAAAAATTTTTATTGTCCAAATAGGCTTAAAATGTCATGAAACGTCGAGATTTTAAGTTTAAGCGAAAAAAAATTTTCTGTCTGTCTGTAACTTTTTTTTGTGCGCACGTTTGCGATATAAATGTAAACAACATCATCAACTTTTATTTTTCTTCTTTCATTTATCTAATTCAGCTATATTAATTAATTCATCATCCATGTACAAAGTGCGTGTATATCAAATTCTACAATGCTTTTGACATGCATATATAACGACGGATATATTCCCAGAACGCCAAAGCACCTTAGCCACTAACTCGACTCGTCTTTCGCCAATCATAATGACATCATCAGTGTCACACCAAATGACATCTAGACTTTGATTGTACTATTTTGTTCAGCATAAATGAGAATATTGTTACATTATCAAAGCTTCAATCACTGATGTCAGATATTTCACACACTACATGGTACGTCAGTTTAACAGAATGACTTGTATTGAATTAGCTGTTTGGTATGTGTATTTATGCCTACAAATCTCTACCTAAAGGGGCGAGTGTAGATGCGTCTTCACTGTATATATATCTCGATACTCCAGTGAAGCAACGCGCAGCGCGGTTAGTACTTGGATGGGTGTCCCATCTTGGCAAACACAGCGATCTCGTCCCATCTTCTAGCGGCTTATATACCAATGTATACACGGAAGCTATGTAATTTCAAGACGAGGATTACGTAGTGATATACTATCCTTCGGAGGGGATGTAAAGCAGGCGGTCCCTTGTCTATTAAATGTTAGGCAAGTAAAAGATCCCTACTCTTCTTACGAGAAGAGGTTCGGCAAAATTTCCAGGTTGGAGGTAGTTCGTCTCCTGGCGTCGGTGATAGGCCCTGGTAGCGGAAATAGGCCGACGTTAAATAAATAGATTTAAAAAAATCTCTACCTACTCTTCAATTTTCGATATGCCACTATTCAGTGCATAGACGCAATTTCGAAACTTCGAGAATACTAGAATCTTCGATTTCTGAAAATTTCGAGAATAAATCGAGAACTTTTGAAATTTTATATGTAAGCGGGGCACTTCGCAGTCAGACAGACAGTTAGAAGTTATGATAATCCAATATGCGAATAAAATAACTAGAAAACAAGCATCTAAGTAAATTTATACTTCTAAATGTTACTTAATCGACTAATTAGTGCTAGTAATTAATAAATATTTCGTTATAAAGGATTCTGAGAATGTGAAACAGACAATATACTTTTTAAAACAAAATCATAGTGTTTAAAATCAACAGACTTTCTTATTCCACTCCTGAACTACCATATACAGGGTGTTCGTAATTTAAGTGACAAGAAGTGAGGTAATCGGTGTAGTGTTTCTGAGTGAACGTACTTTCAACCGCGAAAGCTTACCTCGTCACTGCCACAGTAGCACTATTGTATTATTTCGTGTTTTTTTATGCCATTCAGGTACTGCTGACTAGCCGATATTGTTTTTTGACCGGCCTGTTTGCAAGCGTTCTCAGATCTATTTTGAACCGATTTCACAAAGTTTAAAAAAGGAGGAGGTTGTCACCCAAGCAACAATGTAAATGCCAACAATTATTTATCGGGTTTTATCACAGATTTAAAAAGGTAAATAAACCGAACTGGGTATTATTATTTCTTCTGTGCAGATAATATGTACTTAAAAAAATAATATATTTATCTGCAGATAATATGTACTTAAAAAAGGCCTTAAAGTTATCTTTAAAGCCATTTGTTAAACTTCTTTACTTTTTAAGACCTATTGGTTTTATAGCCACTTAATTGCTGCATTATTCAAAACCACAATAAACTCATTCAGTTTTATAGTGGATTTTAAATATTTTACGTTTTGTGGGAGACATCTATAAATCTTTAGGTTTTATGGGAGTTTTAAAATATGGTCTTTAAGTACTCCTTATGATCGAGAAATAAAACTAATAACTCTTAAGTAGCCTTACCCTTAATATATGTTATCATAGTATCATAAATATATATTTTTTAACGCCTTATTATTTATATTAACGTCCTGGCGAAGTTTAGCTAATGCTACTCTACCACTTAACCAGGACGGCGAATATGGCGGCAATATTGGTCCCTTCCAGAGTAGGCTTAATTTTTTTCTGCCATATCTTGGCATGAGCCCCCGAAAGCCGAAAATTATTAAAAGAATCCCTGTATTCTTAGGGGCTGACATGGAAAAGTGCAAGTATTTTCATCGGCGTAACCTGTATTTTTAGTAGCTTAATAGTTTCTTTAAAGTCTAAATTAACTTTTATAAACAGACCCGGAGAAAATTAAGAGAAAAATTCCTCGACGTTTGAAATAAAATTGTATGTTCCTAGGCCTTCAGATTTTTTTTATAAGCTGAAGAGATGGAAACGGGTGTGGCAATTCGTTTCAGAAAAAACATTATTTCTGTGTAGCGTAACATTAAAAACTGAACAGAAATTACAATAGTTAATCAAAAATATCTAAAAAGGCCGATATCTCAAAATCTGTAATACTGTGTATGATGGTATAATATGGTCATATAAGTTCTAAGTGACCCTCTCTATCATTCCCTTAAAACTTTTTATTGATATATCAAACATCCTGTATATAAAACGGAGGGTAATAATGTTTGTTTTTTTCTCGATATTTAGCTATATTTATTGTTCCGGTGAATTATTTGGGTAGTTCCCGATGAGTTAGGAGCTTTCAACTTGACACGGGGGCTTTATGACCCCCAGCAGATCCAACATTTTGCAAAATTTAAAAACGGCTTCTTCAATATGGCGGTCAATGTATATGTATAGAAGGCAATAAGTACTGAAATGAAGACGTTGCTAAAATGGTAAGAGTTGTGAAAAAATTATAGAAATAAAGTTGTAGAGAATTAAATTTCATATAAAAAAAACCGCTGCCCATGGAATCACTACTTCCACATCCAGATTTTCTATCCAAGTCTCTCACAACGAAAAAAAATTGTATGTGGAAATAATTGTTTATGGAACTTTAATAATATAGGGTGAGTCATGAGGAACTGTATTTACTCCTACCGTAAGTAGGAGCACCTAAGACAAATACCAAGTGATCATTAAAAAGTGTTTGTTCCCTTTCTTTACTACCTACAGAGTGATTTATGAATTTTTTAAATTGTTTTGGTCATAACATTTTAACAGTTAATCCGATTTGCTTCATTTTTTACAACAATGTACCCTGTTGCCTAGCAACCATCATACATATCCAAAATTAAAAAGAAACGAACGGTTTCAAAAAAATTTGTTGGATTGCTTCGTATACGATAATTCACCTTGTATATGATTTATCTAAAACTTGACATGAAATTTGTATAGGACATAAATAGGTAGTGAGTATTTGAAATTTTTGTCACAATCTCAACAAATTTTTTATTAACGATTAATTTTCAAGTCAAATGAAAAGTTTGGCAAAATGGAATATTTTAATGTATACTAATATTTATTAACACAAAAAATTAGCTAAAAAAAATAATATCTACATCCCTCGTGCCTAGGTTTAATAAGTACCATAATTTTAATCAATTTCCAGGCCAGGTCTTAAAAATGTAGCTGATGTGGTTCATCTAAAAAGTTGCCTCTGTATGTGATTTCTCCAATTAGTCAAATTGCTTCCAAAAAGGTCAGAAATAAGTAGTCAAATTTGTGTTACCTAACTTTCCCCCATTTAAAGTGTCCAACCTAAATGTTCAGTTTAAGATCAATTTTAACGAAAACTGTAAATTTTTCGAAATATCTTTAAAAGCCACCATACTCAAATGCAAGCATTGAATTTAAAATAAATACAACATACGGATCTACGTCCTTTAGTGCTTGTTATTACGTAGGTACTTCAATTTTATTTAATTTTCAGACATTATGCACCATTATTGTTGAATTTATAGAGATCATAGA
This sequence comes from Rutpela maculata, assembly GCA_936432065.2. Lineage (NCBI taxonomy): Eukaryota > Metazoa > Arthropoda > Insecta > Coleoptera > Cerambycidae > Rutpela > Rutpela maculata. The sequence goes on from OW386289.2 coordinate 133,536,027, forward strand.
CGTCTGTGACAATTTCACAGGATTATTAACTGCTGCAACATTATCAGAAATGACCCCCTAACAATTAGGAAGTCTATCAGACATTTAACTATCCGACAAGAAAAGTGTATTGAGGCAGATGGGATGGATTTCACTTTGAAAATCTTTTACAATTATGACATTTATCTTTTTTTTGTTGAATTTCTTCTGCAATGTTTAAAATGTTTTTATATTTTCGTTATTCCTTTTCTTTTCTTATAATTCTTAAATACATACGTATTGTAAATAAACATGTAAGACCTGGCCTGGAAATTGATTAAAATTTTGGTACTTATTAAACCTAGGTACGAGGTATGTAGATATTATTTTTTTTAGCTAAATTTTTGTATTAATAAATATTAGTATACATTAAAATATTCCATTTTTCCAAACTTTTCATTTGACTTGAAAATTGATCGTTAATAAAAAATTTGTTGAAAGTGTGACAACAATTTCAAATACTCAGGTTTTACTACCTATTTGTGTCCTATACAAATTTCATATCAAGTTTTAGATAAATCATATACAGGGTGAACTATCCGATTAACCGTTAAAATGTTATGACCAAAACAATTTTTGGACAAAATTCGTAAATCACTCTGTATGATAGTAAAGAAAGGGAGCAAATACTTTTAATGTTCACTTGGTATTCGTCTTAGGTGTCTCTACTTACGGTAGAAGTATGTACAGTTCCTCATGACTCACCCTGTATGATATTTGAAACTGTCTACCGCAAAAACGCATAAAACGATATGCCACATAGGTAGTGGGAAGTGTATAAGGAAAAAACAATTTTTGAGGCCTTTGATTCTTATACACACACTAAATCACAATTTTATTTTTCCCCCCCTTTTAATAACGAGGTGGTCATGGGGGTGGCTAATGCCAAAAAATTTTTTGAGACCTTTGCTTCTTTTATATATACTAAATTCTCACTTGCTTGATTTACCTATTGACCCCAATTTACCCCTCAACCCTTCAACGGAATAAGACCAAAATATAATCTAATTCCAGGTCCCGTTAAAATACATATGTGTACCAAATTTCAAGTCAATATCTTAAACGGTTCCAGAGTAATAGTGCGCACAAAACAGACAGACATACTGTCCGACAGACCGACCGACAGATAGACATTTTTTTTGCTCAAACTTAAAATCTCGACGTTTCATGACATTGTAAGCCTATTGTAACATTAAGAATTTTAAAATTTTCTTTTGCATCACTATACTTCCACTGGACGTGGAAGTACAAAAGTGATGGAATATGGAGTATGGAGTATGGAATTAGCAGGAGGGTGGTCAAAAACCACAGCACTTAGGCCCCATTGGACCCCTTGTACATCCTCCCTCTAGGCAGACACTCGCCTAGGCCTTCAACCAACCTAATCTTTCCAAGTAGGTGGTGATGTTGCCTAGGGGCATCTCCCTTACATTGGCCAAGGTAGGCCAACGCTCTCCCAAGATGGATTCTCTGATTGATGAGACGGCTGAACAGTCACAGAGTACGTGTTGAACCGTCTCATCTTCTTGTTCACAACCTCTGCAAAGAGGTGTTTCGCTTAATCTCATATTGTATAGATGTTTCCTTAGCGGACAGTGTCCAGTATGGATTCCTGTTATAAAACGTAGATTCCTTCTGGTCATTGCCAGGTAGTCCATTGCTGTTTTCTTGTTGGGATACTTGAGTAGTTCCCTAGCGAGCTGACAGCTGCTTGTTTCATCCCACAGCTTCTTAAATTCGTTGTGGGTGTTCTCCTTAATTAATTGTATTGTCGCCGTAATCGGTAACAAACTGGCCGGGCCTGGTCCAAAGATAAGTTGGCCTGCTGCCTTCTTGGCCAGTTTTTCGGCTTTTTTGTTGCCACTGCACTGTGCGGGTCCTTTCACCCAGCATACCGAGATGTTGTTCGTACTGGAGGCACCCACAAGTGCTTGATGACATTCCCATACTGCTCCTGTGGTTATTTTGTAACTTCTCAGGGCTAGTAGTGATTGTCTACAGTCTGTGTAGATTCTGATTGTTTTGCCCGTAGTTTGCCCGGTTATGCCCGCCAGTTCAGTTTGTACTATGCTGGCTCGCTCATCCATAGTCCATTTATATTGGATTTGTAGGCTTCTGGAATAAATTCCACATCCTGCCCCCTCCTTCTTCCTTGATCCGTCTGTGAAAATGTTTATCACACCTTCACCAGCGGTCTCGTTTTCACTATTTGTCTGTATTGTGTAGGGTCTGTCAAAGACAAATCGGGGAGAGATACCATCTGTGCATGCCTGTAGAAGAGGCGTCTTCCTGACAGCCTCATTCCACAGGCGACTTCTTGTCTCCCCACAGCCTACATTTGGTTGTAGGCCAACGGACTTGAGGCGTGCCATTGTTATTAAGGCCACTTCTCCTAGATATAGATCCAGTGGTGGCAGACACAGCATTACCCCCATTGCTCTTGTTGGCGTTGTTCGCATAGCTCCTGTTATGCTTAGGCAGGCAACTCTCTGCACTTGGCTGAGCTTGGCTCTCGCTGTAGTCTGTTTACTCTTAGGCCACCAGACCACAGCTCCATAGGTTATCATTGGTTTTATGATGGCAGTGTATATCCACATGACCACTTTGGGTTTCATTGCCCAGGTTTTCCCCACGGTCCTGCGACACTGCTCATAAGAAATGTAAGCCTTTTTTAGTATTTTGTCTAAGTGAAGATTCCATGTTAGTTTGGCGTCAAAGGTTACCCCAAGGTATTTCACTTCTGATGCGACACTTAGTGTTGTAACCAGGAGAACTGGTGCTTTCAGTGCTCCTGTTTTCCTTTTTCTTGTGAAGAGAACCATCTCCGTCTTCCTGGGATTAACAGACAGCGAGTGTTCTCTGCACCATTTTTCAATTATTCTTAGAGCCCCCTGCATCCTTTCACAGAGGACTCCTTCAAATTTTCCGTTGAGCAGTATTGTTACATCATCTGCGTAGGCGATTGTGTGGAAACCCTCTGAGTTGAGGTGGCGCAAGGGGCTGTCGAGAACTAAGTTCCATAGCAGTGGTGATATTACACCTCCCTGCGGGCAGCCTCTCGCGACCATTCCTCGCACAGAAGCGTCTCCCACACTGATTTGTACAGCTCTTTTGGAGAGCATGCTGGATATCCAACTTCCCATAATCGTGGGGACGTTTCTCTCCACTAGGGCTGCCGTGATTTTTGGGAAGGTGGTTTTATCAAACGCACCTTCTATGTCTATGAAGGCACCTAGGGTGGACTCTTTATTGTCCAGGGATTTCTCAATCCGACTCGCGACCGCATGGAGGGCGGTGTCGGTGGATCTTCCCAATGTGTATGCGTGTTGGTTGGGATGCAAAGGGTTGTCTTGTAGAAGGACGCACTACCGGGCGTCAAAATGACGCGACACCAATTTATTTCTCAGGGGGCGCCAGTCGCGTATTACCCCGTTCTTCTACCTCCCAGGCGGGTTCGAGATAAGATGACTTCGGTAGCCGAAAAGCGGGACCAAGGCTGCACTACCACAGATCGGAAACTACGCTCTCTCTGGACCCGAATTCCCTCGTTAGGGGTTTAGGCACCTCTTAATTTCCTGAATTTTTGCATAAAAAAATCCCAACCGAAGAATTTCTCTGCGGAGGGATTAGTTTTGGTACGCGAAAATCACGTTTTGGTCCATTAATAACGGAATATATTTCTCAAAAAACGCATAAAAAAATCCCTATCGAACCTCCGTAAAACAACCAGAAGGTCGAACGTTAATGCGAATTAATTCGACACATCCGGTTTTCTATACGAAAGTTCCAGGGATTATAGACCGTCAACAGGCCTCAAGATCAATTAAGAAACATTAGTTCAAAGAATCCGTTTATTTAACAGAATTGGTTATACAAAATTCTCAAGAAAGAATCGTGCCTTCCCCAATCAAGGTAGTGACTTTCAGACCATACAAGCGAGAGCGCTCGCGCTAACGATCGATTAGGTAGAAAAGATTCATACGTACCTTCTCAGAATCAAAATGCGAGCTTTTAGAATCATTTCAGACTCTGGGTAAATGAATAATTAGGGCTGACTGAAATTAACTTAAAAAAGTTTTACTAAATGAATTTAGTTTCGCTAGAGACTACCTAGCTTTAAAGTTCTTGTATCGTGGAAATTCACGTACTCAAACACATTCAGAGGACTTATTACTGCATAAGTTGAGTGGCGTTCGATCAGTCCACGACTTACTAACCCTTATCACAGTCGATTAATAATATCGATTTGGCAGCGTCTCACCTTCGAGCGACTATTAGGCAAAATTGAATTTTTGGATTTTTATGCACAAGGCGTTTTCCTCTATAACTTTGTCATTTGAAAAGCCCCGTTATTGGCTTTTCTACCATCGCTTTGTCTGGACTACTCAACGCGCTCGACCAAATTGCGAGCCGCTGGGTCAATCCAAACTCTTTCCATGCGAGAAACCGGCCTTGTACATGTGCATTGATTTTTATCAATTTTTGCTTATCGGCACCACGCCGGCTTTGACAAAATCTTCTATTTTGCCTTTTGGATGCAGTGCATCGTTAAAATTTTATGCTCATACTTTAGAATTGTACTTTCAATGATCGTACCTCAAAGGTCAATGTCTTTGGTTGAGGAATAAAAAATAAAAAATAATTTAAAGTATATTTTCGTGGTACTTTTGAAAAATCCAGTTTAAGACCAATTTTAGCGTACTTTTGAAAAATCGATTTTCGAGCCAAATTTCAAGGTACTTTTGAAAAACTAATCTGCGGGTGAAATTTTGGCGTACTTTTGAAAAATCGATTTTCAAGCCAAATTTCAAGGTACTTTTGAAAAGTTAATCCGCGGGTGAAATTTTGGCGTACTTTTGAAAAATTGATTTTCAAGCCAAATTTCAAGGTACTTTTGAAAAGTTAATCTGCGGGTGAAATTTTGGCGTACTTTTGAAAAATCGATCTTCAAGCCAAATTTCAACGCAGTTTTGAAAAATTAGTCTGCAAGTGAAACTTTGGCGTACTTTCGATAAATCGATTCCTGGGCCAAATTTTGACGCCCTTCCAAAAATATTATTTTTCAAAGTCCAATTTATGGTACCTTTCAAAAAGTATACTATTCATAAATCTTTGTCATTATATACTTCTACTCTGATATTCTGAACCAAAAACATTTTTCCTAAGTGAAAATTCGATGTTTCTTCGAATTTTCGCCTGGTCATTTCCAACGCCTTATAGAACCCAAAACGGTCCTTGTGGACTGATCTGCGCCTCTGCAGACTCCCAAAAATGTCTTTAAATGAAATTTTTGCCTAAGTCGAATTTTGATTATGTCTTCAACTTAGGACGATTTTGGAGAGTTCTACAACAGTCTCTCACTACGACATCCCTTATGTATCGTTCACATAGCTTCTCCATCGTCTTGAGAAGAAACGAGGTTAGGCTGACAGGCCTATATGCTTTGGGGGTGGTATAATCCATCCGCCCTGTCTTTGGAATGAACACAACTTTCACTTCTCTCCATATCTCTGGAATATGAAGTGATGGAATATAAATATCTTTTATTGTTTTGGCAATATATGTATACATTTAAACTCGATGATTGTGCAAGACGCCGCACATTTCCTTTGCACCCATACAATCTGTGATTATAAATGTCGGAAATAACATTCTAACGCTTTGCTTTATATATAGAACGAGCAAAATTCCCATGTTCCTCTATGGGGCTCGTTAGAAATCATAACTTGTCACAAATGTAGGCTGCCATATCGGAGCCAATATTTTGAATTTTCCAATTTTCATATTCATGAGGACACACAAATTTGCGCTCGAGAAAATTATGAAAATAAAAAAATTCAAAATTGTGGATCCAATCTGGCAGCCTAAATCTGTATCAACTTATGATTTTTAACGAAACCCGTAGTGGAAAACGGAAATTTTGCGAGTATTTTATATGGCATTCAAATGTCTTGTTACAATACGCATTTACCCGGTAAACACGGCTTTTGATGGCAGTTTCATTCCCAACAGAGCACCTATTGGTAAAATAAATTTAAAAAGATGCTTTAATAAAATTCTAGAACGTGTTGTCATTGTGTTACACAATATTGAAGTTCTTTTTTAAATCCCGCAATATGTGGAATTTCTATGTTTACCAGCGTAGCTGCAGAATACCAATTACCCTTAAAGAATACACTAGAATTCTCCAAGCGAGTGCAATAATACCGATATCGAGAAGATAAAATTACATAGCTCAATGCATACTCTCAATGTTACAAACTCCATATCGCGCGAGAAACTAAAATGTAAAATTCAGTGGTTTTGCAAATGCATCTCCCTCCATTCAAGTTTAATTAAAAAACTTCAATAGAGTAGGGTTTCGTTTGTTTCAGAAGTCATTTCATAAACTTCAGATAGTATTAAGTAATAGCTACTGCACAGCAAATTTTTCTATTAAACTGTCGTTAGATTTTCAACATCCATACCTAGTTTTTATTACCACAAGACAGTTTTTCTACTTTCATTTGTATATTTTATTTCGGGCAATTGGTAAGACAGGCACTTGAGCTATGAGATACGCAATCTTGGTACATATTATGCAATTACACAAAACATGTCATATGAAGAGAAAATTGTGCTTAAGAAGCATTGAAATTAATTTTGAGCTGCATCCAGATAATAATTGGTTTTATAGATCCGAAGACTTGACGTTCATTGAGATAAGGCGGCTAAAAGCATTTCCAAATAAATGGTTTTCAAACAAACATCAAAGCTAATGCAAGAGAGGTGTACTGTACTGTACAGTCTCTATAATTGACATTTAATTTTCCATAACATGCTGTATTTCGCATATTATAAATTAATCAATAATTGAAAAAATCTTCTATTACACAGTAATAATATTCAATGTTTTAACCTCCGCCACACAGTAACAATACCCAAAATAAACATTAATGCATAGTAAATTATTAAAATAAATACGTGAATGAAAATGATTGATTGATATGATAATAAACTCTAATAGCTGCAGTATGGCAGTAAAAACGAAACTAAGATAGCAAGGGCGCAGCGTTATTGCATTTTTACTGAGAACAGAATGTTGAAGATTTCGAAGTAATTATTCTTTCAGAATAGTTCAGTAGTGCCGATTCTGGCGTATTTTCCCATGTTATCTCTAAATATTTTATGGGTACGGAGACAGACAGCTAGACAGGTGAGGTAGCTACCCTTCCGAGACTTGATACCTCTGAACTTTCACGTCTAGGGACAATTGTAAGAACTAGTTGACGAGGTTGCAATAATTACCCTGCTATGAAGAATTAATGAAGCAGGTGCAAGAATCAAGGAAGAAATGAGATTATGCGTCAGCACCACCGAAGAGAGCAGAAACGGTGGTTCGCATTTTGAACATCAAAAGTACTAAAATTGTTTCTTTGTTTCATTAACTTTAAACATCATAATAGGCGGATCTAAACGGTGTACCTACTTACTAATGAACTTTTACTGCCGACAGGAATGTTATTTTGTTGAATGTGCCAGCATCCCATCATATAGAAACGTGATAAAACAGAGAAGTTAAAGTAATTTGAACATGTTTCATGTATGCTATTTTTGAGAAAATCGCGTTTAAATTTCAAATTAAATTCTATCGAAACGCACTCATGCATTTATATGTATAATTCTTTCAATCACATTTCAAACTTTCTTTTTGTATTGTTTTGAGGAACTCATTGGAGATTAGAAAAAGATACATTTAACACAGATAAAACCTTTCAACAGTGTTATGATATTGTTAACTAACAGAAATTACAATAATCAAGTCGATGTCTCAAAATCTGTAATACTGTGTATGATGGTTTAATATGGTCATATATGTTCTAAGTGACCCTTAGAACATACATAGTATTACAGATTTTGAGATATCGGCCTTTTTAGATATTTTTGATTATCGTAATTTCTGTTAGTGAACAATATCATTACAATGTTGAAAGGATTTATCTGTGTTAAATGTATCTTTTTATAATCTCCAATGGGTACTTCCCCAAAACAATACAAAAAGAAAGTTTGAAATGAGATTTAAAGAATTATACATATAAATGCTTGAGTGCGTTTCGGTAGAATTTAATTTGAAATTTAAACGCGATTTTCTCAAAAATAGTATACATGAAACACGTTTAAATAACTTTAACTTTTCTGTTTTATCACGTTTCCAAAGGTATATGATGGAATGCTGGCACATTCAACAAAATAACATTCCTGTCGGCAGTAAAATTTCATTAGGTAGGAAACTAAGTAGGCACACCGTTTAGATCTATCTATTATATGTTTAAAGTTAATGAAACAAACAAACAAACAATTAAGAACAGTTTAGTACTTTTGATGTTCAAAATGCGAACCACCGTTTCTGCTCACTTCGGTGGTGCTGACGCATAATCTCATATCTTCCTTGATTCTTGCACCTGCTTCATTAATTCTTCAGAGGAGGGTAAATTATTGCAACCTCGTAAACTAGTTCTTTCAATTGTCCCTAGGCGTGAAAGTTCAGAGGTACCAAGTCTGGGAACCTTGCTGACCGCAATATCTAAAAAAGTGTACGTCTCATAATCTGTGATATTTTCTATTAATATATATGGACATATAGGTTCTAAATGAGTCCCTCCATCGCACCCTTAAAATTTTCTATCAATGTACCTGTTTAAAGTAAAATGTTTAATTGTTTAATTTTCAATATGTCAATGTTATTGATGTTCATATATAAAAACTTGTCAATGTCAATTGTTGTTATAATTTGACATAGCTGTCTATTAATTTTTGAATCTCGCAGTTATCAATAAATGTGCTCTAGAGTTTATCATATTTCGTTTATCTCAATAATACCAAACTCCCTGTATATAGATTAAGCCTTATAAAATACGCGCCTCATAAAGCAGACATCATTTATATTTTTTTTACATGCCTATATTGTAAGTGTTAAACGAACCACTTTTACTACTACTGTGGATATAACTTCACAACATTTCGAAGAATTATGTAACTTTTTAGAGATGCAATTTAATTTCGAAATATACTCCTTGTAGATATATAACTAAATAGAATAAATTTGATTTTTTAAATTATTTTAGTTTTTATGTTTGACTCATAAATTAGAAATATGCATTTAATCAAATAATTTTGTGGCACTCTAAGACGCGTAACGAAATTTAAAACTCTTCAGCTCTTATTCAATTTTGTCCAGATATCACTGTTATTTTTATCAGTGACCAGTTTTGCTGAAAATTATTTTTTATTGACAGTTCACAATGATGAGGGTGTTCTCTCAGACAGATTTATTTAATATGTCTTCACTTCAAGTGGATCTGTAAATGTCTGAAATTTTAAGGTAAATATATTTATCTTAAAACCTGGTTACATCTTTTTTACTATAAGCAAAAGTGAAAACTAATATTGCATAATTATTAAGTTGTTGGTTTCTTAGATTTTTTACTTTAATTTCATATTATAGTGATTTTATTCTTTTATTAAAATATAAAGTTAAAGGCGATCTCGTAAAATGTTTTCTGGTATAATGTTTTCCGCTCAACGAAAAACGATACGCAAATTTGCGGTCTAAAATTTAGAGATGTTTGTAATACAATTTATTAAATTGAATGACAATACTATGTACGTACATATTTCAGTGTCTCTTATACATAATAAATAATAAGGGTTCATTTTACCCTAGAAGCCAAATACATTTCTATAACACCAGAATAAAAGATAATTTCTTACGTTTAAGTCAAACTAGAAATGGTACGGGCTACTTAACGACTCAATTCATCAATGGGTCGCGTGCGCTTGACGTCATAGATCTCAGACCTTTGAAAAAACAAACTGAAATTTTTAAGCTATCAAATAGGGGCTGATTGAACTTTTTGTAATATTAGTATTTTTGAGTACATTGTATCATACAAAATGACAAATTTTTAGTATGTTATTAATTGTAGAAGTGTGGCAATCCCAAACGCCAATGTTTATAAAATAGCCTCAATTTACATCTAGAAGAAATTCAGGATTAAGAAAAAGACTCCTATATACCAAAAATGACTTGATTTGGTGTTCTACAGGGTGTTTTATAAGCAAAGTTGTAAAAATCACCACTAATAAAGTACCTTTATTTTTCAAAATATGAAAAAATTTCACTAAGAAAAGTTATTTAGAATGCAATTTTATACCTCTATACCAAATTTCAGGAATATAAAATTATTTTTTTGAAACTTCCCATTTTTTCAATAAATTAGTATTTTATTTTGAACCATTCAATTAAAACTGCATAGAAATTATTTTTTGTGAATTAATATTTAAAGTTATGTAGAAGCTAAAAGTAGGCTATGAGAAAAGCAATGGATGATTAATATTTGCTCCTACACAACTTTAAATATGAATTCAACTCTTAATTCGCAAAAAATGGGAAGTTTCAAAAAAATAATTTTATATTCCTGAAATTTGGTATAGAGTATAAAATTTCATTCTAAATAACTTTTCTTAGTGGAATTTTTTCATATTTTGAAAAATAAAGGTACTTTAGTAGTGGAGATTTTTACAACTTTGCTTATAAAACACCCTGTAGAATACCAAATCAAGTAATTTTTGGTATACTTTAGTTTTACAACAAGCAGGACTCAATCCCAAATACCATTCCAAAATTCCAAAATGTTTGGTCCATTACACCTCTTGTTACATCTATCCTGGGACACACTGTATATTAATATTAAGTTATAATAATTAATTTTTTGTTCAAATATGAACCTTTCTTTCTATCTCTTGTAAGTTTCTTGTTAATTATTTTTAGGAATATTAATGGATCTTGGATAATAAATATATTTTTTAGTAGAGTTATATCGTTTTACTTTCAGTTAAATACATGTACTGATGTATTTTTTTTCAAATAAACTACGACTCATAATTTCCTCCATGCTTGAATTATGTGGAATGCCCTGTCTATTTTTCATTTGTTTTAAATTTTTTTTAACGCCTTATTTATATTACCATCCTGGCGGTGTTTAGCCATAGTTATTTCACTACTCAACAAGGGCACACACATTTAGACAACAACACAACAATCATTCCCTAATATATTGTCACCTGCCGCAGCTGATACTCGAACTCAGGAGAGGAGAGCGACTAGCCTTGCTGTCTCTCATGCAACCGCGCTCTAGCCCATTGCACACATCCATTATACCTTAGCCAGGATTCGAACCTGAGACCCTATGATCGCCAGCTTGATACCCTAAACACTACACCACTGAGTCGATTATTTAAGTTTGGGTATCATTTAAGCGCGCATTAGAATTATTATTTTGCGCATTAAAATATGACATACCTCACAATAAATAAATATATCTATTTTAAACATATAATATTTAAATGCACATTATAGTAAATAGTTGTGCAAAATATATTAAATTTCTGCGCATTAAAATTAGTTTTTTTTTAGCATCACTATTCGCATTAAAATAATGACTAGGTATTATTTCAATAGTTCCACTATCTTAAATAAATAACAACAGCTAACACGAAACCTTGTTTTTTATTTCGAGCTAACTCTCACCGTTTCGGAGATATCTGCGAAAAATAGCAAAAAACAGCTTACATTTCGGAGACGAAAAAATTGCAAAAACATGCAATCTTGACACGTTCATATTTTTCGAAAAACACCATTGGGACGGCCGTACGATGTCGCGACGTAAAGAGGAAGCCTCTCAGATTAACCTGATCGTAAATTGCACGGCGAAATTCGAAAATTCGGCTCGGCACGAACGAATCAAAAGTAGCATTTTGTGACATTTCAGAAAATCTTTATAGACATCAACGGGAATAATCTGTCACTACCTCCCTGGCTCCACCTTCGTGTGTCGCGCGTTACGACGATTGGACAGGCTAGGCATGAAGATAAAGGTGATTGGCTCTGTACCTAGCGTGAGTTATAATAACTCACGCTGTTTGTTTATGTATACTATTAATTGTTCGAAAGCAGTTCATTAATTAGTATATAACCTAATAAGAGTAGATAAATATGTTTATTCAACAAATAAATAAAGCATTTCCCTAGCAACGATATGATAAAATGAAAATGTTGTTATAATCAAATTGAATTTTCGGATTTGTTTAAATAATATTGTGGATGCAATAACGAACTAGTATGACATAAAAGTTTGTATGCACCGCGGGAATTAATAGATGTTTATGCCTTCGGGCGACTTACAAACCCTCGAACCAGAGGCCCTCGGGTTTGCGAAATGCTTGATTCGATTATTAATTAAGGAAATATTTATTATAATGCTCACAGCCAATGCCCATTATATTTAAAATAATGATCATTTAAATTGTCCTCTTTAAATTTGTTCAAATTGTATGTGGTTTTCTGTTTTAGTGCTTTATATTTTATTGTTATCTTGTTTCATATATTTTACTAATTCAGTGATAAATCTTACATTATAACTGTTCATTTAAACTTGTGCACGTTGTATAAATGTTTACTTATTGATTTTAACTGTAATGTTTAGGTCTTATACATGTTATTATCTTTACTATCTTACATTATTTGTCTTATCTCAGCCAACCTTTTGACGAGCGTAAACATTTTTTATGTATATTTACACTAATAAAGTATCTATCTATCTAATTTCAACTCGGAGAAGAAATGACCTCCAGTTCAGTTTCTTCTATAAACGAAAATTGGTTGTAAGTTTATGCCCTCCTGGGTAACTCGATTCTTTCTAAAAAAAAAAAAAACGAAAAGTTAACAAATATCGGCACAGAAAGTAATCAGTAGCTAAATGAACAAATTTTATTATTTCATTGAGTTAGTAGGCAAATGGATTATTTTGCTATAGAAATATTGGCGCACATGGAGATATCAGCAATTCGTAAACATAATTCTAGGATACTGTGTAGGTCTAGACCTCACAAAACTATAAATTCCTAAATCGTGATCAGGTTATTATGTATCCTAAAATATAACAGCTGTTCAAAATTGCTATTCTATTATCAAACGTTTCCAATCACGCGAATCAATACGATGAAATTGGTCACGCTGTTGACTTATCCGATAGATGCGGCACAAATGAAAAGCACAACAACATGTATGTAAATTTTGTAATAATTTAAAGTTGCTTGCATAAAGTTACATTAAGTAGTTCGTTCAGTGAACTAAAATGTAATTTATGTATAGCCTCAGCATCAATCTGCATCAAGAAGGATTACAGTGGACTTTGAGGTTTGTTAATATATATACATCTTGTTGCATATTTTTACATGAATATTATTAAAAATGAACACAGGTGATGCGTTTTTTAAAACCTGCATTACATTATAAAATATTGCCTTAGTTTATTTTTGCGAATTATCATATGCTGTGCCCTTGATATAAAGTAATTACTTAAATAAAGTAATAAATGTATTCAAGCCAACGAAAAATAAACTAAGCGTATGTTTACAGTTAACTTTTACAGTTGAACAGGTACTTTTTTTTTGAATCTCATGTTGGTGCCTCAGTCAGTCTGTAACTATATATTTTAAAGCAGAAACCGCATACGGCCGACTTTTTTATAGACTAATTTAGTTGAGTCTATTTAAAGTCATGATTCGTAGGCAACTAAATTTATTAGTTCATGAAGAATCGAGTAGCCTGTGCACTTACATCGACATGTTACTTCTGTGAGTGTCAAAATTGTCAATTCGAACCGCAGTGGTTAATGTTCTCTGTGAGAACCAAATTCCGATGAAAGACTGTGTGAAGTATTTAGGAGTATGTCTTGATCGACGACTAACTTTCAACAGGCGTGTGAACAAAACTGTACGAACAGTTTATTCCTTATCCAAGTATCTGTACTCGCTCAGCAGACTGAATAGATGTAATAAAATTTGATTTGCACTATTGTAGTGAGGCTGGCCTTAGCATACGCCGATATGGTGCAGCGCGTCGGCCACGACGCTAAGGAAACCCAGTTCTTGAGAGAAAATTTCTCAGTTTTTCATTTCTAATTCTTCAAGGTCCTTAAGACAACTATACACACGCTGCAACAGCATTACGCCACTATTAGACTGTCCGCGCAATTTCTCAAAAGTTTTACAAGTTCAAATGCGCAATAGTCTCCTAACAAACAAAATAAGAGACCATAATTCGAATTAAACAAACTACCTTACCAGGCGTTGTCCATTTTGATCAGCTTCTTAATTAGATGGCCACTAAGATCGCCCGATTTAACGCCACTGGATTTTTTTGGCATACTATTAAGTGCAAAATATTCAAATTACGCCCTCCAACAAGCGAAGAAGTGGAAGCGGTATAAAAATGTATTTAAATTTAATTTGATCTATAAAATCTACAGCTTTGTTCGTTTATAAAATATTTTGTAAGTTAATTAAATTCATGTTCACGAAACTGAATGACAGTACCCTTTTTTGTGGGGTGGGGGGGATCCATCATGGACACCCAGCGCATTGGATCTATTATGCTTGGTAGTGCCGGACTCCAACCGAACTAAAACCCCTCCGAAATATTGGCCCTCTCCCTGGTCCTCAGTGTTTGCTCATATCCTGGAACGTCTATCGCTTACCGTCAGAATATCAGGTCAGCTGTTCGAAATGATCTGCCTCCACAGAGATGTCCTCACCTTACTTCCCTACTTCGTTGTAACGATTAGGGGTTCAAGTTTCTTTCGTCTACTTCCTTGATTTTCATGACTGATGTTATCATGTCCTCGGGGAGTTGCCAGTTTTGCTCTGATTCTATCATCCTCAACACCATGGCATCGGGAGTAGCTGGTACGCCTAGCCTATCTATGACTCGTAGCCTTTCTTCTCTCCACCTGCTACACCGGAATTCTGTATGCTCCGCGTCGTCTATCTGCCCACAACACATGCATTCTCGATCTTACTCTGCAAAGCGTCCGTGCCCTATGTAAGGTTGTCCCAACCTCCCCGTGTCCTATCTCCACAATACTTATATTGTAAAATTGTTATGCAAATTAAGAAAGACTGTTCTAATTCTTAATTTCGCCTTGAAACTGTTAAAATTAATTATTTTTCAACTAAACTTTTCCTATCGACACGTTTTAATGTACTTTGCTGTTATCTTTCAATAAGAAAAATATTTTTGACTATGTAGCGGGTTTCTTGGAAGAGACGAAAATTCAATTATAGGTTAGCTTATTTCCTATGTTCTACACCTTTGTATTATACATACCTACCCTCCTAACCTTACTCTGATTTTGAGTGTTGTTTTATTTTGTTCTCGATGCCCTACGTTAAAAAATCGGTTCAAAGCATACGCTTCCACTTTTTTTAGGTTAATTTTAACCGTATTGACTAATTAAATAAAATAATATAAATTCATTGTAATAAACACTAAAAATCATCCGGTTTACTTCTGCCCAGACACCTTGCGTATCGTGGGTATCTTACATTTTACAGGTACAAATTTGTTACATTATTTCATCCATGTAAATCGCAAATTGGATGGCTTTGGGACCCATCTTCCCATTAGGCTGATGACACCGACTAACTGCAGAGAAATTTCCGACCATTAAATATTTGCCTAACATTGTATTATTTCAACCGTAAAGCAGATACTTTACAATTCTAAGTGTATTCAGATTTTTTAAATAGTTTCTATTAAATGTAGATTTGTATACCTAGCTAAAGTGCTAATTATAATTTGGAGAGGTTTGTTGAGATTTTTATATACTGATTATAGAAATTAGGCAAAAGTGTGGTCAACAAGAAACGTCACACGTTGACTAGGGAGGTATTCGCACTGATACGTTATCGATTTAGTGGGTAAATTTTTGCCGTCGCGAACTGCCTTTTCCTTTGTTAGCTATTGAACAAATATCGGCAAATTTTCCTTTAGCTTTTTAGAAAATTTGTTGAAAAAAGAGAAAGTAATAAGTAATTTAGAAAATGTTGATAATCTCTATATTTGGCCTACTAAGTCCCGCCTCACGAGATTATAACTGAATAGTTAGATCATATCTCTTTGTCAGTATGGGGAATCTTTTTGCTACGTAGGTAGATATCATAGAAGAAATATCCACCTATTTTATAGAAAGAGAAATCTCATGGTATTAACAATACACAATATGCGTTACAGCAATATTATTCATTGAAGCGTGCGAAGCAAACTGCTGGAGGTACCAAAGTTCATGAAGTATGCTTACTAAAAACGGTTTGGTACAAATAAAATCTTTTTTAACGTAGAAGTAATCGAATACGTAGAGGAAGCGCCAGTGCCAAAACCACTAACCTTGGCTACTGCAAATTTCACAATCTTAAAGTAACATTTCCTGTCCAGTTGGGTAAATAGTTAAATTTGCTTGTTTCATTTTATATATTAAAATTCGAAATAATTCTTTTGTCAACTGTTTGCTCACAATTAGAAAAAAGTAATTTACCTGGAAAGGGGGCAAAGAACTTTACATCTACATAATTAAATTATATTGCAATATATGAGGTGCGGTCTCTTGAAAAGTATCTGGAGCTACGTATGAACTTACTTAATGTTCCTTGGATAGGTAGCAATCGGTCATTAAGCGATGAAATAACATTGGACCATATATAACTACTAGTTTTATAGATTATGTTTTAATAAATGATATTGCGTTTCTTCTTTGGAATTCATGAGAAAGTGGGTCATGTATTCCAGATGGGAAATTAAGTTTAGGGTTATCCTTTTTCTATAATCCATTAGCGTGTTAATAATAATAAAAAAAGTTTCGTGCGAAAGCACAACATTCGATCGTAACAAGAGATGCGTATCTCAAGGGGAAAATTGTTTTTCGTTGATTTGCCAGTATGATTGCTTTTAGAAACAAAACAAATTAAATACAAAGTGTTCATAAAATCATTCCCGTTGAGAGGTAAAATGTTGATGGAAAATATACTGAATTTTTAACCATTGCTTCCTAAAGGATGTTAATTGATTCAAGTTTTGAGAGAGAACATAATATAAATTATGAAACAAAATACATTTTTTTTAAAATTGTAATAAAGTATAGGCTTTTTACATAACTGGAACTAGCGTCCACAGCGCCGTGCCACCTTTCGCTTAACGGTTGCGTACTCAAAACTTACCAGAACGTGATTATATGAGAAATGGTGACGTTTGCAATAAAAAAAAATTCCAATTTAGGTTGATTTTAGGAATACAATTTTGAAATTTTGGCATGGCATCATAGAGAGTGAAAAAGCTAAGTTGGCAACTGCAAGACTGTGTTCTCAAAAAATTTACCCAGTAGGCTTTGAATTTGATGTATCACCTTAATTTTTATTGTCGCATTTCAATAAAAATTTATTTCGTGCCAAAATCACTATTTTGAATTGAAAAACAAATTTTTGAAAAAAGCCAAAATCAAATGAGTTTTATTTAATTTTTTTAATTTCACCAACAAAGCCCAAAACATTAACCTTTTATTTGATGTATAATTCGTCTAGTTCCGGTGCTAATTTACTTTGAAATTATTGGATTTCTGTAGATGCTATTTATTCTTCAGTTATTTAGTGAAACCGTATATACTAAGGTATGTATTAAATTTTACAAGCGTGTCATGACAAAATAATATTTCTTTTCAAACATTTGCCTAAGTTATTATTTGATAAAGTTTATGTAGCACTTTTTTAATTTGCTTGTGATTTATTTGCTAATATAACTATTTAAAAGTTTTAAAAAAATACAAAATGGCGGTATTTACCCAAAATGAAAAGGTGGACATGTTAGTTATTTATGGGGAATCTAAAAGAAATGGATATCAAGCTGAAAGGTTATATGCAGAGTGGTATCCTGGAAGGCATCACCCTTGTAGAAAATATTTTCAATATTTTCATGTGGTATCACTGTTTTCCGGTTCAAAAGGCCTCAAAAACGCCATAGTTATTAAATTAAATTATTATTAAAGCAAGAATAACTAGAACCACCTGATAAAATTTTAATAATGTCAAAATAACTCATACACACCTACGGTACTGCTATCGACACATTGAAGGAGTTAACCAATACAATATGACACGCTTCTAATGGTGAGTCAGTGCCAACTATCGACTACTTTCGTTTGAGGTGGACTACCGCAAGCGCGTAACATATCTGATTGGCTGTAGTCTTATACGGGTCGCGTTTGTAATATTCAAGCACAATTTCGGTGTTATTCCATTGCAGGCAGGCTTTGTAATGATTTATCCTTTTTTTTAAGACACCAGGGTCCGTGGTAGTGTGGGATTTTTACCAACTAATAACCCCCACCTCTTCATTTTCACACCCTGGAAGCGCTTTGCAGCATACATCTGAATGTGGACGATTCTGCCTTAGTTATCCTGCCTCCTTTGCATGTCTCTCTCCTCCTGTTTTTTTTTTGTAATGTTTTATCCAGGTAGAAATGTGTTAGACTAATTTTGTCAATTGAGGATAGAAATACTATATACATAAATATTTAGTGAACATAACACTGGTGCGCGTCAAGGCTCTCAACATTCCACTTTTACGGTTTTAATTTTTTCTTACTAATGCAAAACCTACCCAGATGATGGGTAACTTCGAGGAATTAATTTTCCGAATAAGATTTTTTAAATACATTTTTTTTTGGAAGCCTTGATACTGTAGGAGCTTAAGCATTGGTATATGATCCGGTAGAATGTTATAGTTTTAAATTTAATGCATTTTTTTTACTAATAGTCAATACTCTTGATATCATTTTATATTTATCAGTTCAATGCTTTATTAAATTTTTCTATATTTGCAACATTCCGATCTGTGAATTGGCATGGTGGAAACCGCGTTAAAAATAGAAGCACGTATAAGTTTTCATAATGAAAACAGATAAGCGTAAAAATATTGTGGCAATTCATTCTGTAAAGATTCCAATCAATGTGGAGGTGAAATTTTCTGAATTCCAATTAAAGGCTACCCACACGATTTCAAATTGAAATTTAAATCAGTGAACTTTAATTAAATTCTCTAGAAACGTTTAAATAATTCTTACACATTGCCATCCTCTCTGAACTTTCCTTTTTGTCAAAATGCGCGACCGCGGACATAGTGGATAACGGGAAGGATATATTTGCTCGGTTTAATATAGTAATAATAATAAATGTCCTTTACCTTATTTTGTAGACTTTACCTTATTTTGTAGACGTTGAATAAAGCATATAACAAAACAAATTTAAATTGACAAAATAAATATACGACTAGTTTAACATAAGCATAAAGCATAAGGAAATAATCACGGAGCGAAATTCAGATTGCAGTGTGTGTTTATAAGATTCAATGGCACTGGCATCATACCAACTAGTCAGTCATTAGATTGCAGCGTAAACACTGAAATATGCTCTTCCATGTAATTCCGATCAAATAATAAATTGAAAGTAAATTTAACATATTTATATAAGTAGTCACAACATCCAAATTAATATGACATACTATAGTGGTGGAAGATTAAGTTAAAATAATTTAAAGCAGTTAATTAGTTTTTCTTGTGTTTAAGTAGCAGCTCTCGCATATGTTTTTTAAAAGCAGAAACTTAAAGGATTTTTAGAG
Organism: Rutpela maculata; assembly: GCA_936432065.2. Lineage (NCBI taxonomy): Eukaryota > Metazoa > Arthropoda > Insecta > Coleoptera > Cerambycidae > Rutpela > Rutpela maculata. Next base: position 133,555,591 of record OW386289.2, read on the forward strand.
AATCATCTAATTCATTGTAAATGTTGAAAGGTAAAAGATCTTTCTAACTGTGATGTAGCAGTCAAGGCCTTTTTATTTCTAACATTGACATTACGTATATTGGAGAGTGTTGTAATTTTGTCCCATAAGTAGCTAAGCTATTCGTTATGAATTATTTATTTATTTACGTATAAGTACATTTACATATGATAATACTAATCCTAAAAACTTAACAACAACTAAAGTGAACATGAAGAGAAAAAACGAAATACAAAGATAAGATTAAAAACTGAATAACAACAATAATAAAAATTACTGCAGTATAGCACGTTTAGCCTGGTTTTTAAAACCATCAAGAGATTTACTAAATAAGTCAAGTTCAGTACAGTATTTGTTGACTGTTGAACATTCTATTTACCGGACTAAACATAGCGTAAGTTGTTCGACAATAAGGTACAGAACAGAATGGATATATTTCTAAGTGTTAAAATATGGTACATGAAAACGTATAGACTCCAAACAATCAGGAGAACTGAAGTAGTAATTCCCAAATATGATTTTGGTTCCTCACAGGTTAAGAATATACCCCTCGTACTCAATTTATAGCACATAAACCGGACAAATTTGTTTTGCACAGATTCAATTTTGTTCATATATATGTTGTAGTACGGTGACCAAACAATGTTGCAATATTCCTTAATAGATCTAACTAGATCGAGGATCTGAAAAATCCTGAGCCATTCTTTTGAGAAACATTTTATTTGTCTTCCCGATCATGTGTTCGAAATGCCCAGAAAAAGAAAGTTTAGAGTCAAATATAATACCTAAATCTTTCACAGTGGTTAAGTTATGCAAGCTCCCATTATTAATACTGTGTCAGGATTTTTTTGAATATGGGCACAGTCATTCAGTGAATAAATATCGCTAAATAATTTCAGGTCATCAGCAAACAGTAAGAATTCACAGTCAATATTTTTAGCAATATCATTGATGAATAAATTAACCAGTAAGAGGCCAATGTGGGACCCCTGGGGCACTCCAGATGTTGCAGAGAATGCCTCCGTATATCCGTCAACAAGAAGTTGCTGGGTTCTCTCAGAGAGGTACGACTGAATCCAAGATAATAAAGGAGGACCGACTCTGATTTTATGGAGTTTCTTTATAAGGAGAGAGAGATTATCGAATGATAGGACTGCAAAATAAAACGATTTTAAATATTAAGCTGAAAGCTTGTGTGAAATATGATCATATTTTTCTTATTTCAAAAATGAAACAATGGCAGGAGTTTCGGACTTTTGTATCTTTTATTTATGTGCAAAATTTAAACAAAAATTGTAAACAACAAGGAAAATTGTGACAACACAATCGTTTCACAGATAATTGTTTTTATTCTTGTACTAAGATATGATGGGGATATATCAATCGCATAGAACTATTAGCCTTCGTATACACTTAGATACGTGTATCTTATATCTAAAAGAATTATCCATCCATAATCCCAAATTCTTTGCTTCATTGTCTACTTCCAGTTCGACATTATTATTAATACCATCCGAGCTTAACATCACTTACACACTTTTGGTATAAGTTTCTTGAGCCAAATAGTAATATTTTAGTTTTATATGTATTAAGAGTTAAAGCATGATCGTTGTAAACTTTTAAAATCGATTCTAAATAAGAATTTAAATTATTAACCGCCAAATTTAACTCATCTCTTTTAAATGATAAATAAAGTTGTATATCATCAGCATACATGTACGCTGTACAGTGACTAATATATTTATGGAAATTAGTAGTATAAAAACAAAAGAGTGGACCAAGTATTGGCCCTTCATAGCTTCAGAAATTGTGTTATCAATTTTAATAGATTGAATTCTGTTAGAAAGATAGGAGCATAATAATTGTATAGAATCTCAACTGAGACCTAAACAGTGAAAAATAACTGCTATTATATCATGATCGATAGATTCGAATGCCTTACTATAATCTGACAATACTAGCGATGTTAACTTGTCCATGTCCATCATTTGCCTTTAGGATATCGTCGGTAATGTGAAACAGAGCTGTATTACAACTATGTTGTGGTTTGAATCCATGCAGATTGTTGTGATGGTAATGTATTATTTTTGTTTAGTTATTTCTTGAGTTGTATATTTAGAATTAATTCAAGTAGTATGGAAAATGTTGAAGGTATGCTTGTTGATCTTAGAATCTCTATATTCTTCAATTTATTGCTATTAAGAATTGAGCACTTGAACAATTTTCCATTGCTTGGGAGAATATTTTTCTAAAATACACTTGTTGATAACATTAAACAGGTGATATTAGATGATTGGAAAGCATACTTCTATTATTTCCAAATTAATGCCGCCCGAGCCTATCAGATTTGTTTTTATTTTATTTAAAGCAAATATGTATCTGGGTCAACTAAGTTGCGAAGTAAATGAAGGGTATAGCCGGAAAAGTTAGGGAAATGTGCCCCCGCACTTACTTAGTTAAAATGGCTTCCAGATGATACAGTTTATAGAGTATATTACACGGTAAAAATTTTAACCCGCTTCTACCCCTACGAAGGTGGAAAAAAATAATATGTCTTTAATTATTATATATATTTTTTCGGTTTCTATGCAACCGATCGATTTGAAATTTGGCACGAGTATTGCTTGCGTCCAGATAACTTATTCCAAAAAAATAAGGTCATTTTATGAAAATTTTAATCATCGAAAAAAAAAAATATAAATTTTTTTTAGAGGACAAAAGGGTGGATACCCTTCGTGGTACAATCACCATTCTATGCTATATTATGTCTTGACACTTCGTGATTATCATACTAAATTGTCAGATTTTTTGCTGTGGTGGAACAATATGGAAAAAAATAAAATTGGGTAAAATAAAATATTTACACATGCCTCTTAGTTGTAACAGTTAATACCTATAGCCTTACAAGGTATTGTTGCATACCTACAACCGACCGCGGGTGCCAGTGCGATGTTGCCAAGTCTACTTTTCCTCCAGACCTACGGAAATTCAGCACAATCTGGCAATACTACTTCTGGAGGTTCCAGGGTTCACCCCCCAGGGGCGAAGTATTAACTCTCTAGGAGCTTGGAGAAATGTTTAGCAACGAATGATGTTCTTTATAATTACTGTCGCATTACGACATCTGAAAAACGACGTACTGAACCAGATGAAGAAAGTGAGGGAACGTTCGAAAAAGACCAGCCTTTTGTGCCTTCGACATCTTCTAGCACTACGACTAGTGACTCTGACGAAGTAATGGAATTACCATCGCAAAGACTCGTTGTTACACATAAATACTGTTGCATATGTGGTGATGATAAAGAACTGTAATATCCACTAATGTGAGACTACAGTGCTATTGAAACAAACAAATATACATCCCCGAGGCAATCGTTGCTGAAAAATACAGTTAATTAAACATCGCTTTTATGAAGACGATATTACACATCTGGAACCATATGCCAATTGTAGCTCGATTCCTAGATCGGATTTATGCATTTTATTAAATTCTTTAACCCCAATAACAAATCTAAAGGGCTCTACAGACCACTGCGGTTTATCAGAGAAGCAATTATTAACGTTTACAGGCTTAACGGTAGATGCCATTTACGAATTAAAGTCACTGTTGGAAAATTCCAGTACAAGAACTTCTTCTGTCCTTGTTTTTCTATTAAAACTGAAAACAGGTAGTAATAATGATAACAGAATGACCTATTACTAAATTGTTCGATATGGTGCCAGCGTGCAGCGCACTTGCTAGGAAGCTGAACAAATTAACCATCCTCAGAATGGTATCATTGGTATGTTATTGGTTATTGGTTATTAAGGTTGTAATTAATAACCATAACCCTAATCTAGGAATCGAGCTAAAATTGGTATATGGTTCCAGATGTGCAACGTCTTCATAAAACGATGTTTAATCAAATATAGACACATTTCGCGCCCAAGGATCCATCAGGGCGACTTAAGTTTACACATAGACTGGACCACGGATAGTAGGTTAAACCACAAAGGTTATAAAAACAAAGGCATATTAGGAATCAATATCACAAGTCTGGATAAGTATTGACAAACGACAACTAATGTTAAACAACTGTACCATACTGAGATAAAAAATTATCCATCTGCGTAGCTGGCTGATGGAACCCATCCAAGGCCAAAAATGAGGGGAAAAAAATCAAATGTATTTTACAGCAACGATTGCCTCGGGGGATGTACATTTGTTTGTTTCGATAGCACTGTAGTCTCGCAGTAGTGGGTATTACGGTCAGTTCTTTACCATCACCACATATGCAACAGTATTTATGTGTAGCAACGAGTCTTTGCAAAGGTAGTTCCATTATTTCATCAGTCACTAATCGTAGTGCTAGAAGATATCGAAGGCACAAAAGGCTGGTCTTCTTCGATCGTTCCCTCACTTTCTTCATCTGGTTCAGTACGTCGTTTTTCAGATGTCGTAATGCGACAGTAATTACAAAGAACATCATTCGTTGCTAAACATTTCTCCAAGCTCCTAGAGAGTTAATACTTCGCCCCTGGGGGATGAACCTTGGAACCTACAGAAGTGGTATTGCCAGATTGTGCCGAATTTCCGTACGTCTGGGGAAAAAGTAGACTTGGCAACATCGCACTGGCACCCGCGGTCGGTTGTAGATATGCAACAATACCTTGTAAGGCTATAAGTATTAACTGTTACAACTAAGAGCCATGTGTAAATATTTTATTTTACCCAATTTTATTTTTTTCCATATTGTTCCACCACAGCAAAAAATATGACAATTTAGTATGATAATCACGAAGTGTCAAGACATAATATATCATAGAATGGTGATTGTACCACGAAGGGTAGCCACCCTTTTGTCCTCTAAAAAAAAAAATTATATTTTTTTACGATGGTTAAAATGGTCATAAATTGACCTTATTTTTTGGAGTAAGTTATCTCCACGCAAGCAATACTCGTGCCAAATTTCAAATCGATCGGTTGCAGAAACCGAAAAAAAAAAATAATAATAATTAAAAACATATTATTTTTTTTCCACCTTCGTAGGGGTAGTAGCGGGTTAAAAATTTTACCGTGTAATATACTCTATAAACTGCATCATCTGGAAGCCATTTTAACTAAGTAAGTGCGGGAGCACATTTCCCTAACTTTTCCGGCTATACCCTTTGGAAGTACATTAGCATCACAATTATTCTTATAGTAGTTAATTAAATGCTAGTGATCATTGTCAAATTTTAGTATACTGTTTTGAAAAAACTCTAATATCATCAACGTTACATAAATGAGGAGGAATAGACTTTGTTTTTTTTTTTTAGTTTAAATTGTTTAAACCTTTCCGTATGACACAAAGTTCCGAGTTTCGCTAACAGATGTAAAATATGTTTTCTTTGCAGCTCACGATTAGCTAGCTGTTTGATTTCTAATATGCTTATAAGTTTCCCAATGTATAGGTGATTGCGATTTTGTATATTTTCCTTCAACCTTACCTCTGTTTGATATCAATTGTCTTATGTCATCATTAAGCCAACGAGATCGGGGTTTTGTAAGTTTGATAAGATGACTTGACTCATATTTTTTTATCAAATTCTTGAATTATTGTGTCGTTTAATAATTTCACCTTGCTCTCAATATTATTAGTGAAATAAATTGAATATATTATCTCCTTATTATTTCCTGAAATATAACAATTAATCCTGACCTACAATTTTAATTGTTCAACTAAGTTACGGCAAACTCATACCAGATACCATGGTCATAAACTGCTAGCCAGGGGGTGGGAGTTATTTTAGTTAGGGATTATTTCTATCGGTAGTGTGGGTTGAAATATTGTACAATGTGCGGAAATCACCAAGAAGAAAATCGTGCTTGAGTTGAAAGCCAGTCGATGAAAACATGGATAAGGAAAGAGGGCAGCGTCTGTGACACGCAAATTGATTTCGAGAATATACCGATGAGACCGTCTAACTACAGTGGATTTAAAGGAACTCCTGCCATAAGGATACTCGACATCGAGACGATCTCTTGACGTTTTAAATAAGTAATTCGTGTGGATCTCTCTAGTGATGTGGACATGGGTGTGAAAGCTTATATTAGATTGTTTAATAATATTTTTCTACGACTATTGAATAATTCGTTTATTATAGATACGTTTTTTCATATGTAACAGGGCTCATTACCCACAGCCGTGGGTAATAATTCGTTACTCAATGAGCTACCAACCAATCACAAGAGTTCATATTCATTACTCAACAGTTGTGGAGCAATCACAAAAGAAGATTTTTTTTCAAAATGATTGCGTATGTATTGGTTCTGAGGTAACTTATCCTTATGAAATAGAGGAACACACAGTTTGTGTAAGACTTTATTATGTACTGACTATATACAGAGATACCAACATACAGAGTTATATGTAATTACAACACCCTCGCTCATTTAACATTAAAACAAAATACCATGTAACTGTAAATAACATTATACTCAAAATAACTGTTTTAATTTCACTCCGCTACGTGGAGGTGGAGGTAAAATTGAACAAAACTGAACTTTTGGTAGAGAAACCGGTGTGATATTCTCAAAAAATGGTTTTTCAGACAGCGTATATGCTTTCGAGATGTGAATCTGGAGACGATTACTAGTTATTACGAATTCCCTGGATAACCCATCGCACTAGTAAACATAAACATAAACATAAACATAAACATAAACATAAACATAAACATAACATAATAGCTTGATTCTCCAAGAAATGCGTTCTCAGAAGCGACCCTCCAGCATCGTATTCCTCACAATCCTCTCATTTTTTTTAACCAGACAGAGGACCATATAGATAGGTTGATATTTCATTGAAAGCCAGATGACGAGAGATGAAGAAGATGCCCTCCAAAACATTGGGCCGATGGAAAAGAGCTTTAGTGCAGTTGTGCGCCTGACAGACAACCACGAAATATGACATGATGCTGTCAAACGTCCTATACACTGAACAGAGGCCAAATAAAATAGTGCACGGATCACAAAAGACCGGCAAGACGTTATGAATAAGGAGTACCAATATGGTGTGTAGTATACCAATGAGTTCATTCAACTATGTAAATTCCGTAATCTAACAATTTTTATGCCTTGGCGACCATTTTATTAGCGCAAACATAGCCACCGCCTAATATATCTACACATTAAAAAACTTATTTGGTCAGGTTTACAACATTTTCGTGCAGATTTAATTTCAGATTATGGAAGACTATGCAGCCCAATATAATATATTTGTTCGATTAAAACCTGTCGAAATATTCAGATTGTTTGTTATTCATGTCAGCAAGCAACCCCAGAATGAAATTTACATACTGACTGGTCCTTTATCCACTCGAGCAGCTTAATACTTCGGCGTGTGAATCGGAAAACATAAGGTGGGATGAAATTCTAGTGCATGATATAAAATTACTGGCGGATATTTCGAATTAGCCCACACGTCCGTCAGAGCATTGGGGACCCTTAATTTTAATTAGCCTATGTACCCTATCTAATAGTAAAGGTAACGAGTGAACTGCGTTTCAAGACGGGTCAGGCCATCAATCATCAAAAATGAAATATCGAATGAGGTGCTCCGGCAACGGCGACTGCATGAAAGGCCTCAGTTAATCCCCCAAGGTAACATTTTCTAAATAAACTGCCTCAAATATACTCGGGCTTTCCGCTACTCTTTAAATGGATGACTCTGCTTAAAAGTGCGTTCAGTAAACACGCATATATCAGTGTCGGTCGAGAGACGTTGATTTTACTCTCAAACGTGACGTGTCCCCAGGTTGTTGACAGATGCAGAACACCCTTTTTCATCTTTCCTTTGGGAGCAGTCTGTAGGCCGCCCGCGAGGCAGGGGTTATTTATTCTGGAAAAACAACGTTTAATAGCCATTTGGAAAGTCAAAGTTTCTCTTTGCGATGCCACCTATGTTTCGGCTAATAAATGTTTTTCTTGCTTTGAAACGTTTTTAATAAAGCTGGCTCTCCAGTTGAATGTAATTAAACCGTTTTGACTTTATTCCTCTTATATATAATTTCTAGGAGCAACTCATAATTAAATCAAAATAAAAAAAATAAATGAACTATATGGAGCAAGTGGTTACCACCACACTTCCAGAATAATCTCAAAATTTCTCTGATGTGCGGTGGCTTTTTATAAATGTGAGGTGGAGGATACTGTACCATTAATATGCATACTTTTATGCACAACGTCTGGCCAGACGTTTAGCGAATCGTGAATTTTGCTAGTTCTAGTTAATTTCCGCTTGCTCTATAGCGCGTCTCACGACATCATGCCATCTGTCGCGGTTACCTGTTAAGCGCACAGCCTCACCAAAGCTCCTTCCCATCAGCACCATGATGACAGCAACCCAGTGTTTTAGAATGCATCCATTTCGTCTCTTGTCATTTTTTTTTAACCTCAGAGGAAGGGATATCTTTGAAAGACGTCCAACTGATCTTGTTACCGGGGAGTGTTGGATTCTGTCCTATCCGGACGAACCTATCAACTCCTTTTCAGTGTACATTGTACTCTGGCACCGTTGTCGCTTAACTTCATTGTACCAATCAATCATTCCATTTCTGATGTTGGCATTCTCACCACTCCAACTCGCTTTCTTCCCTACGGGAGTACAAATCAGGGTTTCTCTCGCCCTCCTCTGATCCTAATGATTCGATTGATTACGCCTTCGGCCCGCCTCCAATTAGCTTCCGACTGTATCATAAACTCTCCGAGTTCCTCGAGTCCTAAATAGTCAATACCTTCTCTGTCGCCTGCCCATCTACCACAGTGGAACGCCATGTGTTCCATGTTATCCCGCTCACCACAAAATATGCATTCCCGGAATTCTACCTTGCGTATGCCCAGGAGGTAATCAGCAAAGCACCCGTGTCCGAATGAGGCCCCACTTCCCTGTGTGCCCTCTCTGTCCATGTTTTGACCCTGGGAAGGACGCGGTATGTCCATCTGCCCTTCTTGTTTTGCTCCCACCTGCCGTGCCGTCTTGAGTATAGACTTTCTCTGGCAATAGATCTTTCAACTTCTTCATACCTTTCTGCTCTTTCCGTCACCAAAAGATTCAGTGGAGGATTCCCTGCCACGGCCAGAACCACCTCGTATGAGACAGTCCGATAGGCACTGCTCACCCTAAGAGCGAGCCTTTCTCTTATCCAAGCCAAGGGTATGTGCCTATAACGGTGCAACATACAAAAGAATTGAGTGCTCCACACTGCACAGTATTCTTCTATTACTATCCCTTATGCCACTTATGGTGCACATGAATCTACCAAATGCGGTAGCGGATTTCCCATTTTTTTCTGCCGTTTTTATTGCATGGCGTCCAAAGGTCAATTATGGGTTCAGCTATATTTTCATTTTCAGCTGTCCAACTCCGATGGTGATTGGTAGGATGATTTTTTCCTGGTCACTAGTACCGTTTCTGTTTTTCAGGAGTTGACATCCCGCGGCCGTCTCTTGATCCCCCTAATAGTAGCGTTCGCCGTTTCCTCTACCTCCACGGCCCATCTTCCTGTGACGGTTAGGGCGAGATCATCTGCATATTCCATGGTGAAAACCCAATCACGGTATATCATCGATCATTCCATCTGGTTTTCCCTAAACTATCAACCGTTCTATAGTATCCTCTATCCGGCTGATGTGGACAAAAAGTAAGAGGATTAGGTAGAATATGAGTCGCCTTTGAGGGCCTATTTATTGAAAAATTGAGCTATTAGTATGATGGACTGACAGGGTATTATAGCAAACGTCTCCATATCTACATCTTGAAAGCATCAATACACCACAGTCACAGCATTCTTAACGTGATTGGTTAGTTATCAGTTGTACGGTGTACAATCATAATTTTCACGTTGTAATTTACACTTAAACCATAAGAAGAGCTCATTGTCTGAAGCCTGATCAGCAAATGTATGAGCTCATCCTCGCCTGCTGCAACTAACGTGGTATCATCTGCACACGTTGGTTCACGTGTTCGTTATAGTAGTTATAGAACCAGAATTTTTTTATTTACAGTTGCACGCGGTAGGCTCTAGACTGGACCCAGCTGAGGCGAATTCATGTCTTTAAACATTAATAAATATCTTTGATTTGCTTTGATTCGTCTCGCAATCCAAGGGTGCCGGGTGCGATCTCTCACATCGTGATTTTTTTTTCATATATTTTTTTTTCACAACAAAGTTGGTATCACAAAATTTAGAATGTCCAAAAACTAGCATTATTTACAAGAAAAATGCGAAGAGTATCCTATAGAATGCGTAACAATTATATAAAAGCTCAGTAAATCGGCGAAGAGTATAATGCTTCCTCTAGTTATTTATTATCCGTTTATAATTCACAAAATTTTTGAAAAGCCACGAGTTTCAGTAATTATTAAACAATAGACTTCTTGAAACGCTGTGCTTGATGAAAACGTGTTGGCATAATGTTGAAACTAACATGCGGATGAAGTTACTTTTTAACAGACTTCGTAAAAATGAAAGATGTTCTCAATTAAAAAAAAATAAATTAAACGTCTTCAAAAAAGATCCCTAAAAATGTTTCCGTCGCCCAGTTCAGTTCAGCTTTTTTTTTAAATCTAGCTGATACAACAATTTATCAACCAGCCACCCTCTAGATCTTGTGTTTTAGACTCTTTACAAATTTAAATTACTTATTCTATAAGAGTACCTATATTATTTTTGCTGTTTGTTACGAGAAAATGTGTGAATATTGCAATCGAACTTCATTTGCTAGGATTAGAAAATTTGTCCCCGGCAAGTCGTTAATAAATTAAAGGAATAATAAATATCCGTTTAAGTTTGTGTCTTGGGGTTCATCTGAAAGAACACTTTATGTACCAGAAAGAAATCCATCATATTTCTCAATAATTTTTTTTGTCTTCTACATGTGAAACAATGAACTTGATTAAAGTCTTAGTTACGGTATATAAACATAATTGGTTTAGCAATACATCATGATCAACTTCGTCAAAAGCCTTTAGAAAGTCTGTTTGTACTACGTTTACCAATATTCCAGATTCAAAAGCCTCGAGAATATAATGAGTATTATAGGTAACTAAATTAGTAGATGTCGATCGTTTGTGAACAAGCTCATGTTAATTTTCATTGTTAAATTTACTGAGATGATTCCATAAAACGGTATCTAATATTACAGTGCTGAAAGTACAATGCAACCAGCCATAGGCCTCTAATTTTGTACATTTGATTTTATCATTTGACCTTATCAAATGGACTCTTAATAATAAGTTAAAGTGGTCTTTTGAAGTATTCAGCATAGCCTTTTGACATATATAGTAGTATTACACAGGACCTAGAAGTATGCTTGGATTTTTTTACAGACGTGTCATCCATTTCGGTAATCGCATTTTTAGGTAGTAGATAGTACCTATTCGGATACCATTGTAACAAGCTGTAGTACTAGAGGACAACGTGTCACATATAAAACTTTTTAAAAATAACGCTCTAAAAATAACTGCCACCCCAATTCCATTCATAGAAAAAAGTAATATTGCTCAACATGACTTCCGGGCAAATATATCAACCGAAATGGCAACTTGTCACCTGCTGGATACGTGTACCATAATTTAGGACAAGGGTAAATATGCTGCTCCTCTGTCATTCGATTTGTCAAAAGAATTTAACACTATAAATAAGGAATTTCTGAAACAATATCATATATGGAAGAAAGAGTGATGAGAGTAAAATTAAATTAAACAAAGAAGAACTGTTGTTTGGAGTTCCTCGGGGTTCCGTCTTAGGATCATTACTGTTCATGTTGTATATCAGTGACTTGTACAGTCACATAAGCAGTGAGCATTTGACTATGTTTGCAGATGACGTCACAGTAAAGGGCAAGGTGGCAATGGAAATTGCCATAACCTTCTAACTCCTTTCCTTTAAGCTACAGAAGCCTCAGAAGATGCTGGGGTCTCAAGGAATGATAACTTCGTTATTATACATAGATTAGTTAGTAAGTGTATATTTAAAAGTAAATGCAAGTGTAAATACAAATATTTATGCGTTGATATGCGATTGTGGCTCTTTTCACTTACTACTAACAATGAATTGAATTTAATTACCTCTTGACGCATTTCAAAGAGCTTAAAACGTAGTTTTCACTCTATGAGATCCCAGCATCTTCTAAAATTTCTGTAGCTTAAAGGAAATAAATTAGAAGTGTTTGCCCATGGAGACTTTTGTTCAGGAAGGTCGAAGGAACATCATACTAGAATTAACCGAGAATCAGTTTTTTTTAGTAGGCAGTGATTGTAACTCTTGAAGAAGTTTACCACTTTGTCACAAAGGGGCAGATTAATATACTAAAAAACAGAGTTGATACATTTTTATATTTAAAAGCACCTCCCGTCCAATATGATATTTCGCGATGATGAGATAATTTCATCTGATAGCGTTAAGCTCAAGTAACTTTATTTATTGATTGCAAATTATCGTTCGTCGAACATATTTGCATGCAACTAAATAAGGCCTATTATTGTGCAATACTACAGATGAAAAGTACTTTAGACTATAATATAATGTGCTGGGGAAACTCTACCGCAAGTTATAGAGTTTTTATGTCAGAAAACACTGTCATCAAATAAGTTTGTCTTATATTAAATACATAATATCCTAACCTGCCATAATTAAAATGTATAAAAATGAAAATATTATTATTTATGGTCAGGTAAATAGATAGTAATATGCAAATAAGCTGTTAGCTCACTTTTAATATTGGTAAATTCAGAAAATACGCAGTCCATCTGCAATCTGCAACATTATTTATTTTACCCGGTGTTCAAATATCGATTTATAGGCGACTTTTGTTTAAATTATGTTCTACAAATAATGGCTACCATATTTATGACCAGGTTGATGAATAATATTTAAGCTAATAAGCTGTTGCTTGCTCATTCTATGCGATGTTTGATTTATTTCGGATACATAATTGAAGAGACTATATAATCATGAGATTCTATTAAAAAAAGAAAAAAATAAAAAGAATGGAAAGGTATGAAAACTTGTCGCTGTTAATTAAAGTTTGAACAGCTCGGATAGTAAGAACTACAGCAGTGCCTTTCTATTTAGTCAATCCAATGCATGTAGCTACATTTCTCCTGTTACTATAGAATTTCTCAAGCAATTTTTGACCTTTAATCATTATTTTCTATCCCCTTCTTCGTTTCTGTTTATTATTTATTGTCTGTTTTTTATAAATTCTTCTCTTTCTAAAGACAATCTTTCGTTATTTGCATAATCTTTTGGGCTGGCATAGTGACTCTCTCTCTCGCAAACTGTCTGCAATGAATTTTTTCAGTCAACATTTTTCCCGTATGATGAATTATAGCCCCATACCATAGTGATTAATACTTTGATTTTTTCTTGACACTATACACTTATTGTTTTTAAGATTATATGTTTAACTTATTTTTAAAGCTAGTTATTATATATATTGTATTGGCGTTCTGTGAACACGTGATTACATATTTGTTCTATAATTTTCTTACAAGCCCGACCTAGCCTATTCTCGTACAGCCCTGCAATTGCCACGGAGCTTCGCGCCGTAATAGATTTTAGTAGCGAAAATATGCCAACCTTAGAGAAATAAAAAAAATAAACTTTATGGAAAGAACTTCTAACTTGTACTCTTTATATTTCAGATATTTTAATATTGTTTTTTTTTTCAGGTAAGTCAACATTTCTTTTACATCATTTTGGTAAGTGAAAAAACTTATTAACAATATACTGGACATACCAGATCGAATCTATCGAGACAAATATGTGTTTGAAAGTTATATCAAAAGAGTCACTATTTTTTTAGTCAAATAGATACTGGGAATAATTGAGAGATTATTGAAATGTATTTTAATGAACATCCGTTTGTCACACTAAGAACAACTATTAAGAAACTTAACTACAATACACACAAAGTAGCTTTACGGTTAGCTATTGCATGCCCAGTACAAAATGTGTTCCAGTACGGAAAAATGTCTAATGTGATCTGATTACTTAATAATGCCGTCTGTAGAATTCATACTTCTCACTCAGATTGTATGTACATGGCACGGTAGTAATGGTCCGATCTTCTCGCTCTAAGAGCAATGTATCTGTTTTTTCTTACGCAATTCGCAAAGCTACTTTATGTATACTTTGACATTGTATTTCGCAATTATTAATTCTCCTAGCGATTTGCGAAAATTCATATAAAGGTAACATCGAATGATAGTAAAGGTTTCTCTCAGAATTATTAAAAAGTTGATCCTCTTGTTCTAATAGCAATCTAACTCTATTCTGTATTTACGCATTTCGCAAAGCTACTTTATGTATAATATAACAATTTATTTGCCAAGTATTAATTCTCCTAGCAAAGTAGCGAAACATCATAGAAACATATCATTAGTAAATGCCTATCTGAGAATCATTCAAAAGTTCTTGACCATTCTTTGGTCTGTCAGGGCTCAGTTAAATACAGATTTTAATTAGTTGATAAAGCGAGAATTTCGATAAGGATGGAGTACCAAATTGTACTTTTAATAAGAAGGTAATATTGGTAGAATTCGGATGCTCTATTTTAAAACCTCTAGTAAAGGACAAAAGTCAAAATGTTCAAGGCCGTTTACTGGTGCCGACAAGTTTAGTAACAGACCCAATTTCAAAGTATAGTGAGTGGGACTACGACAGTCTAAAAACATAGTAAGGGACTATGCTATGCTAGGTTTTGAAGTTGTTGTTTCTTGCTGAGTTTTGAAATTGCGTTCATCAGCAAAAAAACCGCTGCCCAAGGAATCACTACTTCCACATCCAGATTTTATATCCAAGTCACTCACAACGAAAAAATTTTGTATGTGGAAATAATTGTTTATGGAACTTTAATAATATAATATTTGAAATCCTCTAACCCAAAAACCTATAAAACGATACCCCACATCGGTAGTGGGGTGTAGGTGCTGATAGGGGGGGGGTGGTACTGGGGGTGGATGAAGTAAGAAAATATTTTGAGGTTTCTGGTTCTTGTACACACACTAAATCACATTTTTTTTCATCAACTTTAATAATAGAGTGGGGGTGGTAATGGGGGCGGCTAATGCCAAAAATTTTTTTGAGACCTTAGCTTCTCTTGTATATACTAAATACCAATTTTCTGGACTCTTACCTGCTTGATTTAGCTATTTACCCCAAATTTACCCCAATTTACCCCCAACCCTTCGACGAAACAAGATGAAAATACAATCTAGTTCCAGATCTCGTTAAAGTACATATGTGTACCAAATTTCAAGTCAGTATCTTAAACGGTTCCAGGGTAAACGTACGCACAAAAATGTTACAGACAGACCGACAGACAGAAATTTTTTTCGCTCAAACTTAAAATCTCGACGTTTCATGACATTCTAAGCCTATTTGAACAATAAAAATTTTTTAAAAATTTTTTGTCATTACTATACTTCCACTGGATGTGGAAGTAATAGCGTGCACTTGGACAAAACAAAAAGGGTGTTTGCGTTTTTACCACATTGGCTAATATAAGCAGAAAAATGCAAAAAATTTTTTTTTAATGAAACTGTCCATTACTGGGTTTAAAATGGGACAGCCACAGATTTTAATATAAAAATGCGTCAAGTTATCACAAAATGGAGTATAATAATTATAACGATGTGGAGCAATACTATCGCTTAACCTTTTTAAAAACTTCGGCATTGCATCATGTTGCATTTTCGAGATCTACATATCTATCTATCTATCTATACTCGTAATATATGGCTGTGGCTGCAAAGCCATCCGCACAACACCAATGTATCAGAACAGGAAGTCCATAAGGTCGGCAAATATTAACAATAATGATAACTATGAAACTACTTACATTCTGTTAACTAAATTAAACAATTTCTTATACATAATTATATATACATGCATTTGAATAAACATGAAACAATTTTTTTCTTTCGTTTTTTTTCTTTTGTTTTCATTTTCTTTTTCTTATCTATTTGTCTTTTTTTCTTTTTTTTCTTTTTTTTTTCTGTTTCCTTTTTTTTTCTCTTTTATCTGTAGATTTTTTTGATTTTTTTTTGATTTTTTTTTGTTTTTTTTTTTGTTTTTTTTTGTTTTTTTTTGTTTTTTTTTTGTATTAGGGATTTTAACGAGGACCAAAAAATCTGCCAAGGGGCCCGTCATGGCTTGAGATCTACATACAAACATAATTTCTGTAACGTTCAGTCCTGCGCATAGATTTAAAAATGATAGTACTCAAACAATTACCATTACGCAATTTATATGGACTAACTTTCTCAATAAACAGAAAATCCTAAAGAAATTGATTTGAGATCATACTAGATCAAAATGCACAGCAACCGCTGTTATTTCTATGTCGATTGATTGCAAACTTCAATCTTATTTAATTAATCATAATTAGTTGATGACTATTTAATAGAGATTGTTAGGATAAGGATGAGCATTATGAACTTCATGGTCAATCAGAATAATACATATATACTCATAGATATTCTGCATACAACTACTTTAGAGTAATATCCATTCAAGATAGAGTTTCTGCTTAAATAAGTTTTTTTTATTGCTGTGGAGCTTCTTAAAGAAGTAACGCTTCTTCATGAGGTGGAGCTCTCTGGGATGGTTGAGATCTACTGACATCAGAAATAAAAATTTTATCGATAAAGTATTGCGAACATATCATCAGACACTACCATCTTCTGAAGCAAGCACCATTCAAAACACTAACAATTAAAATAAATATTGACGTGAAAGTTAATATTAATTCATATTCACTTTTTACCTTTAAGGATAGAATTTTGCAAAGTGAGTGGGAAATATGCGTTTATTTTCGGTTTATTATAAATATTTACTAAATCATAAATGATATAATCTTTAAAATAGTTTCAAGTACTTCCCATTGCTCTAATAAGGAATATAACCATGTACAATGTTTGTCATAAATTTTGTATATAATTAAATGTCATACTCTAATAATGAAATTAGGAACTATTTTTATTGAAAAACTACGATATTCAAGTACAACAGAAATATTGCAATAAAAAAAATATAGTTGTATTCTTTAGAACAATAGGAAGTATCTAAAACAGTTTTAAAGATTATACAGTGCTTAAATCAAAGTTGTTGCCACTCGGATTTTTTTAACATATTCTTAGGTGTATATAGAACCAATTTCCATGATATTTAAAATCATTCATCGCAGAATTTTACAAGTATTTTACTTTTTTTTGTTTGATATGAGAAAAACACTTTTTACAATTAATTATTTTTTATTTATTTGCTTTTATCATGTTTAGAGAATATTATTTAGGTATTATTATGTGTATGTAAGTTGTGATTTGCATAATACCTAAATAATATTCTCTAAAAACACTTTGTTTTCTATCACTAGTTTATTGTAACATACACATTACTGCAGTTTCGGCACATTAACGTGCCATTTTCAAACGTTGATTACAAATGAATGAATTAACAAAGGGCTGCGCATATAAATAAATAACCAGGTACTAACAGGTTGCCCCTATCTTACCAATATAACAATAAACATTAAAATTAAAGTTATGTAAATAAGTTTACAAGGGATTATAATTGAATACATCAAAGGGGTGCATGAGACCCATAAGACCTGTAGTTTCATATATAAATAGCCCTACGCAAAAATTAGGTAAAAAAGTCAATTCCATTTTTAAAAACATCACTAATTTTAAAGCCAAGCATGCGGTAAGAAACTCTATCGAACTCACGAAATTATTACAGAAGCAAGAAATTCCAGAAAATAGTAAGTTAGTATCCTTTGATGTTTCAAATATGTTTTCCAACATTCCCACTACAGAATGTAAATCTGTAATAACTGATATTCTAGATAAATCACATATAAATCCAGTTGTATAAAATGAATTAATATTAGCTTTAGACTTATGCATTAGCCAAAATTATTGCCAATACAATAATAAATATTACAACCAAAATATGGGACTAGCAATGGCCCCCTTTTGGCAGATATTTTTATGTCCCACTTAGAAGAACAAATAATCAGTTCACAGCTAGGTAAAACACAGATATGTAGACGACATATTAGCCTGCTTTACAGGTACACAGAGACAACTAAGTATATTTTTAAATTACATAAATAACATTCACCCTAATATTAAATTTTTACAGTGGAGACAGAAAAGGATAATAAAATCAATTTTTTGGATTTAACCCTAACACACAAAAATAAAATACACTTTAATATTTATAGGAAGCCAACTTTCACAGATACAACCATTTCAAACTTTTCACGTAGCCCAAAATCACATAAATTGGCGGCATACAATTCTATGATACATAGAGCTTTGTCATTACCTCTTTCAGAAGAAAATTTAAAAATTGAATTAGACACCATAAAGACAATAGCCATAAATAACGGTTTCCAGAGTAGAACAATAGAAAATTTAATTAATAGAAAACAGTTCAGATTAGCTTGTTTCAGTATATATCCCCATATTAAAAACCGCAGTGACAATAAATATGTGTCCCTTACGTATTATGGCGACATATCCGACAGAATTGGGAACATTTTGTCAACACATAATTTGAAAGTCAGCTTTAAGCCAGCTTTCAAATTATCAAACATGTTGTATAACGCTGAGGATAAAACTGATCCCCTAAAAAAATCAGGAGTTTATAAACTAACGTGTACAGATTGTAATGCCTTGTATATAGGTCAAACTGGTCATTCATTTGAAATAAGGATAAAGAACACTTATACTCTTTTAATAGTCAAAACACAGATTCAACTTTCCCAAATCATATTTTAGAAACAAGCCACAATTTTCCTAACATAAACGATCTAAAGATTTTACATGTACAAGAAAAAGGTTTTAAATTAGATTTACTGGAATCAATAGAAATCTTCAAATCAAACAAAATTTTCGACAATAATCTCTTAAATGACCAGTTGAACCTATATCGGTCCACTCTCTTTGATGTATTCAATTATAATCCCTTGTAAACTTATTTACATAACTTTAATTTTAATGTGTATTGTTATATTGGTAAGATAAGGGCAACCTGTTAGTACCTGGTTATTTATTTATATGCGCAGCCCTTTGTTAATTCATTCACTTGTAATCAACGTTTGAAAATGGCACGTTAATGTGCCGAAACTGCAGTAACATGTATGTTACAATAAACTAGTGATAGAAAACAAAGTAAAGTGTTTTTCTCATATCATTATGATGAACTATCACAAAGTAACGGCTTCCACAATTGATTTTTTTTGTTTAATGACACAGCCACGCCTGCGGATGTATTTGGACCCGCTGAAACCGAATCCGAAGTCAGAATTGTCAGATTGCTTCGTTTTTCACCCCTCCAACCCCAAAGAAACACCCCCCAAAAAATGGTCTGTCCGACGGACCACACTAGTGGTCCGCCGGACAGACATTTTTTTTGGGGGGGGGGTGTTTCTTTGGAGTTGGGGGTGAAAAATGAGCCAATTTGACAATTCTGACTTCGGCTGGTTCAAATACATGACACACTAGCCTGATTCGCAGGCTAGACCACTTTTTTTTGTGTGGCTGTGTCTTTAAACAAAAAAAGTAAAATACTTGTAAAAAAAAATTCTGCAATGAATGATTTTAAATATCGTGGAAATTGGTTCTATATACAACTAAGAATGTGTTAAAAAAATTTTGAGTGGGAACAACTTTGATTTAAATTTGGTTGTAGGCCAACGTGTAGTATTTTACACGAAGAAGAGAAATATGTTTTTACACATTTTTCTGTGTGCATTGAAATACGAAACTTAAGTTTAATTTTACGTTGCTGTCATTTCTCTATGAATTTTTTTGTACGTTATACGTCACAAAACATTTATTGTTATAGGAAACACGCTTCATTTCTTTATTATTAGACTTATTCAATTCACCTCCAGAGACCTATTGTCACTTAAAATCAAAGCAAAAAAATATACAGTTAGATACTGTTGTTTGTTTTAAATGAGATGTGGTTCTGCAGTTATTGCCAGATTTTACGTGCGAATTTCGTTTTTATCTTTCCTTTGGGGCCCATTCGAAGGAACGTTGCGGGTAAGAAAATATTTACCCCCTGGAAAAAGTATGATGTAATAGATTTAAAAAGCCGAATTTTGTTTTCTTTTGTTTCTATTTTTTTTTAGAACAGCGACAACTACTTTATCAAATGCCCAGATGAATAATATATTTTTTAAAGTACTGCTGCTGCTATTTACTTAAAATAAAGAATAAGATACCAAATTAGAACAACATAATACGCTAAGTTCTAAAGACTATATTTAAGGTTTCTTTGAGGCTCTTTAACAAATATACATTAAATACATATTTATTTGAATAAAATTCGCAACTGATTTTATTTTAGACATAACTTAGGACCCTTACTTTTAAAAAAATCGATGTCAATGATATTATATGTTGCTTATTGTTTAGAAATTCGATTAGAATTTTATTGATAGAAATTTTTTGAGGTTGCGATATTTTTTCAATGTCGAAAAGGCGTTTTTGATCGCACGCTTTTTGAATTTATTCAAAAAGGGTTATGGTCCTGTGGCCGATCTTACCACTTTGCACCTGAGGGACACAGCTAAGATTTATATGCTTATGGTATTACTCGTGTATTCTGCGACGTATGGCGATCTATTTCCACTCTCAGGGTGATTCGTTAAAACTATTAGAAGACTGCTTAGGATTTGAGACCTGGAATAAACGAGAAAGAATCTCAATGGATCTTAAATCTACGGCTCTGGCGCAATTTGTCAGCGCACCGTTTGACGTTACATTCAAGAATAGTTTAAATTATACAAACTTTAAGGGTAGGATTTTGCAGAGTGAGAGGAAAATATGCGTTTATTTTCGACTTATTATAAATATTTAAAAAACCAAACATAGTATAATCCTTAAAACTGTTCTAGATACTTGCTATTGTTCTAACGAATACAACTATTTTTTTTATTGTAAATTTCTGTTGTACTTGAATATCGTAGTTTATCAATAAGAATAGTTCCTAATTTCATTATTAAGGTATGGCATTTAACTATATACAAAATTTATGATAAAAACTGTGCATGGTTGTATTCCTTAGAGCAATGGGAAGTATCTGAAACTTTTTAAAGGTTGTACCATTTATGAATCGAAAATAAACGCAATTTCTCTCTCACTCTGCAAAATTCTATCCTTAATGCTTATAATTAATACTAGCTGATGCCCGCGACTTCGTTCGCCTGAAATTTCAACCCCCTTTTTTTCCCTCTTGGGGGTCGAATTTCGAAAAATACCTTCTTAGTGGTTGATAGATCAGTGAGTCAGTCAGTCAGTCAGTGAGTCTTTTATACAATATATCCACGGCAAAGCGGTATTATAGGTGTAAATAACAATTTTTTTGGATTAGAAACACAGTTTTTTGTATTCTGCTCTTGCTTCACCCAAAAACTATTTTTAGTATCTTGTACTTTAAAAAATTTATAGAGGGCGCTGGTAACAGCTTAAAAATAAAAATCGCATCGGGTAAAGTGCCTTTTCTGTGCGAAATATTGAAAAATTTTATTAGAAAAACTTGCTCAGAATTAAAAAATATGACGTACCAAATTACAGAACTAAAAACTTTTTTTTTTAATTTATAAAACTTTATTTTTTTTTTTAATATTATAAATGTAATGATAATTTAAATTCATTTATTCTACCCATGTTCCTCCATTTTCGGCACATATCTGAACTCTGTTCTTAAATTCTTTGTAGCTATTTTGAATGGCTTGGAGGTCAAATGAATTTATAGTATTTATAGCTTTCAATACATTTACATCCGTTGTTAAATCATGGGAATAAAAAATTTGCTTCAGATAAATAAAAATCGCAAATAGTCAAATCAGGCGATCTGGGTGGATACGGAAAGGATCCAAATCATCCATACCACTTTTCTGCAAAATTACTATTCAGCCAATTCCTTACTATTTGTGTGCTGTGGGCTGAAAAATCATTTTGCTGAAAATACAAACGTGCTCTTTTGTCCAGTGGCAAGGTATGTAAATGTTCATGAAAAAATGTTTCCAGTAGATTTAAAGAGTTATTCTGATTCAATTTACCGTCGATGAAGTATGGTCCGATTATACCATTGTAGGATATTGCACACCAAACATTATCTCTATTAGAATATTGACTACCTGTAACAATTCTAAAATTTGGGTTTGTATCGCTCCAGTAGCGGCAATTCTGACTAGACACAACACCATTGGTGAGTTGCTTCATCAGAGAAAATGATGTCGATGAAAAAACCGGTCTTCTGCAAATTTTATAATATTAAAAAAAATTAAAATTTTATTAATTAAAAAAAAATGTTTTTACTTCTGTAATTACGTCATATTTTTTAATTCTGAGCAAGTTTTTCTAATAAAATTTTTCAATATTTCGCACTTTACCTTTTAAGTTGTTACCAGCGCCCTCTATAAATTTTTTAAAGTCTAAGATACTAAAAATAGTTTTTGAGTGAAGCAAGAGCAGCATTGTATATATCGAATAAGGAATTGAAAAATGTTTCTTTCGTGAACTACTGGTTTCTTAACGATATCAGCTTACGTTTTTTTTTCATATCCTATTCATATTATCATCCTAGCTGAGTTTCAGCTATTGCTATTTCACCACTCGACTAGGACACAGACAACAACATAACAACCACCAACCAGCTGAGGGTCGAACTCAGCAGAGGAGAGCGACTAGCCGTGTTGTCTCTCACACAACCGTAGTCTAGCCCACTGCTACCGTCTCGGCAACACGTGAAAAATGCCATTAAACATCCGTGCCGTGATTGCCAGCGTAACTTACCAAATTAAAGTTTTATAGTTGTCATTTCTACAACAATTTTGTTTCATTGATATTTTATTACATTTATAAAATTGCAATAAAATAAAATAGTTGTATAACGTTTAAATTTTGCTTGTTGGGTGGTATAACTCGAAAAAATAAAAAAAAAATTAAGCTTGTGGCAAAAAAATGCAAAGTAAAGCGGATTTTTTAAAAAGGTGTATAAAAACGCTCCCGTACCTTCAATACGATCTGACTCTAACTCGATTAATTTTTATTTTATGGCAACGATAAATTAAGGAAATTACAGGGTATTAAATAGGTTTTCGACTAGACATTTTTAAAGTTCGTTCAATTAAAAAAAAATAACGTATAAAGCAACATATGATGACTGGAAATGCACCGATTTCTTGAAGAGTACTTTATGACACGTCTGTGAAAAAAATCAGTACGTATTTTGTTCTTCACTGAGCGTTTTTTTTTAACCATTTTTACTATATTAGAGTTATACGATAATAAACATTGCTCGCAGAGCTGTAGAAAAACTGTTAAAATACATCTGATATGATTGACTGGACGTGATGTGTCTTTTGGAAACCCTCCACAGGCAACCCCAAAGTTCTACGTGATTTATGTATGAAAAACAGCGTTTAATAGCAATTTGGATAGCCAAACTTTCTCTTTGAGAGAGTACCACCTGCGTTTAACTGGTGAATGTTTTTCTTGTTCGTTACAATCGTAATATTAAATTTTAACTTCAGGCATATAATTTAAACGTTACCCTGTTCAATAAAAAGTGTCACTTGTGTTTTTGTATGCTCTTGGATACCCATTTAACTAAACACCATTGCAAACCCAACACGTACATAAAGTAGTCTCAATATACGGTGCACGTCATCATATTCTGATGTTATAAAACATCAACTCAAAATAATATCAATGAGCAAATTCTGTATGCGATTACGGAACTGCACCGCGTATTCGTAAAACTTTGTTTACATGATAGATTGCCATACGTTGCTTCGAAAAATTCGGATAAGCATCGTGTTATCATTATGTTGAACGTTTAACTCATTTTGTTTAGGTTTGCTGATTTAATTAATACATTTTATAATTAAGTAAAGTTTAGATAGTGGGTTTTCAATATTAATATTATTGTGAATGATTCAGTTAAAGATTTTATATATGTAAGAGTTACCAGAAAGAAGCAAACACGGATGAAAATTATAAATATAATAATAATAAAATAAACCAATACACACTAAATATTGAATAACAATGTCTCATGCTATATTGATTACTATCGAATGTCTCTCCACTGCCAAATCCAATTCCTGGCGTTCTATGTTTTTGCTGAGAAGGCACTTACGATGATGTCATCACCCAAACAATGCGCCTCTCAGCCTCCCGCCGCGGTAGCTGTCGATCTTGCAAATCTCAGGCCGCTAACATATAACAAATTTGATAATTTACTGCCGCTAAAAATTGTGTAATAAGGGACTCCGCAGAAACCTTATGGAAATTGGTCCTGATCAAAAGTTCTCATGGGCCCAACCCTAGAGGCAAAATAAGATTCACTGATTCATGATCCATTATATAATTTTAAAATATTCTTTAATTACATACAGTGTGACCCATTTCAAGTGGAAAAACCTTCGTAACTCAGTTATCGGTCATCCAATTTCAACCAGATTTGGATCGGTATCAAAGATCTTTAAAATTTCTTTTTTGAGTGAAACAAAACTTATTTCAAGTGGCGTGCATTTTTATTAAGAAAAAAGGGTAGATTTTTCGGGAAATCATATTAGGCATTTTTTTATTTGAAAAATTAGTGCAATATAATTAATCAGCATGCTGTAGAACTGCTATATCCAGAATTTAACAACATTTTGGTTTTTTGTTTTCGAGTTACAGTCCCCTTAAAATTACCTATTTTAAACAT
Organism: Rutpela maculata; assembly: GCA_936432065.2. NCBI lineage: Eukaryota > Metazoa > Arthropoda > Insecta > Coleoptera > Cerambycidae > Rutpela > Rutpela maculata. Next base: position 133,580,377 of record OW386289.2, read on the forward strand.
TAAATAATCAACAAATTGGTAACGAAATTTTTTTCGAAAAAAAGTCATTCTTCATTTTCTCTTTAAATTAACTTTTTCTACTATTCCATATCATCGAAACTTTCAAATTTCGAAGGTCAAGAATTTTCATTAAAAAATTTTGAGTCATCGGGGTCATCAGACCTGTAAATTATTTGGGCATTAAGGATTACTGAATTTGAAACTATCGATGATATGGGTGGTAGAAAAAATGAATTTAAAGAGAAAATAAAGAACGACTTTCTTTCGAAAAAAGATTCGTTACCAATTTATTGATTATTTAATGTTTAAAATAGGCAATTTTAAGTGGGCCGTAATTCGAAAACTCAAAATCAAAATGTTGCTAAATTCTGAACATAGCATGTTGATCAATAATATTAGTTTTTCAACAAGAAAATGCCTAATATGATTTCTCGAAAAATCGACCCTTTTTCTCTTAATAAAAATGCACGCCACTGACTGAAATAAGTTTTGTTTTACTCAAAAAAGAAATATTAAAGATTTTTGATACCGATACAAATTTGGTTGAAATTGGATGACCAATAACTGAGTTGAAATGGGTCACTGTGTATATGAATATATTCTGAGTTATATAATATCTCATATAATGTATTTAGAAAAAGGCTATCCAATGATACCAAACTCGACCCCCTACCCCCACCCTCTGGGGTGGGGTGGGGTTTAACTTTTAAATCTTAAATGGAAACTTATTTTTTGATTCGCGATAGATGACTTTGTAATCGCAAAATATAAGATTTTTGTCAATTCTCAAGAAATACACTTTGTATTGGAAAATAGAAAAATACGTGTTGAATATTTTAATAATAAAATTATTAATACCAAACTCGACCCCCTACTCCCAAAATTAGAATATTTCTGGTGCTATAGAGTTTGAAGGATTGCGTATTCTCTCTTTCAGCTCATCAATATTGTCGGATTTGGTCACGTAAATCTTACTTTTTAAATAGCCCCAATAAAAGAAGTCGAGAAGGGTCAAGTTAGGGGACCTTGGTGGTCATTCTAATGCACTTCTTCGACCAATCCATTTTGCTGGAACCATACATGGTCAAATGCATGTCCAATGATTTCTTGTATTGCAGGTATTACTTCATCATTTAGCATGTTCACGTACTTTCGAGCATTCAAATTGCCGTCAATAAAAAATGGGTATGACAATCCCTCATCCAGTGAGGATTTTCATCAGCCCAATACCTCATATTATGCCGATTTAAAGAACAATTTAGTTAAATTAGTAGCTTCATCAGAAAAGAAAGTCCAGAAAAAATACGTATTGTCATCAACATCGCAAACTTTAACTCTACGATCAAAGTCATTTTCCATAATCTCTTGTATGTATGACAATTATCTTGAAAATGCAATAGAACCTCTAAAGATTTCTCTACATTTGTAGCGTTTTTAGGTGTTCCAGATGTTGCTTCATCTTTAGCAGAACCAGTTTTTTGAAAATGATTATCTGTTCGAAATGCAGTACATATTGGAATAGGTTCACGGTCACCATTAGTGGCATTGAGTAAATCCGTAACCTACCGGTATGATCTTACTTTATCTCCATATCCCCGCATCATAGTAAACCCATAAACATAAACACAGCACATGTTTATTTATTTATTTATTTATTTATTTAAGATACAACCATTCAACAGGTGTTAACTCAATTACAGAATTAATTGTATTACTTTGCATTACTATTGTTCCCAAAGTAATACAATTAATAAATATACAATTTACATATAATTCGATATTATGTAAGCATAAACATAAGTGACTATTGCAGTCTATTTTACTGTTCAGTAGCTTATACAAGAAGATTATTTGTGATTTCATACGCCTATTCTCGAGACTTTCGATGGATAACCTGTTCCCCATTCGATCATTAGGAAAGTCAATAGCGAGATATACACCATCTTCTCTATATCTCTTTGTACGTTTTCTACAGCATTCACATGGAGTTCATAAGGACACCATATTACTGAAGCGTATTCAACGCGTGATCTTACAAACGAGATGTATAGCAACTTTAATGTACTAGTATTAGTGAAGTCCTTGCAATTCCTAACGATAAAGCCTAGCGTTTTAAAAGATTCTGTTATTAATATGATTTTTGAAAGTGAGTTTATCATCGAAAGTGACTCCCAGATCTAGTATGGTGTCAGGTCGAGATAACGTTGATTGATTTATTGAGTAGTTGTAATTTATTCTATGCAATTTATTTGTGAAAGGCATAACATGACATTTTTGAATATTCAATGGTAATTTGTTTTCTGAACACCATAGATTTATCTTGAGAAGATTTTCTTGTAAATTATTGCAGTCAGGTGTGTTGTTAATAGTGGAATAGATTTTCATATCATCAGCGTAAAGCATAAACGAAACATTTAAATCAGATCCAATATCATTTACAGATATGTTAAACAATACTGCCCTGCTACGGAGAAAGGACTTAACTCAATGTTGTGTTAAGTCCATTTCGCCTAGGGATTCTTAAGATTTTTGATATACAATGTATTTTATTAACGCTTTTACAGACATACCACTCGAGATAGAGCCAATCTGCTTAGGTAATATCGAAGGTAATATAATAGATATGTTTGAAACCATACTAAAAATGCTAAGAACCGATTTAAAAAAAAAATTGAGATAAGTCCTTTCTTCTTAGGAGGGCAGGATCGTGGACCCAGGTTGAAGTCTTGTAGACAACCCCCAAATCCAAATACAAGGCTGTCCGGAAGGGAGGTTACACAATTGGAAAAAACGCAAAGATACATCCATAGCCACCGATATTGTCAGTACCGGCTCTGGGGTTCGAACCCAGAACGCAATAGGCAGTCAACCAGCATATTCGCCACACAATTCGCCTTAACCGACTGAGCTTCCGCAAAATAATTAACGTAAAACCATATTGAATCCGATGTGTATTTCTCGAGAATTGCGAAAAATCTTATTTCTTGCGATTACAGCGTCATCTATCGCGAATCAAAAAAAAAAAGTTTCATACAAAACCTTCATAGAGTAGTATTACTATGAGAAGATGACAGCAAAAAATATGCGCAGAAACGAGTTTGTGCACTCCGTCATTCTAAGCCAATGAAAACGAATTACGTGACATTCAATGTCAACACCAGTGGCGGCGATGGCGTGCAGTTGAGCAATGGCGGCGGTAATAATAATAATAATAAAACAACTTTATTAGGCAAACTTTAGTACAAATTACTATTCTTACACTTCTCCTGAACAAACAGTTGGCAAGTTTTAATCTACTCCATTACACAGCTCCGTGACCGCGAAACTTTTACTGCAATTACAATTCCCTATACCCCAGATGACGCAACGCCACTGGTAAAAATATTCGCGCATGTTGGCTCCGCTCCTGTCATCTTCTCATAATAATACCACTCTATTTTATAGCGTAAAATCCGAATCGGCAATAAAATGGGGGTTACATTTAAGATTTCAAAGTTGACCCCCCCCCCCCCCCCTCCCAGGAAATGGAGGTAGGGGGTCGACTTTGGCATCATTGCATAGCTTTTTTAAAAATATATGATCTAAGATATTAAATAACTCATAAAATATTCATATATATGTAATTAAAGAATATTTATAAGTTATATAAAAATCATGCATCAGTGAACCTTATTCATCATCATCATCGTCATTATCTAGAGTTGGGCCAATGAGAACTTTTGATCAGGAGGTCATAAACTATAACATATCCCAATTTCAGACAACTTGACTGAAAGCCAATTTCCATAAGGTTTCCGCAGGGCCCTTTTTCAATTTTTAGCGATCTTCTTTGAAGGCGGTTCAATTTTTTCAAAAATTTTTGAATTGTTGCTGTTACTAAAAATTAATTAGTAACTTTAAAGTAATAATGCATTTCTCGATCGTCGATTTGTGTTGCAAGTATTTCATTGATCGATTTTAAATATTAATGTAAACTTTTTTCGGCTTTCAATAATAATATAAACAAACTATAGAAACAAACTTTCATTACTTTAGCTATACAAAAATGAAATATCATATTTTATCGCCGTTAGTTCTTGAAGATTTATCTCAATAAAGTTATTATTGCTACCCATTTAAAGAACATTTTAACCACAATGTTTCTGACTTTCTTGGATAAACTTTTTTTTAAACATTTCATATATACGTATGCAAGTTTCTATTAATATTTTATTTAACTTCATAAATCAGAGCGGCCACTTTCCTGGTATACCGGGAAAAGTTAAGAAAGTCTATTTTGGTCAAAGAAATCAGGAAATTTGTACTAATTTGAACGTAAAATCAGGGAATTTTAAGAAATAGTCAGAGAAAATTGTGTAAAACGCATTTATTTTAATACATTAATATTCTTTCTTGCAGCTAAAAAATTTTTATTCATTGACAATTTTACACGAGTCAATTGGAGTTATTTTCCACGAGAAATTGCACAATTAGGCAACATCGGCTAATTTAGATGTTCGGTCAAAATATTTATTGATAAAATGTAAAAAGCAGTTGAAACTGGCTTTTGGGTTATAAAAGTGAGTCAAGGAAAATTGAAGTTTGTCTGTCAGGGAAGTCAGGAAATTTGAAAAGCAGTTTTAAGTAGCCATCCTGTAAATTTGCGATAGCTTAGGAATTTTGAGACACGCTATATGGTACTTTATGTGTTTTAGCCTTAAAGTAGACTTACCCAAGAATATAGTTTTATTTATTTATGTTTTATTAATATTAAATATTTCATTTTATGTCTCTACCAGCTGAATTGTTGACAGTGCTCGATAGAAGAGTGCTTAATATTCTTTCAAGAACCCTCTATAACTCATCGTCAACTTTATTGAATAGATTAAGGAAGAAGGACCGATAATGTAGCTATAAATTCTGATTTAAGCTATAGAGGGGAGTGTATCAGAAAACAAATAATGTTAGCTTGTTGCAAAAGATGGCAATATAATATCATAAAATAAAAGTTATGCAGGATAAAAATGTAATCGTTACTGTTATTACATTTTGCCAAAACCCTATCGACACACGTGATTTATATAGCCCGTATTTTTCTTGTACAAAGAAGGGGAGACCAAAAGAAAATAGCCACGAAATTGACGTAATGAGTTCGTCATATTTTCTTAATAAACAAACAAATTGGCAGTTAGTTTTTCTTATCGTGAGTTTATTAAGGAGAAGAACTTAATACGAAAATTCCAGAATATCCTTATATCAGAGCTTCAATTTTTTCGTGGTTAAAGGATTTTTATTGTGCCCAGCTTTGGAAAGGAAAATAATAAATTACAATCGGTCTTGAAGCTCTTTAAAACAAAACACATTTATCTGAAACCTGAACAAAAGTTCAATTGTAACTAAACTGCTGGCCAATTGAAACGAACCAAGTGAATTTTTAGATTGAATTTAAAGACACATTTTTTGAGAAAGAGAATAGATATCGATATGCGATTTCGAGGACTTGAAAGATAATTTGTTTGTGGAACAGCGAATTTTGCCCGATTATTATATTTTGAAGTACGTTACTATATACAGGATGTGAAAGAATGGTATGTTTTCTTTACCAAAGTTTATAGCTTCCGAGATTCCACAAAAATTATTTTATATTATTTTTATGCGCATTTTTTTTAGTCACTGGTTGATGGGGAAAAACAGTTTCTCAAATTTTTAGCCAGTCATAATTTTAAAATCAGAACCACTATATCTAAACTAACAAGACAGAAGAGAACGAATGAATGTGGATAGGAAAATATTAAAGTGAAATACAGGGGCACAATTTCTTCTCGCCTAGGGGCCCCGTCGAAGCATTTTAAAATTTTACACACACTACTGAACCACGGAATGGGGGAGAATTATACACTAAGGATAAATACGAGGTTACGATATCTAGCTAATTGGAACAGTATAATGTGATAACGGCGGAAGATGAAATCTGATGTATATGTACACACATATAGATGTACTCATATCTCATTTACAGTTTTTAACTTGTATTTTTGATGAACTGAAATATACATGAAAGTATTTCTCGTTTGTTAAGAGATAATAAGTAGAGTAAATTGAAAGATGATGGTATGTGTTTGTTTATTATGTTGTATAAAAGATTGCATTCGTTATTGTTTTTCTCACAACTCAAGAAAATAGGTTCCAGATCCCCCTCAATATCTTAGTGTTTGCACAGATTGGATTGTACAATGCCAGTTCTTGCAAGGAAAGGAAATTTTATTCTGTTTATGATGGTTATGTACTTTCTTGGAATATGTAAATCTTCATGCCATGGTTTGGATGGAATGGTCGGCTGCATAAGTGTGTATCTATTCAGAGGAGTATCACAGTAATATTGTCACAGTTATGACCTCTGGTTTTTTAGACGTTCCTTACACGTGCATAAGCAATCTTCCAGACAAATTTGATTTAACCTTAGGATTCCGTCGTTAATGCTTTCCTTAGCTAGTGTGTCAACACGTTCATTACACTCCAACCCTGCGTGAGCTTTAACCTAAATGAAAACAATTTTTTTACCAGCTGATTTCAATACGAATAATCTGTTTTTAATTTTTTATAATGATTGAATTAAGTAGTGTATTTGTATTGTATCGGGGTTTTATTGATGTAAGCACTGATAATGAATCTGACATGATTATGAAATTATTAGTGTTCTGGTAGGTTAAGGCCGAGAGTATGGCATAGACTTCAGCTGAGTAAATAGAAAAAGCTTGTATTTACTATAGCTGTTATTATATGGGATAAGGTAAGCGCATTCTGTACCTCGTTTCGATTTAGATGCCTCGGTGTATATGTATAATTCTCATAATTTTGCGTAGCTGTATGTAGGACAATTTTATCAAGTGATTGATTAAAATTATACTTTATGATAGTGGTTAGAGAATAATCCGATAGATCAAAATATTTATGATTTGGTTTGTTTGGTTATAAATTTGTCATCATGTTGGAATAATATTGCGTCTCGCGAAAGGCACTGCATAAAGGAAGATAATTCTTTTAAGCCAATATTTAGATATTAGGTCAGACGTGTTTAATTTTCATACTCTGTCGATAAGTGATGAATATTTGCAATAAGACTTCAGTACGAATTTTTCTGCCTGAAGCTGACGTCTAAGAGTGAGAGGAGTTTCTAGGGCTTCAACTCGCAGTGGTTCAATAGGCGTCGATTTCATAGCTCCTAGACAGAGCTTAAGAGTTTTGTTTTGTACGATATCCAACCGTTTCACAAGAGTATTACTGGCAGAACCATGAAGGATAGATCTAATGTACATGCGATAAAACAGAAGGCTTGTTTTCTGATTAGCACCCCACCAAGTTTTTTCCGTTGTACGCAAAAAGTTAATGCCTCTGTTGCACCTCACCATAGAATTTGAAACTTTATATGTTCAGTAAAAGGTTTCCAAGTAAGTTTCTTGTCTAAAATAATGCCTAGATATTTCACTTCTTTTTTATCTTACAGTGGAGTAGTCAGGTATATTATGTCTGACGAAAAAGGACAGAATAGATTTGTCTTCAGAAATACTGAATCTGTTGTCATTACCCAATTTTGGAAATAGCTTTATCTAAAGCAGCTTTACAATAATAAAACTTTTTTTTTCGATGTATATGCAAAAATCATCAACATGTTGAATAATTTGTACATCCTCTAAATAAGAATGAGAATCGAAATACAGATTAAATAATAATAAACGTCTTTACTATTTCCTTTGAATTTACATTTTAAGGGAGTAACTGTTATAATGGATTGGAAATAAAAGCGAAGTCCAATCCTTATAGTAGAGATTCTACTAGAGGCTCGGGCTCAGAGTAGATCCCTGGGGTAGGCACAGAGTAACGTTGCGTGATCCCAGTTTATCATTACTGTACGTTCGGATGTACACTACCTATTGCAAAATAAATTGGTTATCATATTTGCTACTTTTATCGGTAGTTTGAGTTATAATAGCTGAGTAGATAAAGGACAACTGAATCGTAGGCACCCTTAATGTTGATCATTCTTTAAAATGTTTTGAACACACATGATAAAAGCGATATTGTTCGATACGAACTTGCTAAGTTAGGGTCTTTGTTAGATTTAAGTATAGGAACTGCGGTTAAATCTTCCCAGCTATTAATGTTCGCTCCCCTTGCCCAAACATCGTTATAAATTTCTAATAGAAATACTTTGGCATTTTGTTTTAAATAATCGTCATTAAAGAAAGTATCTTCGTCCGGGATTAATCCTTTTCTCTCTAATAGATGGTTAGGAATAAATGCTTTTTTAAGTTTTCAATTTCTAAAAGATTATTATTTATTTAGTTATTAGTATCAATATCAAAAATTGATTTTAAATGTACCTTCACCCTATAACGAATGCTCTTAACATTCTTTTTTTTTGTGCAAAATATGACCCACATAGATTGGATGTAATTTACCAATATTTTCTCCGTTTGTTTTTTCCACATAAACATAAATATTATTATGATTGTAATACTTATCTAGATTTAGATTAAAAGCTTTGATGGGTTCTCTTTTTTGCGCGTTGTCCTCTCCTGCCACTGTCACATTAGAGCTCTAATTTGAGGTGGTAGTATCCATAAGTTGTTGATCGTCGTATTTTCGGGATTGGTCTGCTTGGGCTTTATTAACATTGATTAGAATTTTTACCAATTTTTACCAGGCTCATAGGTTAGATCTAACACTCTTTTATTAGGTTTCTTCTTAGGTGGCCCTCCCTCACCGTAGAGAGAGATCATTTTAAAGGTAATTTTATACCATGCGCTGGTCAAATTGAATTTAAAACACAAGAAAATTTTAAATTCGCTATTCTTTATTGTCGCGTTCGGTTGTCATGTGATCTCTTTCGCACTTTACTGGGAACTGCATGTTAAATAAACATATTTTTAACGACAGTTATATTTTGTACAATAGCGTCGTTATGTGCCACATGACCCATTAAAAAGAACGTTTTAAGGGAAATTTGATTTGAAATGTCATTAATTTTTAATAAACTTAATAATTAAATTTGCGATTAAACCCAGCCAACACGACATTAAAAAACTATATATTATTTACGATATGTGTAACTATAAATTGCAAAATATATTAGAACATAAAATTTGAAACTTAACCCTCAATGAACACATTAATATATAAAAAAAATTACTGCCAATACTCAGCGAGCCATCACAGATACAAATTCAAAATAAAGATCATACTATTGGTTCTAATACCTAATTCAAAAAATTATTTGTAAAAAAGTAACAGTAGCAACGCGTCCCAATAAAATAAAGATTATTCAAAAAAAATAATTAAAAAAAATCTAAACCGCTTTCAAGAAAGTTCGCTAAAAATTGTGAAATTAAATTTCAGTCACCTAGTTCATTGAATCTTATTACCTAATATTGATATTGAATAGTTTTTTGTCTGTTTTATGATGAAAAAAAATTAATTGGGAAACCATATTGAGATATTTTTTTTAATGCTGCTCTGGAAATTTGCACCTCCCCGTTATCTTGTACGGCAGTTTGGGCAGGTTGTAGGGTGTTATTTTAAACAGTTAATTTAAGCTTGAAAAAATACTATAGTTTATAAAAGTTGTTTTTTTTTTTCATTCCTATTTATAATCAATAGTATTATTTCATTAATTAAATTTAATACTTGTCAATTAATTTGGGCTAAGGAATCTGTAGTGAATTTTTTCTTCTTTGTTGCCGGGCACTCTACCTTGTATATAAAAACCGCTGCCCAAGGAATCACTACTTCCACATCCAAATTTTCTATCCAAGTCACTCACAACGAAAAAAATTTGTATGTGGAAATAATTGTTTATGGAACTTTAATATAATATTTGAAATCCTCTACCCCAAAAACCCATAAAACGATACCCCACATCGATAGTGGGGTGGGGGTGGTGGTGGATTAAGTAAAAAAATATTTTGAGGTTTCTGGTTCTTGTACACATACTAAATCACAATTTTCTTTCATCCCCTTTAATAATGAGGTGGGGGTGGTAATGGGGTGGCTAATGCCAAAATTTCTTTTGAGACTTTAGCTTCTCTTGAATATACCAAATACCAATTTTATGGACTCTTACCCGCTTGATTTACCTATTTACCCCAATTTACCCCCCTTCGACAAAACAAGATGAAAATATAATCTAGTTCTAGATCTCGTTAAAGTACATATGTCTACCAGATTTCAAGTCAATATCTCAAACGGTTCCAGAGTAAACGTGCGCACAAAGTTACAGACCGACAGACCAACAGACAGAATTTTTTTTTCGCTCAAATTTAAAATCTCGACGTTTCATGACATTCTAAGCCTATTTGAACAATAAAAATTTTTTTAAATTTTTTTGTCGTTACTATACTTCCGCTGGATGTGGAAGTAAAAATGATATGTAAAACAAAAAAAATGTTAATTAATGATTTGGCGAAAATGGACCTCTTTCAGATTTCTTTCACCCTTCACCTCTTTTCCCTTTACAAATTAGTTATATGCATTTTTACTCTATCTTCGCCTATCTAGGGTAGCATCCGCGATGAGAAAAATCTTTTTGGGATTTTTTGTTTTTGTATCAACCCAAGGTCGGACAATTCCAGCACACTCGAATTACTATTATATACCGGCACCCCCTACCGGATATATTAAGAGGTTTAAAAATAAATATCTTATTATTTTGTATTGGTAATTTCGTTTCGAATGGAAGTACCATTCCCGATGATTTCTAAGGAAAATTAAAAAATTAATATTTCTGGTGGTGTAATTAGTCGAAAGTAGAAGGAAATATTTTATTTGTTAAAATATGCATGCGGTGGGTGAGTGAAATTTTATACTCATTTTCTTTGTGCTTTTTATGAATTCTTTGCTTTGAAATATAAAAAATGTTTGTTTATGATGGAGTATCCTCTAGGTAGGGTTAGGGATACTTCACTCACCGGTAAAAACAACGGCCACCTGAATAGTACGAAATATTTGTTCAAAAAATTTTTGTAATATTTCACCGATTTTAATTATTTTCTTGTCATGTGCTAAAGGGATTCATCACAAATATCTTAATCCCTTTCAATTTCGAAAAAATATATTTTTACAGCTTATTACACCGGGAAAAACAAAATTATATTTTGGTGATCTAATTTCTAAACACCCTGAGTAATTAGGAAACTTGGTCAGGCTCTCTTATACTCTGTTACAAAGCCCAATATCTGAATATTTATAGAAAATACACAGACTGGTAGAGTAAATTTTAGTAAGCGATACTTAACAATGAATATTAATTTGAACAATAGTGCACATATGCCATTCTTGATAAATAAGTAATTCAGTAGCGTGAATGTCAACCTTTTGCTAAAATAACACCACGCAACTACCTGGCATCGAATGGATACATTTTAAAATTCGGATTGCAGCATATCCTCCTGCAAAGCAAAACGCAGCTCTGCTAGTGTTTCTGGTACTAATAGACGGCGACGAATACGTCTTTTAAGTTTATCCCATGGGGATGAGATCATGGCTACATACAGGCCATTCTAATCATTGGATACCAACACAACATCTTTTAAATGCTGGTTCACTTGAAATACCGACCCACACCATAACAGAACCTCCTTGGTATACGACTCATTCAGAAATAGTGCATTCGGCAAACCTTTTATTTCGTCGTCTGTACACCCGTTCACGGCCATCAGGTGACCGCAGACAAACCCTAAGCTCATCAGTGAATAGAACTTTGCGCCTCTGTTACAGATTCCAGTTCACATGTTCTCATGCAAATCTAAGCCGGTCTTGTCGATGTCTTGGCAGCAGCTGAGATTTCGTCACCGGTCTTCGTGAATGAATTCCAAATTCTGCAAGCCCCTTTCTGACAGTTCTTTCGCTTATAATAACTATACGCACCATTTCTAACCGTTGCGCGTTGAATATAATGAGCGAATCTTCGATTTATTAAGACGAATAAAACGATCGTTAACTGCTGTTGTTACTCTCCTTTTACCTGATCCTGGTCGCTTGGTACAATTGCCTGTTTCAACTTAACGTTTCCAAGCATCTTGGATGGTTGTTCGGGGGTATTCACAACGCATTAGACACGTAACGCTGACTTCGTCCATCCTAGATTAAGGCAACAACTTTACACACGTTCTCAGTTTGATAACATGCTGATAGATTGAAAATTGTTTGGCAATCATTGTGAAATAACTTTCGACAGAAATCAAACACATGCCAACTTCAATATTTTTCAATAAGCGAAGTCAACATACTGATAAATTGCGTATTTGGAATGACAAAGTTCGTAAAGAGAAAATAAATATTATATAAAAACAAATTTTTGATAAAGGATTGGGCTTTGTAACAGAGTACAAAAGAACCTGACCAAGTTTCTTAATTACTTCACACGGTGTTGAGAAATTAGATCACCAAAACATAATTTTCGTTCTCCCGATGTAAAAAATATTTTTTTCAAAATTAAAAGGGCATGAGATTTCATGAATTTCTTTAGAACATGACGAAAAAATAATTAAAATCGGTGAAATATTACAAAAATATTTTGAACAACAAATGTTTCACACTATTCAGGTGGCCGGTCGGTGAGTATAGATAGATGCTATAAGGGAGACTTCTTATCATATACTAACACGATCAGACTTAGATCATCAGTATATAGAAAGAATGGTTTGTCATATTGAGTATTAGATATTAAGTATACGAAAGAAGTTGACAAGATGTATGGGGGACTTCTTGTTGATATACAATGTGATAAGACTTGGATCAATAGTATATAAAGAGAACGAATGACTGATGAAAGTTATCAGCTAAATCCCCAAAATAATGTTTTTTAATATTAAAAGGTTTTTATGTGTGAATTTTCGATTCTATCTAGACTTTCCTGTATGCTTGCTACCTTATACATTTTATTAGACTTATAGTACGGTACCTAGAGGTAAAAAATATGCAAAACTTCGGAATAGTCTCATATTGAATGATAATTTTTTATGGGTGATTCTTGTAGTAAAAGGTATCATATTCAGTTTCTATATGGTCCCGGTGCTTGCTATTACCCCCGATTTGATTTAGGGGCGGTTTTCTACCTCTGAATCAAAAAAATTAATATATGGAAAAGTATTGATTATTCATTTTTGAAATGCAGTATATTTATGTTTCTGGGTCGCTGATTACGAATCTAAAGTGAAATTAAGAAAATTCAAAATGGCGGCTTCAATATGGCGGACGGAAATGTAACAAATTGCTTCATTTCGCGTTTTAATTTATGCATATAGGTTTCTGGTTGATTAAGAATCGGAAGTCAAATTTTAAAAATTTAAATTATAGTAATAATATTTCTCGTTTTAATTCTGTTAAGTAAAAAGAAATAAAATAGATAATTCTCTTTAGCATTTTGTCATTTATTTTTTAAAATATGTTCTGATCATCACAACTACAATACGAATTTATTGTCTATCTCTATAACTATATAATATTATTTAATGCTTTATCAAATGACATTAGAAATATGATTAATTATAAAAAATTTAAAAACGGACCGAAACAGTTTTTAACCGATTGCATTTTCTACAACATAAAATTATGATAATTTGAGAAGTAAATGTAACTTTTTTTTAAGTTTTATATTTTTATTTTATCTTATTCTCTACTTACCATTTTAACAGTTATTAGAGATGTGATTATAATCCGGCATTTTCTTGAATTTTGTTTATTTCCTTTATATTTTTGTATATAAAAAAAATAAAAAATACGCACATTCTTCCGTCATAACTTCTTTATTTCGAATGCTACAGAAACGGGAATGCGCAATTAATTGTCTTTGTCTAATTTCATTTCTTAGCATGATTGACGTAGGTGCCACAGTTTCTGAGATATTTAACATTTAAACTAAATTTTTCGTCTTATGAACATTCGGATGTCATTTGTAAACTTTTATATCTCCGAAACTATTAAATCTATGTAAATAGTTAAGAGAGCGAAATTCATTATCAGATTATCAGCTTTATTTTTGGTCTCTATCCATTTTTCACTAAAACTAATGTTTATTGAGATACTTAGAAAAGGAAAAAAATTAGGTTTTATCGAAAATACCTTTATAATCTTTTTAAACTTTAATTATTTCTAAAGCAAGTGCTCTATACAAACGAAAAAATTTGAGCATCTATGTCATGCTATATATCATTGAGAAATAGTGTTTGAAATTCCTTTTTTTAATTACTGGCTAATTACAGTAACAAAATGGCGACGTTGTTATTAAAAAAATGTGAAGATGCACATAACTTTGGTCATAACTTCTTTGTTTTTTATGCTACAGAAACAAATAAAAAGTTGGAAGCTTAACTAATAACCTATTACTCTACCTATTAGGAGGTGACACAGATATTGAGATATTTAACTCTCACTCTAAATAATTATCTTATGAACACTTGGATCCCAAATATAAACTTAAATATCTCCGAAATTATTAATCCTACATCAATAAACAAAAGATATAATTAATTCCCAGTTTGTACTTTCTGTAACTGGTTTGTAACATTTTTTCGATAAAGTAATACTTTTCGAGATTCTTGACGAAAGCCATTTGGAAATACCTTTTTTTTAAGATAAAATCGCAATTTTGAAGTCGTAACTTAAAAACTATCAATTCATGTGACAAATTGCATAGAATTTTCTTCTTAAAATTTGATTATTTTTCATCCCCAATAAATATTTTGTTTTTTCAGTGCCACCCCCTGAGAAAGGATGGCATCCACCCCCTATAAATTAGCAAGCCCCCGCACAATATAGAAACTTTTCTGTGAAGCATTTACTATTACACTGCCAAAGATGAACGGGATCCGTTCAATATGACATTATTCCGAAGTTAAAACCTCTAGTTACTGTATTATTATGTATAAAAATTAATATAAATCCTATAGAGCACATTTCATTAACTTTTATTACTGAAATTTTCATTAAGCTTAAAACGTGAGTTGACGTACCCACTCAGACTTTTAGTGGTGATTAAACTAGAGGACCGGGCTAAATATGTATTGTAATTAAAAGTAAGGCAACATTGAAAAACGATTCCACTCTATCCTAATAAACATGGATATTAAGTGCTAATGAGAAATTAAAACTTTTCTCTCAGTCAATAGGAGCTTGCTACAAAGTTTAAATTCAAATTAGCAAAATCTTTTCGCTTTAGTAAAGTAAGCGCCTAGCTATAAATAGTCACGATTAAATTAATTAATTGAGTGCTTTATTTGGAAATTAAGTTACTCAAGATGGTTTCACGGTAACGCTCAGTGTTGGTATATACCTGTATCTGTGTAGTAAATTTTACGAATGGAGCTAATTAATTATATTACTGTATATACTAAGGTAGGTGCTCCAGCTTGATTACATAATTTAACGACAAGGAGAAGCTAATGTATATCTCAATTAGTTTTCATCGGCTTCCATTGTTGAGCAGAGAAAATAAAATTGCCAAAAATATAGAAACAAGTTCTAATTTAATTATATCAGCATAACTTAATATATTTGACTCTTACGAATAACTTTTACAACAAAGGCTTCACAGTGGGGCCAATTCGCTAAAAGCTGGCCAAAACTTAAAACGCGATAAAAATCAAAAGTTGTCCAAATGATGGACATTGGGTAATGAGGGGCTAGTGTAGTAGAACAATAAAACTAGGAATTGTGTAAATAACATTTATTTATTTATAACTTATATGTTTTTATGTTTTACATTTACAACGGTCCTCAAATACCAAACATTCTTTGGTGCAAAATGTTTGCCAAAGTTTTTACACGTACTCTTCTTCAGAATCACTTAAACCTCGCTCGAATCGCATCTGTATCTTCGCTAGATATCTCGACTTTAGGAGGTGGTAGAAAGGGTGATACCTGCCTCTTTGTCAAACAATTTTGACATCCTTTTTGGAAGTTTTCGAAGACTTGACATGACAGGATTTGATGATACAAGAAGTCTGTTGAAAACGTTTTCCAGTGTTCGTTAACGGGAATATTTGCATGCAGAATTTTCCTGATTTTCTTCGTCTCTTCGTTTAAAGCTTTTTGGGCGTCTTTTGGCAATTGGTCAATTGGTATTATAAAAGACGCAATTACAGATGGGGATAAAATAAAATCATATGAACCTAGCGAGACATATGGTACCATGGGTGTAATTACTCCTCCCCAATATAGGTTTGTAGATGTTCGCATCTATCTTTAAATTTTGAGGAGGTGTATGTAAGCATTACTTCAAACAAGATTCCCTTACTTAACTCCCTTTTCTCTTCGTCTCTTGATCCTACAATGAACATAAAAGTCGGAAAATTATAAAAAGTTTATGGGAAACGTTTTATATGAGGTCGCAAATATAGCTGATATTTTCTAAAATGCGACGACTGCGGTAAGTATTTTAATACTTGTATATAATCAACATATTGTGGTATAGACTGTCGATCATTTTAACGGGACGTATCGGGAAGTTCACTAAAACCTTAAGGGAATACAGTTTTATTCACAGTTTTATTCACATTTTTCTGGTGTTCTGGAGATGTCAAAAACAAACAAACCAATCAAAAAACAGCAACTATCATATGTAAAAAATATCTAACACGTGATATATACCTCCTGGAATTGAATCCCAGTCATTTAAAAGCTATATAAGTTCACAATGATAATGTAAAAACACACTAATATTCATAACTAAAACTATTGCTCCAACAACGCTTGAGTTTGAACTGAGCGCAAAGAAAAAGTAGGTAGTTTAAGAGTCCCAAATTATCATTTCCAAGAAGTGACATCATCGGTGTTTAGTCCAATGGGATGAAATTAATAAACATCAATCCGTCTGGGGAAACACGGTGATCTCGTTCCCACACTCTAGCGGCTTATATATCAGCGCAAACGTAGAAGCTATGAAATTTGAGACGAGGATTACGTGGTGGTTATATTATCCTTCGAAGAGTCCCTCTATTGAATGTTAGACGAGTAAATGATTCCTACTCTTCGACAGAAAAGAGGTTCAGCAGAATTTACAGGTTGGGGTAGCTTGTCTCCTGGCGTCGCGTCGGTGATAGGCCTTGGTACCGGAAATGGGCCGACGCACAGTGGTCCCAAATTGAGTTTTTTGGTTCAAAAATGGCTAGAGAGCGCAAATCTTGTCGGAAAATAACGATTTTTTTTAATTAAAGCTTACCAAAATTCCAACAAACCCCTGGAGTCCGAATGATGATGGTTCATTTTTATTTAAATATTTTTTTCACCTCTATTGGTGACATAGCCCCTGCCAAGTGTACAAAAACAGGCTCCCGTGGGCTCCTTGATGATGCAAGTGTGGTAGTAGTCTGAATCTCTTTGTTAGGCCTTGAAGAAACATCATTTCGATGTTGGCACTCTCAAAAATAATGCGCGTGAGTACTGCGCGCGAAAAACAAAATGGCCACCATAGCAAACACCTTTTTCAATTTATCTAAGTAACCATTGGAATTACGAAAAAAAGTTTTATACAAAAAATATTGCTAAATAAATTTTACACAAAAAAGGGTATTATAAGTTTTTATACAGGACTAACCATTTTCCCAGAAAAAAATGCTCGAAATCGTTTCCTTCTTGCCAATTCGGAATTAACTAGAATTGCATGTGAAACTGAAAAAATGATAGGTTTGCAAAATACAGAACGAAGTAAACACCATGAAATGTCCGTTAAACTTCAGCAGCGTCAGGATAATAACGTACTTGAACTAAAGGAAGCGTTTCAAAACACAACAAATCTCTTTCACTGCAAAACTGATGAGCTCATTAATATCCTAACTCAGCGAGTCTTTCCACAAGAAATAAAGATGTCTTTAGACAGTGTGGCGGAAGCTGGCCAAGATTGTATAATTCCTTCTTAGAGCAAAGAGTTCATACTAACAACATTCAGTTCTGGGATCCTTTGAAAAATAATTTTATTAAAACGTGTAAAACGGCAGCGAAAAAAGTTAAAATTACCCTCAAAGACAAATCTGTAGCCATAAAGACAGATTTATCTCTTATTTGAAGATTATTGATAGCATCCAGAAGCCGACCTGACGTAGATTTGAGATACTATTTGAGCAACTACGAGTTCTTGAATAAATGCAAGGTATACCTGCCGAAGAAAACGATGATGATCATGCTTAAACGACACCTGCAGTTTTAGAAGAAAACGAGGAGCTACAGGAAAGAGCTGCGATAATAGATGGCATGGAGCTGCTTCACACCTACCACAAACCTAGCACAGTGAAGACATGCCGTGACCTCAGTTTAAGCTTCAAATGGATCGGGCAAAAATTCAGTAACTACAGTGAGGTCCATGTTATTTTCGACTCTTACAAAGAAAATCGTTGAAGAAAGCCATGAGAGTGATTTGGCAAAAAGGCTCAGATCCAATTCAGTACAAAATAGGACCAGAAACGAAAATTGGAAGTATAGCAATAAATAAATTCTTGTCCCACGATAAGACGAAAGATGAACTGACAGAGTTCCTTTCCGGTCAGATTCTTCAATTTGGCGTGACCAATAACAAAAGGTTTGTAATCAGTTGGAGGAACAAAGCAGCTTCATCACATGGCGATGATGTATCCAGTCTTTCAAGTACATAGGAGGAGGCGGACACAAAGATCATATTACATGCAGCATACTTAGCACAGAAAGGAATTAAAACTACTCATGTATTCTCCCCCGATACTGATATCCTAATATTGGCACTAAAACGATATCCCAACTTTCGAAAGAGTTTGCATTTTTCCTTGGCCATGGCATGAATAGGTTTGTTCAGCTAGGTTCAATTTACAGAGCACTTGGACTTCTGAAAGCCTCTGCACTTCCTGGATTACACGCACTTTCAGGAGCAGATATAACAGAATCATTTGCTGGCAAAGGTAAAATAAAGTGGTGGAAAACTTTTAATTTTGCAAGTGATAAGCTGCTAGAAGCTTTGGATACATTGGGGACTACACTGTCTCTCACAGAAGATGTCAGGGCTAATTTGGAAGCGTTCATTTGTCAGCTTTATCCAAAACAACACTTACCGACATAGGAGCCTCAGATTTTGGATGGAAGAAAGTAGGGAGCACATACGAGCCAGTTGCTTGCTCCAGAGCTTATCTTGGAACTTTGTCGCTGCTCATGCTCCCAAAGGCGTTGCTCTCCTCCATGTACGTGTTAGTCGAATGGACTCCGGTGTATCGAAATGTGTAAGTGCGAAGATAATCTCGACCGATGTGATAATATGAGAGAGTGCATCAAGGCGATGATGAAGATTTGGGGCTAAGTGAGATTTGCATTGAAAGTGGCGGTGATTTTAATTAAAAATGTTATTGTAGAAGTGAAAAGTATTGATTGTCTGTACTTTGTCTATATAAATCTGTAACTACTGTATTTATATAAGTTTCTTCATTAAATGTTAACAAATTTGTTTCCCCTTTTCTGGCCTTGGGGTTCCATCAGCCAGCTACACAGATGGGGAAAGAGAAAGAAGTAAAAAGAAAACGTTAAAATTATATAGGTACTTTTTCTTTCAATTTTGTATGCCTACCTATACTGTAAAACATAGGGGAGATGGGAGTATTTGTTAATTTATTTATGTTTGTAATGTTTTAGTTATAATTATTGTTTCCAGTGGCCCGAGAAATTGTGTCAAATATGTTAATATGCACTGGCAAATCTCTCATCATTAGACATTAATTTTTATTATTGGAAACTCTAAAATGAAACTTTTTGAGGGAAAGGTTAGTTTTTCATAAAAAATTGTAATAACCTTTTCTCTGTATAATTGATTTAGCAATATTTTTTATATAAAACTTTTTTTCGTAATCCCAATGGTTACTTAGATAAATGGAAAAAAGTGTTTGCGACGGCGGCCATTTTGTTTTTCGCGCGCAGCACTCAAACGCATCATTTTTGAGAGTTCCAACATCGAAAGTATGTTTCTCCAAGGTCAAACAAAGAGATTGGGACCACTACCACACTTGCATCATCAAGGATCCCACGGATGTACATTTGATAGGGGACTAACATCTTTATTTAGGTTCTACAAAGTAAGAGAATATTTTTATTTTTAAGCTGTTAATGTTAGGCTCGTTACCAGAGAAACCTGTTTCCATATATCAAATTTCATGTAATGTTCAAAAATATTACAATCACCACCGTCATATCGAATGCTCACATTACACTATATGGTCTAGTCAACCATCCTTAGCACTTAGCCGCGCAGAGAATAAATATCGTCACTGTTGGATAGAGACAAACAAGCTTTTTTAAGCTAGCTAATATGAGAGAGTGCGATCAAGCTAACTAGCTTAAGAAGCTTAAAAAGCTTAAAAAGCTTGTTTGTCTATGTCCAAAAGTGACGATATTTCTTCTTTCTCTGCGCGGCTAAGTGCCAACTTAGGATGGTTGACTAGTAGCTTGATGAAATTATTGTGGGACCGCCGCACCGCCAAGCCATGTAGTTTGAAAAAGATTTCATAGAAATTACTGAAGCCAATCCAGAGTAATGATTGAACACATTAAAAAAAAGACATGCATGCAGGTCGAATTGAAAACATTTTTTTTAAAATTTTTTGAAGTCAGCTAAAAAGACGTCATCTTTATCTGTAGTAAAATAAACCACAAACAATTACATTTCTTAACAGAAAATACTTATCATAAAAAGCAGCTGTTATAACGTCCAAACATTAACAACATAACTTTCAAAGGTTATACATTTGTTAAAAAATAGATATTGTAAGTAATTTTCCAATTGTCGTCCTGTATCGTTTTTGGGGAGTAAGAAATTGTTATCATCTAACCAACATGGTTTTGGAGAAGACAGCCAGCACTTAAAAATATTTTAGACTTTGTCTATAAAAATCTAGACCGAGGAACTGAAGCTATAGCTTTATTTATTGATCTCTCCAAAGCATTTAACTGTGTTGTTCATAGTATCCTGTTAAAAAATATAGAACGTTATAGTCTGAAAGGCACAGGTATTAAACTGTTAACATCATATTTAAGTAGTCGTAAACGATTTGTTAATTTTTTTGGGTGTAACATGTAAAGAATTGAAGGTTGACGTTGGAGTTCTCCCAAGGGAGTGTGCTGGACCCACTTTTGTTTATTTTGTACACAAATAACCTGGATTTTTATCTGTCTACATTATTTTATGCCTTTGGAGATGATATCTCAGACATTGCTAGTGGTAAATCCTTAACTCACACAATAAACTTGTTAAACACTAACTTACTCTCTATTTCGGATTATTTGAAAAATAAAGAACTTATGTTTAATCGAAATAAAACATTTTTTTTGGAGCTTAATCTAAAAATAATAATAATAATAATAATAATTCATATATTACACATCAAGTGTTTATGTGAGAAATGATGGAACGTTGATTCAACAGGTGACGCGTTCAAATTATTAGGTATTAATATAGATCTATCTCTGGATTGGAAATGTCATGTAATTTATCTGGTAAACGTGCAAGCATCTATCTCGCTCTGAGCAGCGGTTACAAACTATTGCAAATATAAGTGTGGTTAAAACGTTTCATTTTTCCAACATTGAATCACGTATCCGATGTGGTATTACTAGGTACTGAGGTAATTTAACACGGGCAAATAGAATATTTGTGTAACAAATTAATTAAATATAGGGTATCTTGTAAAATGACATTTGAGCAACAACAAAATGTTTACCATGTTTATATATTTTTGAAACTTTGAAATTAGTGAAAGATAATTTATCCAACTTTAATTTATCACACATCACAGTTAACAAATTCGTCATGGTTCTGCTTTGCAATACAAAATACAGACTTGAACTGTATAAATATAATTCATATATTATGTTCTTTATAATTAACTATGTCCAGATTTAAAGAATATCGTTAGAATATAAATATTTTTGAAAATGCTTAAAGTATTTCTTACCTTAAACGCATTTATTCTGTGGATGAACTTCTAATGCATTAATTTATACTACACACTTAAGCACTTTTATTTTGTAATACTATTTTCCTGTTTTCATATTTTTTTTCTTTCATTTCATAGCTGTAATCTTTTGACTTGTCCTATATCATATGTGTAATCTAGTGTATGAATAAATCTATTCTATTCCATTCAATTTTCTCGGTTATTATAGATTTTCTACTAAAGTCGAGTAAACTTTAACTTGACGTGTGTATGAATTGGGAACACAACGTACGATTTGATATGCGATGCGCACAGAACCATTGCAATGACTCAGAGAGAAACTAGTCGCGTATGTCTGATCGACCCTCTTAGTTTATATGACATAGCGACTCTTGGACCGGCCAAATTAGAGTTTACCCTACTATACTTAATAATAGTGTGCCTTGAAAAAACTTCCGTAACGGTAGCATCTAAAACAAACTATCTATGCTGCTACACTGAATTTGTAAAAGTCTATCCAAACCAAGTACATTAGCAACACGAGACTGATACATTTATAATTTGAACCTTATCTGTTCCTATTCAAAACGGGTAGGTGTGATACATTTCCTAATGATAGAGATCGGCTTTCTAGATAAATTAACAACTTATTGCTATCATCAGCGAATTCAATATTCAATTACCATCCATTGTGTAACAGCCATTATCCATTACCGTTGTTTAGTATTTCTCATTATAAGATGGAGCAGTTCTCGAACAGGCGACTGAATAGCGCTGAGTTCGCTTTCCCGCTCATCTCGAAACTTATTTATTGTTATACACTGTGATCCAAAATTGTCTCCCGGAATTTCTGTGGCCGATAGTACATCCAAAAATAAAGGTACACTTTTTTATATAAGTCTATTTCCAAAAATGGACGATAGTATACCGTAGCACTGTAAATTCGTGATCGATTTTTCTCTGGTGGTATTAATTTGAGATTTATAAACTATTGAAATTAAATAACTCGAACTGTAAAATAAATAAGGAGTAAGCTCAGGGGACCGAGCAGGCCACTTAATCCTTGCATCTACATCCTGACCAATGTATCTATTGGTCCAGTGGTTGTTTAACCATTCTCTCCATATAGCAATGATAATTTTAGCTAATAAATCATGCAAGGTGTTTTTCAAAATTTTCATTTAAATTTCTAAGCAAAATATGTATATTATACAACTATGCAACATGTGTTAACCCAATTACAGGATGCGAATGAAATTAATATAATATAATATAATGTACAATTTATATAGCATTTATATCATATACACACATACACTGTACATATTATAAAAGACAATACGAACAGTGGAATAATGGATAAATATGAATACGAAACTATTACAGCTTTTTTCTGGAGGTTACACTGCAGTTAAATATATCAATTCGATCTCAAATTTTATGACACTTATCACATACTTGACTAATAAGGCCCTGCATTTTTGGATTTAAGCATCTCAAATTTGCGCCGTTGTACGTTCCAAGTTTGGTTGACGCACAGTGGGGCAAATAGCTCATTTTTTGGACAAACGATAATTCCCAAGCCTGGAATTAATGAAACGTAAATTTTTTTTTAAACTATTCGTTATAAAATTGCCTTTAATTCTATCGAGCCCGAATTTTGAAATTGCAAAATTAAAGATGGCTAATCCAATATCGCGGACATAAATTTTGAAAGTAAATTAAAATTTTATCAAAAGATTGTTTAAAATTATAAAAAATTGTTACTTGCGGTTTTTCTTTTTTGGTTTCTAATCTCATTTCTGATCCCCGAATTTTGCGATTCAAAAAACCAAGATAGCGGATCCAATATGGCGGCCATAATATTTGTTTAAATGAAATGTACATGCACAAACTGTTAAAAATTGTTACTTAGGACTTTTAAGGGTTTCTGATCGAGAATCTGAAATCTAAATTACGTAATATCGTAATCCAAAATGGCGGCCATAATATTTTTTTAATTGACGTGTAAATGCGCAAATTGTTAAAAATTGTTACTTAGGGGTTTTAGAGATTGCTGATCATGAATCTAAAGTCTAAATTATGTAATATCGTAATCCAAGATGGCGGATTCAATATAACGGATCCAATATGGCGGCCATAATATTTTTTTAAATGAAATGTACATACGCAAATTATTAAAAATTAGGATTAAAGATGTGAACATTTTTTGATTGGTTATCTCATTTTTTTATAAGATGGCATATTCGAATCTGCCATCTTAGAATTCGAAATTACGAATGCGTAGTCAGCAATCGCAAAAACCTGCAAGTAACAATTTTTAACTATTTTCGCATGTACATCATAATTTTAAAAAAATTTATGGCAGCCATATTGAATTTAATTTTCTGGTTTGCAAAATATGGAAATTTTAATATCCGAAACAAGATTAGCAAACTGTGAAACCCCCGAAAAACAAATTTTAACAGTTACCTTCTTGATTTGTCATTCTTTTTTAACTTACGGACACCATATTGGATCCGCCATCTTGGATTTCGATATTACGTAATTTGGACTTCAGATTCATGATCAGCAATCTCTAAAACCTCTAAGTAACAATTTTTAACAATTTACGCATTTACATGTCAATTAAAAATATATTATGGCCGCCATTTTGGATTACGATA
This sequence comes from Rutpela maculata, assembly GCA_936432065.2. Taxonomy (NCBI): domain Eukaryota; kingdom Metazoa; phylum Arthropoda; class Insecta; order Coleoptera; family Cerambycidae; genus Rutpela; species Rutpela maculata. Next base: position 133,604,957 of record OW386289.2, read on the forward strand.
TTATGTAGTTTAGATTTCAGATTCTCGATCAGAGTCCTAAGTAACAATTTTTAACAGTTTGTGCGTGTACATTTCATTTAAAAAAATATTATGGCCGCCATGTTGGATCCGCTATCTTGGTTTTTTTTTGAATCGCAAAATTCGGGGATCAGAAATGAGATTAGAAACTAAAAAAACCCCCCAAGTAACAATTTTTTATAATTTTAAACAATCTTAATAAAATTTTAATTTACTTTCAAAATTTATGTCCGCGATATTGGATTAGCCATCTTTAATTTTGAAATTTCAAAATTCGGGCTCGAAAGAATTAAAGGCAATTTTATAACGAATAGTTTAAAAAAATATATATTTAAGTTTCATTAATTCCAGGCTTGGGAATTATCGTTTGTCCAAAAAATGAGCTATTTGCCCCATTGTGTGACGGGGGAAAAAATGCCTATCTTTCCTTAGTAACCCGAGCCTGGTTTACTGGCCTAATATTGAAATGGGTGCAAATGTCAAACTAATATTTCAAAGCATTGTTTTTGTAAAAGGATTTCTTAATAAAATGTTGTAAATGTTCATTGATTTGTAAACAAAAATTACTGGAGATCGGATCGGTTTATCGGAATGCAATGTCAATACCATTTTTATTTCTAATTATCACTAATTATTTTTTTATAAGATTTTGTAGAAATATGTAAAAAATAAAAAAGTTAATAGTAAATTACTGACAGGCCCCTTTTAGAAATACCTCTCAAGCAGAAGAAAAGGTTTAACTGATACTATATAAACTGATGACCAGATAGGCTATCTAAAATTAAGATAAGGATTTTTTTATTTTAAGGCAGTCGGAAGATATTGCAGGAACACTGATATTAATTATCCCCCTTTAAACGAGTATAACCAACTCCCTTATAAATTTTCGGAAATATTTTTATCTAAAAGAGCACATCCTTTATATTTGGATTATATTTGGATGTATCAGGCACAGAAATATCCGGAGACAATTTTGGTGTTTAAACGCATTTCTTTCTTTTTTTTTTTCGAGAAGAACAGCTTAAATAATTTGATGAAAATATTATTTCGCCTTGAATACAAAGGCTAAAAATTACGCACGTGCTGAGCAAAACTGTTTTATTCGTTATTGGTATGCACAAAATAAAATAAAAAATGTATTGCTCGTGTATATTGGCAAATATGCAAATTGGTTGATCGTGCCTCTTCATAAGAATGTTGCTTTATTATTTTAATCAATACACAGCGCACCGCAAAATTAATTCGAAAACGCGAAAAAATTAAATCTTATAAAGAAAAAATCTATTACCAGCCATTCTGCGGCAAATAAAACATATTTTTAAACCATATTTATTAATTATATTGGAATGTTTAAAAATGTTGAAAAAAATAACGAAGTTAATCGCGCTAAATATATCAACATATTTCTCTATATAACAAATAAATAATTAATATCACATACCAAAATAGATTTAACTGTAGCAAGTCAACCGACATGCGACAGCGCAGCAAGTGAATTTTAGGGATTTGATAAGAAAAACTACGTTACTGCATTTTTCTTTGAACTGTCCAAATCATTTAAGAAGTTCTCTCTAATGGAACTTAGAGAGACATTTCTTTCGTGGACAATATAATAATAATTATAATAATAAAACGTCTTTATTAAGGCGAAGTTTAGCCATCGGCTGCTCGTTCTCAATATTAGAAAAATGGCAAAATTGAAGAAAACTAGTTTAAATGATGTTAATCTTGGAATTCCTCAAGAATCTATATTGAGGTCATTTATTTTCATGTTGTTTATAAACGATTTACCTCATATCGGTACTTAGCGCATTTCGCTCTTCGCAGATGAGGCGAGGAGTGAACATTATGGTCGTCTAATCTGCCCCACACTATATACTGCATAATTAAAACATTATATAGTAGTGAGAAAATTTGTGCTGCTTGTAATAAACATGTGGTGAATGGTATAAATACGTAAAATGTGATCTTAACCAGATATATCCATATACCTTCCTTGTTATTGTTTTTTCGGGGTCACCAATTTATAGATATATGTATTATTCGTTCTTAGTTATATCTATAATAAAATTAAAAATTCCATTTGTATATGAATATATATTCAAGTTTTTGTTATATAATTAATATTTTGACATAGTAAATAAATATCGCTATTTTATATAAAAATATATTCTGTTACTGTTTTTTGTTTTTTTTTAAACCCTGGTTACTTGATCAGATAACTTGGTAAACTCGAAGTCCTGGCAGACTCATTCGATAGTAAGCGAGTTGTTACAGCATCCTTTGGCAACTGTCAGTCAGTGCTTTCGAGATGTTTAGAGAATTACTTCAAAAAGTTTAAAAACAGCAATGTTATTATTTATAACCTATTTAGAGTCTATCAAACATTTTTGAATCGAGCATTACTTGAATTTTTAAAATAATGCGGCACAGCTTAAAATATTTAAAAAGAGTTAAGGACTATGTTTATTTATTAGTGATTACAATTATCCAGTTTTATGAAATTCGGTCGTTTATATGTTATTAGTATACATGTTCCATAAGTATAGGACACCATTGACAGGTAATTAATTTTCTTTAGAATAAAGTTGATTCTAATAATTCTCAACATGTAGTATTTCTTAACTCAGGTTCAGTGCTTCAACTTTGTTAAATCCCTAATTGTTTTATTTGGATAATCACCAGTGATCGGAATTTTGGGTTTAATTTCAGGTGCGTCGTTACAAGGATTTATTAAAATATGCATACATTTTTAGTTGTACATATGTATACGTGTATTCTATTATGCCAAAATAAATGAGAAACTCATAGGTAGGTTCATATTACATTTAATTTCGAATTATTTTGTAAGGAAGAACAAACATACATTTAATTTCTTGATGTAAAATTTTATATACCTATGCACGCCATTGGGATTAAACCCAAATTCCGATCATTGATAATCACAAGACATTTTAAATTATGCGTTTAGATGTTATTTGGGGGTTATTTGTAGGGATTGCAATTTACCGGAAGTTTTAATAACCGGTAAATCGGTAAATAAAAATGTAAATAACCGGTTAACCGGTATTTACCGGTAATTTTTAGAATGAATGATTAGGGTGGTGAAAAGGGCAATTGTCTTTTTCCATGTACAAAATTGTCTAAATTCAGCAAAAAACATTTTTATATACGTATAATTAATATAATGAACAAACAAAAGGTTTTTATCAAAAGGAAAAAAAACCGCTGCCCAGGGAATCACTACTTCCACATCCAGATTTTCTATCCAAGTCACTCACAACGAAAAATTTTATATGTGGAAATAATTGTTTATGGAACTTTAATAATATAATATTTGAAATTCTCTACCCCAAAAACCCATAAAACGATACCCCACATCGGTAGTGGGGTGGGGGTGGATAAAATAAAAAAATATTTTGAGGTTTCTGGTTCTTGTACACACACTAAATCACAATTTTTTTCATCCCCTTTAATAATGGGGTGGGGGTAGTAATGGGAGTGGCTAATGCCAACATTTTTTTGATACCTTAGCTTATCTTGTATATACTAAATACCAATTTTATGAACTCTTACCTGCTTGATTTACCTATTTACCCCAAATTTACCCCCCAACCCTTCGACGGAACAAGATGACAATATAATCTAATTCCAGATCTCGTTAAAGTACATATGTGTACCAAATTTCAAGACAATATCTGAAACGGTTCAAGAGTAAACGTGCGCACAAAAAAAGATACAGACCGACAGGCAGACTGAAATTTTTTTTTTCGCTCAAACTTAAAATCTCGCGTTTCATGACATTCTAAGCCCATCTGAACAATAAAAATTAAAAAAAAATTTTTTGTCGTTACTATACTTCCACTGGATGTGGAAGTAATATAAATGAAATAAATTTAAATAAATAATTATTCTGTAAATAACAAAAATATCAACTTAAATAACAAAGATGATAAACATAAACTCAAATGGGGCATTTACTGAATACCTAATCTAAAAATACAATATTTTACTTCCACGTCCAGTGGAAGTATAGTAACGACAAAAAAATTTTTAAAAATTTTTATTGTTCAAATAGGCTTAGAATGTCATGAAACGTCGAGATTTTAAGTTTGAACGAAAAGAAAATTTCTATCTGTCGGTCTGTCTGTCTGTAACTTTTTTGTGCGCACGTTTACTCTGGAACCGTTTGAGATATTGACTTGAAATTCGGTACACATATGTACTTTAACGAGATCTATAACTACATTATATTTTCATCTTGTTCCGTCGAAGGGTTGGAGGGTAAATTGGGGAAAATAGGTAAATCAAGCAGGTAAGAGTCCATAAAATTGGTATTTAGTATATACATGAGAAGCTGAGGTCTCAAAAAAAATTTTGGCATTAGCCACCCCCATTACCACCCTCACCCCATTATTAAAGGGGATGAAAAAAATTGTGATTCAGGGTAAAAACCGGAAACCTCAAAATGTTTTTTACTTCATCCACCCCCTATCCCCCCCCCCCCCGCTACCGATGTGGGGTATCGTTTTATGGGTTTTTGGGGTAGAGGATTTCAAATATTATATTATTAAAGTTCCATAAACAATTATTTCCACATACAAAATTTTTTCGTTGTGAGTGACTTAGATAAAAAATCTGGATGTGGAAGTAGTGATTCCTTGGGCAGCGGTTTTTTAAAAATAGTCCGTTAAAAGGGTCAGTTTTTCAAAGCTGTATCTGTTAGTCGTCTGATATTTGTGCATAGAATACTACCAGCTGAAGATGCCCTTCCTCAATCGATATTGGTAGGTCGATAAGTTAATAAGAATTGGTAATAACACACTTCTAAATGTTTTCCATGGATATTTGCGGCAGTGAAATATTCAATTTCCTGTCGCAAGATATTGTCAATGTCTCTCTTACTTGTATTTCTCAGGGCTTGGTCTTTGGGTTTTACTTTTTATAATATTATTTATTTATTGTTAAAAGTGCTTAGTGTTGGGGCAGTCACTCTGTATTTAGTGAATACTAGTCACTGACATAAATAGAAACGTTGAATATGTGACATATCGTAAGTTCAGAATTTACCGAAATAACCGGTAAAAAATTTAAATAACCGGTAATTATAGTCATGTGTTTTTTGTCATGTTAACCGGTTAACCGGTTAACTGGCTAACCGGTATTGCAATCCCTAGTTATTTGTATTAAATATGGTTAATTAGTGATTTGGTTTTGTGGAATGTAGATTTAAAAGGAACAATCTGTGGTGTTACTGGAAATGTAAATAGAGAACTCTGCTTTCGTGAAAGTTGATAACACTAACTCTGATAAAGGTAAAGTTAGAAAAGACGTCAGACAGAGCTGCGTTCTGTCATTAGTCTAATCAATCTCAATAATTAAAATTTTAAAACGGCAAATCCAATATAGCTGCGTAATTACAATATTTTTGCAAATTTACCTGAAATTTGATATATGGAGATTTCAGGATTCTCCGATAACGAGCCTGACGTTAAAGTTTAAAAACTCAAAATGATGGATATGTTCTTTTAAAAATGAACAAATTGCGAATTCGGACGATTCTTAATCGACTTCAATATCGATATATCGATATAAGGTTTAATTAACCGGGCCACAGTGAAATTGAGGTGACCTGGAAGGCGGCTAAAAACATAATACAAACAAACATGAAACATAAACACTGCCAAAGGCGATGTCAAGATAAGCTTTATAAATTTAAAATTAAGACAGTGCAACTCCAAAGATCTGCCATATAAAGAACACAATATGAAAATTAATGTTGCATTGTTCCAACTCGATTTTTCTCCGTCAAAATATTGGCACTAAAATGGCAGCCGTTTCTTTGCCGATTAATTGCTGAGGCAATGTAAATGATCCCCATGAATTTCCTGAAACATCTGTTTCTTGTCATGAAGGATGGTCTCTCCGCTTTAACTTAGCAGAAACGGAACATTATTGTTCATTTTCTAGAGGAAATATAACAACGCTAGGATATCATCCCTTCAGAGAAAGTTCGTTCTGCGCCAGCATGTAATAAAAAAGTAATGAAGTATGCAATCAAAATCGAAATAACCACTTAAACGTTTGAAAATCACAGTAGTTTAAAACCAATCTCCATATTAATTGCGTCGAATCATCATCATGTTATCAGATTAACTTATCTTAAACAATAAAAATATTCTTTTATGTAATATTTGCATTGTTCTAAAACGATAAAACTGTATATTGCAAAAAATTGAATTATTAATTGATTTTACAAGATAAATAAAGTCCGAAAAAGATTTCTTACTACGAAATGTAACACTCGCGACTCGAATAGCAAGTAATATAGAAGAATTCGACTATAATAAATTAAGACAATATTTTAAGACTGTTTATTAACGAGTTGAATAACTTAATAGAAAAACCGTATGAACTTGAAAATTAAAATTATTAGGTAGTTGTAGAATTTTAAAAATGTTTGAATTTTGAAATCAAAAATCGTATATAAAATCATCGTATTAAATATATAAACTAGCACACAATAAAGGATATAGGGGTATCAGGAATGCAGTCATAGATTTCCGATTTTGAAAATTTCAGGATGTCAGAGAAATAAAAGTCCCGAAATGAGCGTAATCTTGGGATTTTTAGAAGTGACCTTGATTCGTACAATAACTAAAGTGAATTAAGAAACTTTTATTAAGACCTAGAACAATCTATTCATTAACGTGAACAACATATGGTTTTCACCAAAATTAGATAGAATTGACCAATTATTTTTTTTGCGATAATTTTTTAAAAAGTAGAATTTTTTTTATTATTACTTCTAAACACATTATTTTGTAATTTTCTTAGTTTTGAGTAAATTAAAAAAAAATAGTCCGGAAAATTATCCGGAATCACAGGATTAACAGTTTCAATCCCGAAATTCCTGGGTTATAAATTTTCTTTAACGATTCTCCAATGAGTAATGAGTATTAATTATTTAATTCTAGACGGCGAATGACACAATTTTAATACTTGACGTTTTCGTTCTTTTTTATTGTATTTTGTTTATAATCGATTTAGCTACGCAGTGCTTACAGTGTTAGGCTTGCGGCCATGAAGTCCCAGGTTCGAATCCTGGCTAGGGTATGGATATTTAGTGGCGTTTTTTACGTGTTGCCCAGACGGTAGCAATGTGCTAGACCGCGGTTGTGTGGGAGTTAATATTGCTAGTCGCTCTACTCTCTTGAGTTCGAGTCTCAGTTGCAGCAGATGCCAATGTCGCAGGGAATGGTTGTTGTACTGTTATCTGTGTGTGCGTGTCCTGATGTAGTGTTGGCTGTAGCTGCATGTCTTAATAAATGAAATGCACGGTGGGTGAAATTTTAACTCTTCTTCATTGTGCCTTTTAATGATTCTTGGCTTTGAAGTGTAACAAATGTTTATTTATGATAAAGTATCCTCTAGGTAGTATTAGAGATACTTGATGTCTCATAAGGGAAATTTCTTATAATATACTAGCATGATCAGGCTTAGATCATCAGTATATAGGAAGAATGGTTATTTTCTTGTTTTCCGTATAGAATGTTGGATATTAAGTGGATGAATGAAGTTGATAAGATGTCCAAATATAATACTTTTCAACTTTTTCTTTGTTGAAAATTCATCATTGGTATAATTGGTATAAGTTTTGAACCATCAATTTGGAAAAATGTTTGCTTGGTACAGTTTTTAGAACGTTTTTACAAACTATTTTAGGTTTACTCTTTTGTGTATTGATATATTATTTTGTCTCTTAGATTAACCCATTACCTCACTCAGTAAATTTACTTACCTCGATCTAGAAAAAAATTATGTTTTACTATGAGCTGAGAAAGTGTTTATTATCCTTTGTGCCTTCTGAATTCCTACAGATTTATGACAGTAAAGTGCAAATTACCTAAACGCCCCTCATAAATGACAAAGACAGAAATTATTTAGCTTCATTTACTTTTATTATTGCTTGAAAATGCGATTGTTGTATAACCCTTTATTAAATTCTTAAATTTCGATTTCGTTATTATAAAATAGATAATTGAAATATGTATTTTCATTTATTTTTAGTACATATACACTACGAATACATATATCTTTGAATACTGAAATCCTAAAAGTAGGGACATAAAGCTGACAGACTTTTTAGGGACAATAATAAAATTAACCGCTGTAGTGGACAAGTGTTATCGTACTTTCATTATATTTTCATTGTATTTCTGAGTGTAACACAACTTGTAAAAAGATTATGTTGGATATGTTGTATAATCTTAGACAGAAATTGTCGATTAGCTGGATTGATTTTGAAAAGTAAGATGTTGAACGGGTCATCTCAATCGCGCGAGTGGCTAGTGGTTTATGAAATTAAAAAAAAATAATAAATTAGCAGATATAGAACTTATATATCTTGCGGTTTTGAAATTTTAATATATTGGGGCTAATGTTTAGTTCGGTTTAAATTCCATAGCCGTGTTTTTTGTGTTTTTTATATTATTCTGTTTTGAACTAATGTTGAATAGTGTTGACCACAAATTCTGTTGATGTGGCTGCTTTAACATTCGACTCCAATTAAAAAACAAACTTTTCTGAATACAATACTTATTTTAAAAATCTTATATTTTGGTATGTTTAGGACCATAATTTCTTTTATCGTCCTCATCATGACTTGCCTAAAAGTGTCGAGGTTTTTTTAGTTTAGTTACTAGAACAATGAAAATTTTTATATTTTACTAAGTCATTTTTCATCTAAAACGTTGGCTGGTGGAACTAATTAGTGTAACAGGAAATGTACAATGCATTTCAGATTACTTAAAACTGGATCTCATTTTGCATTTCCAGACAGGGATAAAGTTAGATTAGTTTTACATTCCCCTTATCTTGCTAGAAAGCAATATCATATTAGAGTCAGGGACGGGTCTTGTTTAAAGTTTAAAGTAATCCATACGTATCTAAGCTGAATTCTTACAGAAACCTTTCTTAAACATACGTGAAACCAAATGTACAGTTTACTTCCTTTTCTTTAAAACTCGATAGTTTAACAAAATGTGCTCCGTGAAATAGTAGGTATATCGTAATAGTTGAAAGGTTCAAATAAGGAAATCGTAAAAAAAAATTATTACGTCGTAATGCGTAAGTTCTGCCAAGCTATAGACCAGTCGGAATTGATGGAAAAGGATTATTTTACGAAATGTCTTTTACCCGCTTTCTTAAAGTATAGTGCTGCACGCGTGACAGGTGGGGCAACACACTTTAAAATTAAAAATTCTTCCATTTTTTGCCATTTTTCGCTTTATTTTCAATATAACTCGTTAATAAAGCATTGCACCAAAATACATCAAGAGATAGAAAAGTTGAAAAATTGATTTTGAACATTTTTTTATTCTTGACATTTTCTCGGAAAATTTTTCGTTTGAGAGCTACAGACGAAAGAACAATGCTACTTTTCTATTTTTTGATTTTTTTTTAAGTGAATATAATAAATATTAATACGAAATATATCATCGGTATAATGTAAATTATATTTAAATGTCCAATTTACAGTTGAAATAAAATATATTTGCAGACCTATATATAATTTACATGTTAAACAGAAAAAGAATAATAAAACTTTTCACGATGAGAAAATAAATAAACAAATATATATTTTCATAAACAGACTATTTATTTTATGCACAGTACAGTGTACATGCGTTTCATGTATAATTTAATAGAATAGAATAGAATAAGTTTGTTTAACAAATTGTTCTACTACAATGTAATTGTTAAAAACTGAAACATTATGATAAATGAACTAAGCCCCACATTAAGTGCTATTTAAAGCACTTGAACGTGCATTGGACACACAACAATATATATAATATATATTTATTGCTCTAAATAGCACTTAATGTGGGGGCTTGGTTCATTTATCGTAATGTTTCAGTTATTAACAATTACATTGTAGTAGAACAATTTGTTAAATAAACTTATTCTATTCTATTCTATTCTATTCTATTCTATTCTATTCTGTTAAGTTAAACATGAAACGCATGTACACTGTACTTATGCATCAAATAAATATCTATGAAAATATATATTTGTGTATTTATTTTCCCATCATTTTAATACCTCAATACCTGAAAATTTTATTATTTGTTTTTCTGTTTAACATGTAAATTATATATAGGGCTGTAAATATATTATTTCAACTGTAAATTGGACATTTAAAGATGATTTACATTATACCGACGGTATATTTCGTATTAATATTTGTTATATTCACCTTAAAAAAAAATAAAAAATAGAAAAGTAGCATTATTCTTTCGTCTGTAGTTCTTAAACCAAAAATTTTCTGGGAAAATGTCAAGAATAATAAAATATTCAAAATCGATTTTCTCAACTTTTCCATCTTTTGATATATTTTCGAACAATGCTTCATTTACGAGTTATATTGCAAATAAAGCGAAAAATGCCAAACATGGACGATTTTTTTATTTTATAATGTGTTGCCCCGTCACGCGTGCGGATAGTTGACATATGTTTGTGGACATCCCAAGCTATACTTTAAGAAAAAAAAGACATTTCGCAAAAAAAAACTACTCCGACTGGTCTACTAAGCGGATTTCAAAGCTTAATTTATTATTGTTTTATTCTATGTTTACTTACATATCGATTGTGGTACGGATTTTAGTCATATACTTTAACTGTTATAAAAAAAATGTCGTATAATTTGATTTCCATGTTGAAATTTGATGTTTCATGTATTAATTTTGTATTAATTGTGTGATAACTGTTAATGAATGGTGTTATAAATGGTCTAGCCGTACTTCTATGGTGAATTTACCCCCAATATGACCCTATATCATAATGTATACTGTAATATAGAGGAGGTCACTAGCAATTAATTCGTGCATATATTTCCGCTTTGTCTTAATTTATTTTGGAGATTTTAAAAAACTCTCCAAGGATGACTTTTTTCGAAGAGACATATTTTCTTAACTACTGAATAGGGCAATAAAACAAAATGTGAGGTGTTACGGTACACTCTAGGATTTATTTTACAATGTTTTCCGAAAGGGCAAGCCTTATTACGAATATTAAAAAAATGCAGTTAAAAATTTTCATGGCCGATTTTTACTGGTTCTGATTGATTGAAAACTGAAAAAATGCTAAGTAATTGTCTAAATGTCTTCCAATAGTGTGTCATTAAAATCCAAATGGTACATATCAAAAAAAAAAAAAATAATGTAAGTTGTGTGCATTCCTACCTTAACACATTTGAACGTAATCGTAATTATTATTTAATGAACAGATTGCGCAAGTAAATATTATATAGCTTATTTACTTAAGTAATAGAAAATACATAATGGAACTAAACTCCGTATAGCTAAAAATTGTAAATTTTTTCTTTACGTAGTTTGATAGAGTATATTATTAAAATTCCATAAACGATTATTTCGACATATAGTCCAGTGTTGACGGTAAAAATAGGGTATTACCTCAGAATTCTTTCATACATCAATTTTGATGAAAATTTGTAATTAAGCTCATCTAACCCTCCTCTTCAAAAGTTATATGTTCCTGATGTGTACTTTTTGTTTTCTAGGAGTGAAAACTATCCCTTCTGAGAAAAAATTTAAAAACAGATTTAAGCGTTACATAGATTGAAATCATGTTTAAATATGTAGAATAATCATTATTTCATATCCTGGAATATAATTTATGATGTGTTACAACGTTTCAACCTGTTAAAACCACTCCTTATGACGAAATTAAAAAAAAAATAGTTTTCAACGGCTTGAAATGTTTTAATGGTGCATTTATAATGAATTAAAATCCCGTCACTGTTTATAATACAATTTATTATTTATTGCAACGTTTCATCCATTGCAAACCGCCCTCGTGATAAAATTAACTACCATATTTACTCAAAATTAAAATCTGAAATTATTGAATTAGTTTAAAGGGAAAAAATAAATATTTTATTTACATCATAACAGCATGTTTTATTATTGAAGACCTATCGATCATCAGAAGAACTATCATCACTATCAACCTCCTCCTCTTGGTCTGTAAGTGGAGCAAAATTTTGACAGTTGTCACCGGAGCATGTTCCGCATGTTACGTTACAAAAAAGTCCAACTTTTTGGCAGCTACAAGCTCCGCCTCATCCTTTTTTGCAATTACAGGATATCATTTTGAGAAGTTCTTCCGGTGCAGGCATATCCAGCATTTTGATTGGTAGTAATAATGTCACCGGAGCATGTTCCGCATGTTACGTTACAAAAAAGTCCAACTTTTTGGCAGCTACAAGCTCCGCCTCATCCTTTTTTGCAATTACAGGATATCATTTTGAGAAGTTCTTCCGGTGCAGGCATATCCAGCATTTTGATTGGTAGTAATAATCCTTCATTATTAATCCATATCCACGAATATTTTTGTTCCCAAGCCACATCTGGGTTTGTAAATAAACCCTCTTAATTAATGTGCTCATTCAGAGCATCAACCGTCGAAACAAGGGATGATAATCTCACAGCACTGTTTTTAGTGGTAGCCTTAATGAAGGAATCATAGCGCATCTGCTCGAGAAACGCAGATAAGTCTTCGACACGGCTCAATTTTTTTAACTGTATCTCCTTAGCAGCTCCGTAGAGTAATATTGTGCAGTACCTACTGGCTTCTAAAATTTCTTCCAGCTCTGAAGTACTATCATAAAATATATCCACCTGATCTCTTAAATCGGGCCTGTTTTTTATAAGATCGAAAACAAATTTTTGCCGTTATTATAGAACGCGAGGCGATTAGTTTTTCAGTGATAACTTCTTTCATTTTTAAGCTATTCAATCGCTCCAAAAATCATTTTGCAGAGAATTTTAAGGGCTACAATGCACGTAAAGTTGAACTTCCTTGAACCCTTCGTATTTGAGATTTTTGAGTTTAAAGAGCTCGCGGGAAAGTGGTCCTCGCACTCAAATGCAAACTTACAACGGTGTTATCTCAATTAATTTTTATCCTAGAGAAATTAAAAAAAAAAATGAAATTTTCAGCAAAAGAAAAGCTTAATTTTGTACTCTAGTATTTTTTACGTATCTTCTTTAGTTTTTGAATTATTGTGAAAAACTGAAAATTTTTTAAGAAATTTCAAAAATCATTTCAAATTTGAATCAAACTTTTTTTCAAATCTATGCATCCCAAACCGATCAAACTTCTAGAACATGTTAGTACTTAAATAAAGTAAATTGTAAATGGATTACGTTCAATTTCAATTCTTACGGTGAAGCCTTTGGTTTTATTGCTGATTTTTTCTCCAAAAAAACGAGATAACCATTTTATTTTCAACATAACTCCGTTAGTTTTTATGCGACTTTTACTAAAGCTCATTTTAAAAATGTCTTATATGTTTTCCTCCAAAAATTTTCAGTTTTCCGTTATTTAACGTTGAATTCAGTTTTCGGCGAACAAAAAGTCACCTTCAACAAGCCATAACTCGGTTCGTATTACATGTACAGAAATGAGAAAACACCAATCGATTTATTTTTTTGTAAGCTTCATTTTTGCTTATAATTTTTTTGATAAAACGTAAGGTATTCGAGTTATTCGCGAAAAATCGTTCTAAAACATGAATTTTTTAGATGAAAAATCAACATTTTCAATCACGATTAACTCAGAAAGTATTGACTCATCGAAAAAACTTTATAGGACATTTTCTGCTTAGAGTTTATTCCCCTATCGATTTCTGCGGTTATTTTGAATGTAATAATTTCCACCCCCGAGAAAGGGTGGCATCCAGCCCCAGGGTAAAAGCACACATCGGCACTATATAACTTTTGTTCCTTGTGCCTTTCTCTAATTACTGTCCAAGTTCTACGTCAATCGGTTTTGTACGAAAGAATTCTGCACGGAAAACCGTCAAACATTGGACTAATAGTGGATTGCAAATATAGTATCAAATGTTTGTGAGAGACTTGGTTAGAAAATCTAGACGTGGAGTTAGTGATTTCTTGGGCAGATGTTTTTTAAGCATGAATAGCTTCAAGGAAAGAAAAATTGCAATTATGTTTTTTGTTATTTTGACACAAACTACACGGTTTCGAAGTATGCCCAATATTTCTGAAGCACCCTGTAAAAATCGATGCAAATATGTAACTCTGTCTGTAAGGTCCAGTTATGTATAGTTCAGAACCTTTTTATTTTCTCAAAATGTATCGCGGAATATTTCCTATTTTCCATTAAAACCAATAAGAGCAGTATTTTTAGAAACGAAGAAAACGCTGTCGAAGCATTAATTCAATTTCTTCCAGTGAAGTAATTTTATATCGACCCATCCAGGCCCTGCATTATACACACAGAACTTTTCAGTCATATTGTCACATAAATCATCCCGCTGAACTCAAGGCCCTTCATCTACACGCTTGCTCTCCAAATGTCTTACATTTTCTTTTAAATAATCTATTTAAGTTAAATTCATGGTTATTTAACCCAATTTTTTTTGGAACAGGGCTAACAAGAACATTCTTGTTATTTAAAGTTAAATAAAGTGTGTACGCTTTGTCAAAGTCCCAGTAATCTAACGAACTCGCTTTCGGGGGAGCAGGTGTGTACTTTCTAGAGACTTGGCATCTACTACAAAGTGTACTACACTTGTCCAAAGAAGGAAAAAGTTGCAAGTAAATAATGGAGAGGAATACATTGCTATGTAGACATCTAATAAATTTTATTTTTTAAGGTAGGAACTACTGATCTGCAGTTGCCAATCAAACGATTGTGCGCAATTCCTTTATAATACTTACTTCAAAGTTAACTATGCTTGAAAGTAAATAAACTATTTTTGACTAGTTGAAGTGCCATTAATGTAATTATGTAAAATAATTTATGAGACCTAGTTTTTTAAATTACGTTTTAAATTTTCAGGTCTATTTCAAATTAGCCTGAAACCGGCAGTTCATTATTTAAAGGAAGCTTTATTAATATAAAATAATTTTAAAACCACTACAAATATGTACAAGATTTTACTTCGGTAATAATTCGTTACTAATTTTGTGTGAGATTATCATGAACATTTTATTTAAGCTACAACAAATATTTAAGTTCGTTTTGTTGTCGAATGAATAGACTTCAGTAGTACTCTTAGAACTGAAAGGGATTAGATTATTAAGATGTAGCTCAAATACTGCAGAAACCTCTTCAAGTGACCATATGTAACGTTGAGTGAGTTTGAAGAAGACTGACAACTCAAACCTGCAACATTGAAGTTAGAAATAAAAGCAGCCATACAAAAATGAAAAACTAGAGTTGACAATGTCACACGTAAGTTAATTGGTGAGAATAGAGTGAAAATCATTCACAGAATATGGAAAAAATATTATCATATTTCCAGACTGGAATTGGGTTCAATGACTTGTATCTCTACATGACACATGTCTGTGACAACCACAGATTGCTAGCATTAATATCTCACTCTAGTAAGTGTTATTTATATATTCTTCAATCCAGATTTTAGCTTCGTGTTGGCCAGTATTTCCTGATACTATGCCAGTTTTGTTAAAGACGTGGCACTAACGAACTAAACACACAACTAATCGAGAAAGCATTGCAGTATTATATACAGGCTGGTCGCGCGAACATTATAACCCCATTTAACTTTGTTATTTTTGGTGTTACGTAAAAAAGTTCAAAAATAAAAGTTATAGAAAATCATGTGTTATTATTATGTATACAATTATTTCAGAAAGGTAATTGAAAATCAAATTTCGGAGATCTGAACTTTTGTTATTTTAAATGGAATACCCCATATATTTTTACAGCATCTGAAAGGCCATAAAAGAAGCTTTTCAATGATATATAAAACATAATATTTTTCTTAAAAACTACACTAGATATTATATTTTATATTTTTTTACCATTAAGTCATGGTAGTCCGAAAACTAGTCATTGAAATTCTCCATTTTATTTAAAAGAAAGTGAAATTAGTTACCGACAAATATCTTGACAGAACTAATGTATTGTTTACTTTAAATTAGATACTATTGTGTTCCACGGCTAATTTGATAAATAGTAAATTGGACAAACTTTTTTTTAAGATAAATACTATGGCCTTTCAAATATAAGGGGTGTTCCATTTAAAAAAAACAAGTAAAGTTCATATCTCCGAAATTCGACTTGAAATTATTTTTGGAAAACACGTATAATTTTCTATACCTTTCATTTTTGAACTTTTTTATGTAACTCCAAAAATAACTCCAAAGTTAAATGAGGGTCTAACGTTTGCGCGACCATCCTGTACATATGTGTCTTTTTTTTCGTAAGGCTTTTGACAATATAGAATGAGACAAGGCAATTGTGAATTACTACAACTCATCGAAACCGTTTTTGAGTGAAGCAAACTAAATAGGCTTTTTCTCTATTTCTTATTGGGATGCTCTGCCACATGTATTTTCTTCTAAACAATGTCTGAAATCTACAAAATAATACAATTAACCAGTATTTTACTGGAAAATAACCTCTACGCCTGTGACTTTTACGTCAAAGGATCAGTTCGAGGGTGGTTTTTGACAAATAATGAATAAGAATATAAAAATGACGTATTTTGCTGACGTTTCGGAAAACGAATCTGTTTTCTTTCTCAAAGCGTATTATAATGTTTGTGTGCTGTGTACATAGTGGCGTGTGTGAGTCGGACGAACATGTAAATATTTTGAGCCGGAACAAGATTACCTCCCCCCCCCCCCCGTTTTCGAGGATGCTGAACACGATGGCGGTGTTATAATTTCTCTTTGGGGTTGCGCAACCCCTCAAAACGGTCAAAAACCACCCCCGAGAGGGGTAAAACGCGCTTCACTCGATTTCCCTGCAGAAAATAACCTTCCCCCCGTTTTCGAGGATGCTGAGCACGATGGTGGTGCTGGATATCGCCTTCGACCCCAACCAACCCCTCCACCGGCCAATACTCGCCCCCGAAAGAGGTGAATTTTTTTTTTCGTAATATCAGGCAAATTGCATTTCTATCCGTTTTCGAAGATGCTGAGCACGATGGTGGTGGAGAAATTCTTACACCGCCATCGTGTTCAGCATCCTCCAAAACGGGGGGGGGGAGGTAATCTTGTTCCGGCTCAAAATATTTACAATTTTCGGGTTTTTTTCCGACTCACACACGCTACTATATATTAAATACACAGCTTTAAGAATATATTTGTTATATTCAGTATCCATAGATACTTATTGCTTACACAGAACTGTTGATATATCTAGTTTTATTTTAAACAATGTTGAGTTTGTTAAGTTCTTCTTTTAACATCGGCAGCCAGGTTGTGCAAATATCTACGGAACAATTCGACATGCATTTGTCCTCATTCAATAATATTATAGCCGCTTCTTTAATTTTCCTTTTCTTGCTATCTGCCTCTTTTGTTAAAATTTTTGCCGAGTCCCAGTTTATTCTATGTCCGTTCTCCCAAGCGTGTTCGCAAATCTTCGATTTCTGAATCTCATTTTTTCTAATGTAACCCTTGTGCTCACCCAATCTAACAGTGAATGGCCTGGATGACAACATAATGTTTATTACACTCACACGGAATACTATAAATGCAGTTTTTTGAATTTTGCTCGTGATTTAGCGGTTTTGTTTTTGTTAAAATATATCTCAATGTATTGCCCGTTTGAAATATCGTCCTAATATCAAATCTATTGCCTATATGGCGTAGCTTTTCAGATAATCCGTATACATAAGGAATTAACGTCGTGTACCATTGTTCAGGTTTTTGTCGTATATGATTATTATTTTCTATATATGTGAAAGTTCTATCAACAAAAGCTTCAGGGTATTGATTGTATATAAGAACCTCTTTTATAAAGCGTTTCTCATTGTCTAATATTTCATCATTAGAAGAAATTATTTTGGCCCTATCATTTAAGCATTTTATGGCACCCTTTCTAACATGCATCGACTGATTTGAGTTAAAATTCAAGTACCTGTTGGTGTGTGTTGGTTTTCTATAAACGCTTGTTTAAACTGTATTATTTACTCTTTTAATTAAAACATCTAAAAATGGTAGTTCATTTCTATTTTCTACTTCTAATGTAAATTTAATAGATGGTTCTTTATTATTTATATTTTCTAAAAAAATTATCTAACAAAGCGATTCCGTGGGGCCAAATTGCAAATATATCGTCAACGTATCTTCACCAGCTGACCGGTTTATATATACTATTTTGAACATGTTTAGTTTCAAAGTCCTCCATAAATATATTACTTAAAATTGGTGACAATGGAGACCCCAATAAAAAATAGAGAAAAATTAAGAAAATGCCACAACCAACATTTAGACAATATTTAAATAGGCTTGTTTTTAATATAGAAAAATCTTATACCATTACATTTCGTAACAAATAACTAATGTACTTTTATGCAATGAAAGATCAAAATTTAAATGAAGTCGTAAGCAGCAAAAATCTACCGATAATTATGGATTCCAAACTCCCGCAAAAACTTTATTTTAAAAAAGCAATTTGATTCATATAACTTCTATATTTTGTAATTTCAGAATCAAAAGTTTTCGTTAAATCTAATGGTCATTACCATATATGAAAATAGTGACCTGATGAAGTAAAACGAATAGCAGTTTTGGTTTCAAAATACATGGATATATAATATTTTCACATAATTCTTTCATTTTGAGCGATTTCGTCCCATTTTTGGGACGGTGGTTCTAGACCATAGGTGAAAATTGTGACCTGATGGAGTAAAGCGAATATTCAGGTACTATGCAGACTCAAAAATTGTTTTTTTTTTTGTAGGCCTGTGTCCTTGTCTGTATATCGTATTTCTTTCGTTGTCTTTAGTTCTACTTTCATTCCATGCAAATATTTCTTTCTAATTTTTTTATCATTATTTTTTTATAATTTTTTTATCACTTATTATTGCTAATATCATATTTATCTACTAAAGCACTTATCTACACATCTAATTCCATTGACATTATGTTAAACGTTATACAGGGTAACATAATAGTATGGGAACAGCAGGATGACTTGAAAAATATGAATCCTAGAAAAAACTTTAAAGACAAAATTTGTAGGAAATTTCCTTGGCTATCTGACGGTGACCTTGGATTTGACCTTGACCACGACATTCAAGGTAATTTGAAGGTCAAGTCGATTTTTTTAAATGGAACCTCCTACTTTTAACCCCGGAAATGGAATATGACCTTCGGCACTTACAAAAAGGGTAGTTCAAGAGTAAAGTAAAGATGATCTTTAGAGGTCCATTTTGTAAGTGCCGAGGGTCATATCCGAACGTAAAATTTTTCGCTCATTTCGTTTCTGGGGTTCCATTTTAAAAGATCGACCTGACCTTCAAATAACCTTGAAGGTCAAGGTCAAATCCAAGGTCATTGTCAGATAGCCAGGGAAATTTTCTACAACTTTTGTATTTAAAGTTTTTTATAGGATTCGTATTTTTCAAGTTATCCCGCTGTTCCCATACTTTTATGCTACCCTGTATAATACTTTGTAATGTCTTTATAATTCAATTATGCACTCCCGTTTGTTTGGAAATAGATAAGTAAATGAACACACAAATACATATTTGCCATATTAATATGCAAAAAATAAATTACATTTTCAAGCTAAGAAAATATTTCTCTATTTCATTTATACCAATATCAAAAATTCTCTCCGACTATTTCTTTGTCGAATAATCATCGTAAAAGTTTATTTTTCATTTAGTTTTGTTATCGGCATTGCAAAAAATAGGGCATTATTATTTGTTCAGGTCAAATAAATACCATCATTTAATTTGAATTTAATTCAAAATTTCACAAATACCTCACAACTTTGTGTTAGAGCTCTCATGCGGATATTTTCAATAAAGCTCACATATAAAATGTACGACGTACAACTGGAGACGTCTATAACTTGAACGTCTAGCATCTGAAACATTTTCTACGTACAAATTCCTATCACATATGTTGTAGATGATGACAGTTTCCTTGCTGATTTCCATAAAACGGGAGTCGCTTATGCTAAAAAGTTTACGAGCATTTAAAAACACCACACGACTCTAAGCCGTAAAACACACAGGATAAAAAATACACAAACACATGAGATAATTATTCCAAAAGCTATGTTCATAGTCTGGTTTAGTATAAATAACGCCCAACGAAAAAATGTTACAAAACACAGGTTGCTCAGCTGAAAAAATACACCCAATTATGTTTTTTCGCATGGTTTAAAGTATTTACATAATAAATTACGTAGAAGAATATATGGATTTTTTGCCTGAAAAACTTTTACAGCCTCATTTAAATTGGTAAATTGTTTTCGGAAAGTTTCCAGTGACATTACAATCTTTATTACCGGCTCTTTTAATTACCTTTTACTTTCTCATTCAACTTTTTATCAAACATGATATTATTAGGGGCTAGATTCTCGATTTTTACTGAAAAACTGATATGGATACTGACAAAAGTCAGTAATTGAAAGTAAATCCACTAAATACTTCGACGAAGTTATCCCAAGGAATAATTTTGATTTTTTAAATATATACAAGGATGCTATAAAACTATTTATAAAATGCCTTGAAAAATCTATTTTGCTGTAACAATATCCTTAATACCATCATAAAGCGACTTGTAGACTAAAAGGGCCCACCTTTATGAAGGTTGTTAAGGCTTTTTTAAATTCCATCATAAAACTCCTTATTGAGGTATAGGGCCGCTCTTGAAGGCCGTTTTAAAACATTTCTTAAAACCTATTTTAAAGCTGTTAGAAGCTTTTTTATTAGCTTCCTGCATTTCTAGAAAACACCTAGAAGGCTATCTTAAAACTGGTTTTTAAAACTCTTATAAGTCCATATTGGAACTGAGAAGCTATAAGAATGTCCACGAAGGAATCCAAATAATTTTATTATTGCATTTATTTTTTCTAAATTGATTTAAGCAAACACACCATCAGACTTATATCATATCAGACACTAAAACCTCTCTAAGGCCGATTTAAAAGGTAATAAAAAGATATCAGGTATGACAAAAAAATTAAAACCAACGGCAGTTTATCATTAAAAGTACAAAAGGAAGACACAAAAACCAAGGGAGCCACAGAAATAATAATGATTTTAATATCCATACAGCATAGAAGCGTAATCAGCAAATTTAAAAAAGTAGGCTGCTTCTCGGTTCCCATGGTAATTACCAGTCGTTTCTTGTAATTCTACCTTAATTTGCTAAAGAAAAAGTGATAATTATTCATAATTATAATTGTGATTGACCTTGAATATTTCTTCATAACCGTTTCATCACAACATTTGTCAAGGGTATTTTAAGAGTCTAGTTTTGTAATGGCCTTTGATAAGTACTAATAGGCATTGAAAATGTCTAGTTTTAAAAAGGATTTAAAATGCATTTATTGCAAATATGTTAAAACCATAAAGAATAATTTAAAGCCTCTTTAAATATAAATGGAATTTAAGACGTTAACAAAAATTATTAGCTTTATGGAGAGTTTTCTGTAGGTATGATAAACCCATTACAAATACATATTATCCTAGAAGCAAATTAACTTTATAATTAGGTCTTACAGAATGCTTTAAAACTTACCATATTATAGCAAGTGTACTTGAAGCCTAAAAGAACTGTACATCAATAAAGCACAAGACTATTTCCTAACCCTGAGAAACCTTTCTTAAAACCTCCTCAAGTCCAAATGACTTTTAAATTGTCCCTTGGGATTGATACCAGGGAGAAAGTACAGGAAAATGTGTGTATGTTTGATCAAAAAAAAATGTTTCATCAGTAAATTATCTTATATGACTCTTTCGGAAAAAACTAATAATGGCATATTATTAAGTGGAGTCAAATTAACCGTCAAAATATGTGCATAAGGAATTCAATGGCTGCAGCAATTTTATTGTTTTATGTTGTTGTAGGCATAATAACAAGTGCTATGAGAAGATTGGGATTAAATCGGTCCATTACTTTTTGTAATATTTAAAAAATGTATGTTTCAACTTTGAAATTTTCTGCTATTTTCCTTATTCAGAATAAAATTTTAATTATCAAAAAGTTTTTTCGTAGGTCTAGTTTTATTTAAAATTTTATTGCGAACAATTGCTATAGGAAAGCAGTTCCATTAGAAGTTTATTTTCACTCCACTATTAGGTTTGCAATGTACTATTAATGTAAAATTTTGAGCAAAATCGATATTTTTTATTTTCTCGCATCAGTAAACTACCCTTAATTTTAAGGACAGGTGAAAATTTAAAAAACGCCTGAACTTATCAGAGGGCTCGAGGTTGGTCAAATGGTTTCGACGCGTTTGTATAAAAGAATGTACTACTGTTCAGTGATTGTGAACGTTTGCACAGAGTTATATATGTGGCTGCCAATAATTTTCTCGCATTTTTGACGTTAAAAATTTACGATTGAGCCAGAAAAACCGCTTACCATAAGAAGGTCAAACTTTTCACACATTCAATGCGTCTGCCTTCCTTTCTGCAGTATCAGCAGTGAAAATGTCCGCCAGTGAGATTATGATTATTTACATCAAAATATACACAAAATATCAGACATTTAGCTTTGCCCTAATGATGTAACTTCAGTCGTATTTTTGACATATTTGCTGGCATGGTACTTCGTAATACAGCAACCACACTACGTAATTGCGTAGATTTTTGTCTACCACCTGACAATGAACAAAATAATCCACTTTGAAACATTTCCCCGCTGACTAAAGCAAAAAGCCAACTGACTGCACGATTATGTATTGTATTTTTTTATTTTGCTTTTGCTAGTACCTAGGGGTAAAAAATATGTAAAATTTCGGAATAATCTCATGTACTGATAATTTTTCTTTATGGGTTATTATTGTGATAGATGGTATCATAATATTCAGTTTCTATATGAACTGGACACTTGCTCTTACTCTTAAGGGGTGAAAACCACCCCTAAATTTAGATATTTAATAACTGCAAATGTATTACGCATTTATTTTTTTAAAAAAATGTTTTGAGACCTTAGCTTCTCTTTTATACACTAAAGACCAATTTCATGGACTCTTACCTGCTTGATTTACCTATTTATCCCATTTACCCCATTTTATCCCCTTCGACGGAATAAGATAAAAATATAATCTAGTTCCAGATCCCGTTAAAGTACATACGTGTGCCAAATTTAAAGTCAATATCTTAAACGGTTCCGGAGTAATCGTGCGCACAAAAAAAGTTACAGACCGACAGACAGACAGTCAGAATTTTTTTTTTTCGCTCAAACTTAAAATCTCGACGTTTTATGATATTCTAAGCTCATTAGAACAATACAAATTTTCAAAAAATTTTTGTCGTTACTATACTGGATATGGAAGTAAAATGTGTAAAAGCACATTGTTTCGGCCTTCTTTATTTTTTATGACACAGAAACAAACAAAAAATCATTTTAAAAACTGGTAAACTATCTTTAATTCTGTTCCTCAGAACTTTTCATGGATATGGCATAGTTTCTAAGATATTCAACATTTAAACTAAATACTTTTTCCTACAAACGTTCGAATGCCATCGTTAAACTTAAATATCTCCGAAACTATGATTCCTACATAAATATCAAAACAAAACAAATTTATTCTCAGTTTGTAAGCTCCATTTTTATTATCTATTATTTTTTCATTCAAACTAATATTTATTGAGATATTTGCAAAGATCAAAAATTTTACATTTTCTCGAAAATCCCTAGATAGTTTAAAATGCATTTTTTTATAAAACACGGACCAAAAACTTTGAGCATCTAAGTCATACTACATGTTAATGAAAAACAGTATATAAGAATATATTTTCTTAATTACTGACTACTTTATATAAACAAAATGGCGACGATTTTAATAAGAAAATGTGAAGAAGCACATTGTTTTTGTCATAACTTCTTTGTTTTTTATACTATGGAGTTAATCGGGGAATCATTTGAAAGTTTAATTAATAGAATCTTTCATTTTGTTCGTTGAAATTTTTGACGTAAGTACCATAGTCTCTGAGATATTTAACATTAAACGTAAATACCTCGTCTTATAAACGTTTGAGCGCCATTTTTATACTTTCAGATCTCCTAAACCATTAATTCTACAGAAATTAGCATAAAATAAAATCAATCCTCAATTTAGTAGCTGTCTTATTTGTCTCTAGTATGTTTTCGCTCAATGTGGTACTTTTCGAGTTATTTGATGAAAATCGTTTTTAAATATCTCCTTTTTCAAGCCAAAATTCCAATTTTCAAATCGTTATAACTTAAAGGTTATTAATTTATATGAAAAGTGGCATAGAACATTTTCTTCCCAAAATTGTATTGTCTTTCCATGTTTTTGTTCTTTTTTTTTTTTTAGGTGCCACCCCCTAAAAAAGGCTGGCATCCACCCCCTATAAATTAGCAAGCCCTCTCATAATATAAAAACTTTTCTTTGATGCATATTTTTAAGTTGCTAAAAATGAACAAAATCTAATTCATATGACATTATTCCGAAGTTAAAACCTAAGAACATAGTAAATAGTTACTCTTCGTAACTATTACTTTTTAATATAATATACTTGTTAATATAAGTTGCGGGTACCTTTCATTCAGTTGTCGACCTCTCGCACGAAAGCTCCCGAGAAGTTAGGCTTGAAGTTAATCAATCAATCAAGAAAATACAAAAGTTCAACGAATATCATTTCTAGGTAATTCAAGTGTATAGCAAACATGCAAGAACCTATCTAATAATATGTAAGAATCTTTCTTCCTACCAAACATGGCAAGGGCAGATCTCTCCTAGAGTACGTGTATCTCAACCACCACACAATGAGAGTATATAGCAGCAGCCGACCTGGCACAAAAAGGTTCACAACATCCTAGAAGGATACGAGAGCAATATGACTTGGTCAGATGGTAAAAATGTTTTGTTAAAATTTTTGTGCGCTTGTGTCTAGATTTATAGTTATTATAACAGCCACAAGAGCTTGTCAATTGAAAATTCATTTTACAGCAGTATATACATCACACATGAGGTATTTCTTCTCCCTCGGGAAAAGATGGTGACGGCGTGTAACATAATGAAATGTTTTGTAGCATGACTTCGGCCCCTATGGAGATATCCGCATTGTCTCTTTTATGGGCTAATCGACTTTTACCGTTATTTTCGCTAATATTAAAGATCTGCCATCCGGCGTAAACTTCTTTTTCTGATGGCCGTCCGTTGCTTCGGTCTCAGGGTCAAGTTGCCGGATGGATTTAAATTATTTTTATATTGGCTCTTTTCGCCTTTACGCGTCTTTGCCACTTTTCTCGTTCATGTCTTCGGGGACGTGAAAAAGTTTTTTTATATTAACGTCTTTTTAGGTGAAACATACTCCAAGTCGATTTTCTCGATTTTGGATCTATCTCCGAGACCACGGGGTCACGATTTTGAAACTTGGCTAGGCTACGGATGTTGAGTGACGTTTTTATGTAATTCTGAGGTGCTAGCAGTGGGCTAAACCAATCGCTGTTATCTCTCCTAAGTTGGAGTTTCAGCTACGGCAGATGACAACGTCGCAGAGAATGGTTGTTGTATAGTGGTCTGTTATGTGTGCATGCTTTGGTTGAATAGTGAAATAGTTACAGCTAAACTTGGATGTTAATGTAAAGAAAGCATTAAAAAATTTCAATTTGCTTTAAAAGGTCATTGAGCTTTTCAACTAATTTTTATTGTTTTGCTTTCTCGCATGTGTGCCTAGGTGCATTAGCCTCGCCTCCCCTTATAGGTTGACGCCGCTAGCGGGACTAGCGGAGGACTTTTGGAGTGTATGCAATACAGGTACTATTGAGTATTAGAGAGGGTATTTATTTTCTGGCCTGTAATATCCACTCCTGCGGTTAATTAAAATCTATCAAACCATAGAAGTTGACGCATGATTATTTAAGGCGTATCGAAGGTGAACTCAGTTTAGTAACTCGTAACAGGCTGCCGAAGAGTCAAATATATCCGGGCAGCACATCAATAAACATCTAAATGGTATGTTCTATAGAAACCTGGGGGCACTAACTTCATTGGAAAGAGTGATCCTCGCCCTCTTAAGGTCATCTGGGCTTATGTCACAGTCAGTGCTAGGCCTACACGATTGAATAATAAATTGAGATATGCATAAAATTAGTTTTAGCTTAGAAGAGACAAAGTCCATAAACATAATTCGATCTGTGGACATACTGTATATAAAATATTTTGTTTTGTTACCTTTAGAGAAATATCACCGTCATATTCGCAAATTGTAACCAAAATTCAATGTATTATCTTTCAAAAATGTATGTAACAACTGGTCATTTTAAATGATTAATTGAGTTAAAAGACTTGTTCTGGGAAGGTCAAATGAAAAAGTAGTTACTGACGTGCTACAAAAGACCATCCGCCGCAAATTGCTAAAACCACGGGGTTTCAATTTAACAAAAACCTGAAGTTTTTGGTGCAAGAGTGAAGAGGGAAATAAATGTCAGTGTAAACTTGCAAACGTTGAATAGCGAAATTTATGTATCTGTGAGCCCTGAACTCCGACATATGGTATACAAAGAGGGCTGATATACGGCCGCTTTAAGCTAGTACAGGCCCTTTGGAGGAACGCTACCTATGATTTGATCACAACCAGATTTTCCGACGAAATTTATGGCCCAAAATATACTTTACTGCCTGTATTATATAAAGATTTATTTTCATACATCAGCGCAAGTAACATATTGCTTTGTAGTGAGCGAAATGTTCATTCGACTATTAACTTTACAGAGTAGCAGCGTTTTGTTCAGAAACGTATTTGTGGATAATCTGTTTTTTGTCGCAAGTAGAATACAACTTCTTGTTATAATGAAACTTTTCCAACGTATTATTTCACTGTCAAATTTATCAAGGCTAACTTCAATTTAGTTTTTTTTATTCATGTGAATAATGGATAACTACGAAGCTCTGGAAGGGACACATAAAATAAATATTTTCTATTTCTAAAATTCCGTGTTAAAACTAGGAATTTTAAGTCAAACTTCCGAGTTAAAACTCGGAGTTTTAAAATTCCGTGTTATAACTCGGAAGTTTACGTCAAAATTCCGAGTTATAAGTAAGAATTTTAAAATTCCGAGTTTTAACTCGGAATTTTAAAATTTCGAGTTAAAACTCGGAATTTTAAAATTCCGACTTGTAACTCGGAATATTACGTCAAAATTCCGAGTTACAAGTCGAAATTTTAAAATTTCGAGTTTTAACTCGAAATTTTAAAATTCCGAGTTAAAACTCGGAATTTTGACGTAAACTTCCGAGTTATAACTCGGAATTTTAAAATTCTTACTTATAACTCGGAATTTTGACGTAAACTTCCGAGTTATAACACGGAATTTTAAAATTACGAGTTTTAACTCGGAAGTTTGACTTAAAATTCCTAGTTTTAACACGGAATTTTAGAAATAGAAAATATTTATTTTATGTGTCCCTTCCAGAGCTTCGTAGATAACAGCAAATAGTATTATATAATTCTCCTGAAATTAGAGTTCCTCATAAAGAGATCAAAAATTTATAAGAAGCACTTATTGATTGAAGATAATTAAAATCAGAAATGGCTTCCATGAATATATCTGAATATTTATATAAACGATTTGATGTTTTGATTGTAGATTTATGACTTTTTAACGATTATTGGAATCGATTTATTATGTGTGATTAAACTATACAGTGCGTGTAATTGCCCATTAGGTATGTACATTCACGTAGCGCAAGAGATATGACAACACAGCAGAGCAAACTCGCCCGTACGCGAAGCATCCCAGCTCTCAGTTATTTCATTTCAGCCAGCTGGCACACGCGATGTTGTAATTCTTACTCCCTATTACTAGCCCGCCACTACACACACTGTATCCAACGGTATACTAATAGCTCCTTACAGAATATAACATGTAATATTGTGATTGATTTGATTTGATTTACCAGCGTAGAAATTTCTGCCACTCCCGGACAATACCGCTGGGGCTAGGTCGGCTGCGTTTATGCTGAGTTGGATTTAGGTCATGCTTGTTGTCAGGAACAGCTGAGTCTTTTTCCTCCTTTCCTGATTTCAACAGAGCATATATCGTTGAAAGGGCATAGCAGGATAAGCACGGTAAATCTGCCCCCAAACAAATTTTTTTTGTTATCAACTATTTGAAGGGGCTTACCCTAAATATGATTTTCCCAAAATTTCAAACCTGTAGCCGCCATATTGGAGGAGTGGTGGGTGGTTTTTGATTTTCATTTTTTAAAATTTTCTCGGATAGCGTTGTACGAAAAAATCCGAAAAAATTCACAGTTGTTACTTACATGTTGGACTATTTACCCAATCTTTTTCGTAATTTTTAACGCAAATTTCGTATGCAAAAAAATTTGCAAATTTTTGCATACAATTTTTTGGCACCCACTTCAAGAAAGAAGGCCACTCATCTTAAATTACTCATTTATCAAGCCTATTCTCAAATTATTTTCATATTTTTAAAAGATGTGGAAGCTAGTTAAAAAAACGAAAAACTGCATTACCGACCATTCATTTGGACGCATGTCTTGTTGACAAATTTACAGGATGTTTCATTAATAATTGGACATACGCTAACTGGAGAATCCTTAGTCCAAAATATGAAGATTTAACCTGAAAAAAATTTAGAGTGGCCTTCTTCCTTAAAGTGCCAAAAAATTGTATGCAAAAATTTTCATTTTTTTTTTGCATACGAAATTCGCTTTTAAAAATTATGAAAAAAAATTGCGTAAATAGTCCGATATGTAAGTAACAACTGTGATTTTTTTCGGATTTTTTCGTACAACGCTATTCGAGAAAATTTTAAAAAACGAAAATCAAAAGACCCCCCCACCACTCCTCCAACATGGTGGTTGCAGGCTTGAAATTTTGGGAAAATCATATTTATGGTAGGCCCCTTCAAATAGTTGACAACAAAGAAAATTTTGTTTGGGGGTAGATATTACATGCTTATCCTGCTATGCCCTTTCTTTGTGGTATTGTCACATGTCAAAAATAAATAATTATTTTTCTATGCAAATTTGGCAAATTATCTTAGCATATTCCCTATAAATAAATACAAAAATAGAAAACCTAAATTAAAGGATTTCCAAATTTAAATCTATAATAAATAAACTAAATTTATTGCCATTTATTATTTTTCAATCTATAAAACATACAGTAGTAAAGAATTTAAAATGTGACAAAGGATATAGAGTGTCGGATTACAATTACTAATTAATAACATCAGGCCATAAGCTTCGGAACTCTCTATTACGTATGAAGGGAATATGGAAGGAAATATGCTGATTAAACATTTCTCAAACATATAAATAGTCCAGAATGAATGGACAGTGGCAGTCCATCTCCTCCTGACATGTGCTTGTGGTAAGAAAACTTTATTTGTTATTTAATTTATATTTTGTGACTTTGTTGTTTGGCTGCAACCATTATTTGATTAATAAATGTTATTGACTATTTAATTGTGTTTAATAATTTTCTAACAGAAAAAAACCTCTCGCAGGCCAAGTGGCCCTTATTGTGGCCGTCTTGTTTTGGCGGTCGTGACAGTATTTGTTTTTTTTTTTTTTTTTTGTTAGCTAACAGTGGGCTCGAACCACCTTTAAATGAAATATGTATGCACTCTCTCAATTTCTACGGGAAATGGTAGCTTTATCTGTCCCGAAACAATTCCCGTAAAATCTGGAATCATTCCCTTCGCCGTTTTCTAGAAAATTCACTTTTATATATATTTTTTTGAAAACTGATTTTTTGCATTGATAAAAACAAGAATCTACGTCATTTTTGAAGCCTCTGAATACCCGGACATATTTGAAACAACCTATCAGTTAAGTATCAGTTATCTTCTTCAGTCCGTGATTCTTACGTTTATAAAATAGACAGACAGTATCTATTTTCATCGTGCGTTCTTGCATGATTTGCATTGCATTTGCATTTTGCATAATTTCTTTGATTTTAATCATGGTCACAGAAAATTTTCACTCTTGGAGTCTTGGATTGTTTGCCTAGTGAAGTCTAAAGAGTAACTGACCGAGCGACGCCAATATTCTTTGGCAGTGATGACGGTCTCAGATATCTTAGGTCGAGCAGGACTACTGCTCTTTACCCTAGTACATCGCTGTAGACCTGGACCGGCCTCGTACGGGGTGGGCGAGCTTACTTTACATTAACCCCACTCACAAATGTGAGCGGTGTGGATGATTTCGGCCCACCTCCCGGGGTCCTGGCCTTTTGGACCTTGCTGGCTAAGGCCTTTATTTTCTGGCGCTCTTCTGTCTTGATGATCTTTCTTCGCCAGTTTGTCACCCCCTGGGTAGTCATCTGTCTATTCGGAAACTTTGGGGTATTTTTGGCTGGGATTGACTGCCGGTATGCAGAATGTCAATTGACATCCTGCCATCCGGATCATCGGTTAGGTAGGAATGAGCTATGTAGCTCGAGGAAGTGCAGACCTAAGTGCTTTGGTAGCACTTTCGATCTGCACGGAGCTAGGTGACTACGGGATGGCATTTCGTCCGATACCTGCAGGGTAGTGGGTGGGTGGTTGGGTTATCGTCATCTCTCTTCTGTGGGTCTTCATCGGTGGTGGTATAGTTCTCATACTCACCTGTTATCTGACTGAGCGAATGGAAAGTCTACTCAGATGGCTAATAGAGGCGCTCGGATTTCCCTATAGTAAATCCAGTTACGCAAATAGTAATGTTATTCATTGGTTACATCATCCATGCGTAATGAATAGATACTTCAAAAAAATGTGATAATATTGATATTGGTCAATAGTGGCAGTTGTTTTATTATCTACCCATGATCAATTTCCAACTGTCACGATGGAATTAAAAATTACGATAATGTCAGAATTATAACGATACATTACTTTATAACTAACAAAACAGTGAAACACACATACATTATTGTAACAAACTCAACATTATTGAAATAATAAAACACAAATGATTTCAACTGAATTATTCATGTTTTTTTTAGAACAGAGTACCTCGTCAAAATTTGTCAGTCGAGTATGTTAATAATCTTAAAGTTGGAGCAGCTGCTTCACGTATACAAGAACAAGAAACATATGAGAACAGGAACGCGTGTTCAGATAAAGTAAATATTGACAAGTTGGTTATTTACTTTTAAAATATCATTTTATATTCTCTTTTCATACAAATCTAAGTTCCATGTAAATAAACAGCATAATAACCACTGAAAACGTTTTCCCCTACAAACTGATTCAGTTATTTCTGCAAATTATTTTGGTAAGAAATACTCAACTGTTTATTTATTAAAGTGTCTTGTAACTTCTACGCGGGACATAAGGCTTCCGGTGTTTCCATCAGGTCTATTCTTATGATCGTCCTGCAGATTTATGTATTGAGGATACCGGGTGACTCAGCCGATAAGGACACTCTTCTGACTTTTGAATGGGCGAATGGATTTTTTTCAAATTGGGTGTAGTGATATGGGATGAAGTTTTCAATTATATGATGTAAAAAACCAAAATGGTCGACTTGCGGTTTCGATGCAATTGACATATATATCAAATTTTTAAATGAGACAACCTGTATATTTTTGCATATCTGAATACGAGAGGTCAACCGCACCGAAAATTTTGTACACCAGATTTCCTCTTTGACGAAGATTACACAGATTTCCTCCAGATTTCCTCGGATTTCCTTCAGATTTCTTCGGATTTCTTTAAGATTTCCTCGAATTTTTTTCAAAAAAATTTTTGAAGAGCGGGGGTGGGGGAAGAAAGCCGAAAAGCAAAGGATTTTCTGAAATTTCCTAAGATTTATTAGGATTTCCTAAGATTTCTTCGGATTTCCTTAAGATTTCTTCGGATTTCTTTATGATTTTTACAATTAATTATTTTTTATTTATCTGGATTTATCATGATTAGATAATATTATTTAGGTATTATGCAAATCACAACTTACTGTGTAAGTTGTGATTTGGATAATACCTAAATGATATTTTCTAATCTTTAAGGTTTCCTCAATTTTTTTTCAAAAAAAATGTTTGAAGAGCGGGGAGGAGAGAAATCCGAAAAGCAAAAGATTTTCTGGAATTTTCTAAGGTTTATTAGGATTTCCTAAGATTTCCTGAGATTTCTTCGGATTTCCTTAAGATTTTTTCGGATTTCTTTATGATTTTTACAATTAATTATTTTTATTTACTTGCATTTATCATGATTAGAGAATATTATTTAATTATTATGCAAATCACAACTTACTGTGTAAGTTGTGATTTGGATAATACCAAAATAAGTTTCCTCAAATTTAAAAAAAAATGTTTGAAGAACGGGGAGGAGAGAAATCCGAAACGCAAAAGATATTCTGGGATTGCCTAAGATTTCTTCGGATTTCCTAAGATTTCCCCGGATTTCCTAAGATTTCCTGGGATTTCCGAAGATTTCCTCGGATTGCCTAAGATTTCCTCGGATTTCCTTCTGAGTGTACACCAGATGTCCTTCGCGGTTTGCCCCTCGTCTGGATATTAGTGGTCAGATTACATATGATCTGATCCTTTAAAATATTATCTCTTCAGATACTAACATTAAACACGATTTATTCTTCATTAAGCTCTACGAGATTGGTTTTTCAACGAAAACTATTTTTTTTAATGGAACACCTATGGGACGACCTATTATTTAATTAAATATTTAAATGGCGAAGAAAATGGTATGCATAATGTTTACCTTTTCTTTGTACTAAGTTTATAATTAAAAAAAGAAATGTTTTGATATATTTTTTAAAAATATTTTTTGAATGTACCCTACACAGGGCGTCTGAAGAACGCGATATCAATTTATTTATTAAAGGGCGCCAGATGCGTTCTCCCTTGTTCGTATGTAGTTGTCCACTGCCAGGCGGTTTTATATATATTTTATAAGTTGTTTGTCAGACGAGAAAGGTAAAAGCTGAACATACCCTAGGTTGCTAACGGCGCTCTCCCCACAACTGGTTTCTCTCTTGCTTCACATATTTTAAGGTCCCTGCTTGGAGGATGAACAAAAAATACATCATAACCTCAGTTCCTTATAATAATATCCTTTTAGTCCACAGTTCATTATATCAAATAGTTGTTCAACTTTTAGATTTCCGCCATTGTACCAGGTTTTACGTAAATCTACAAAAAATTTGCTGGCCTTATTGCATCTTAATTAAAAAACATCATGCAATGAAATTGTTATCATTAACAGCATTGACGACATGAGCGAGAGTATGCTGTATAATTTGTTTGTAAAAGCAAATTGTTCAGTGGGCACCTTTCTCAATAAAAGTCTCAGTTCATTCTTTTGTCGTAGAAAGCATTCTTCGGCTGATTCACCAAGGCTGTCTTTCGATGTGAAATGGTATATGACATGATAGGAAGTTATAATAATAACCCGTTGTTTGGGAAAAATCGAGAACTAAAGGATGAGTGTCCACAACATAAAAAAAACCCTGAAAATCAATCAATCATGCCAACATATTGTTACTGGTGTTATGTGTTATTAAGAGATTAATAAAATATGTAAATATAAAAGTGTATCAACGTTGCGCTCATAGTTAAAACATGACGAGAGAAACGTTCAGGGGAATTTTTCTTATGTTGTGGACACTCAACCTTTTTAGTACCGGCGACTCTTCAAAATCGGCCAAATCTTCGAATATGCTCGTAATATAAAAAATTTTTGCCAATTTTTGTTCACCTTATACTTATGCTTATGTAGCTTAATAAATTTAATGTGGGATCAACGCCGGACCATATAACCCAGGGTCGATCCGGTCAAACCATGAACAAACTGAATTTTGGTATATAAGTTTATGTTAGGGTCCTTAAAATACCACCAAACTCCATCGGTAATCCGCCGTACCTGTCACCCTTAAACAAAATCGGCTTTTTTTTAGTTTTTTGGCAATATCTTAAAAACAAAGCTATATATGAAAAAATATGAAGACAGAAAAATTAAAGAGCATAAAATTTCCTAATTAGCAGTTATATCTTGCTTTACCAGTGGCGGAGTTATGATATTTTTAATAACTGGGTATTTTGTAAAAATACACATTTGTGAATGTAATGTATGTTTCTAATTAGTTATGGACTGGACAGATTCCGGAATCAGTAAAAATCCATCCCCCAGTCCTGGAGTGGTAAGCTATTATTCAACCATGCTTGAACCTAAAAGTTAATCATACATGTAAACAAGATATGTATGTAGGACTTACCAGATGAAATGTCCTAAATGCATGGTCTTGAGCTGCATTTATGATCGGTGGAAGTGAAGCCAGATTAAAATATTTATTTAAACTTTGCTTTGCTACATACTGCTGGTAGAGAATGTATCTGACGTTATCTAAATCGGTACTTGTTCTATTTTTGACGTATACGGAAATAAAAGAATGTCGAAATTACGGTCCTCATTTTGTCTTTGGATATATTTGGATTGTAAAATTCTTCAAGAAGATCAAACACTTCTTTTTTTTCACAGTATTGACCAAATTGATTTTTCCTCTGTTAAACAGGCCAGATGTAGTATCACATCCGGAAATGGCGTGCATAGCAAGAAGAACATTTTTTAAAGGTCCCAACTTATGCTGCAACTTTGAAATATTAGTAATTTTATTTGGTTTTGAACTTCTTCCTGAGCGTAGTGGATCAATAAAACCATTACATCAGTATCTTCACTTACTACAAACACGGCCCCTTCACACGTTTCACTAAGTGCTGTAACAGTTGTTGCTATAAGCGTATCCGCATCACTATCTGAATATACAATTTTAATTCCCTTTTCCGACAACGACTTTCCAAGTTGTATAATAAGACATTGCTTATTTGTTGTGTTGGATAAAAAATCTTCTCGTGGAAATTTGACAACTGATGAATTAAAGATTTCTACAGTTGGTGCCGTTTTCCTATCCATGGAACTACGATTTTGTTTTATTGTTTTTGAACTTAATTGCACTTGTACTTAATTGCACTTAATTGCTAGTATCCATCAATTTGTAACAGAAACTCCAAGGATATTTAATATAATTATTTTCTATTCTATTTCTATTTGCTAATACAAAATAATGTATGAAATTTGAAACATAGTACTCTACTGGTATGCTTTTTATTTTTAATTTATTGACGTAATAATGTATTAAATGTATTTACCAAAATATCCATATACATTGTTATAAATATTTAATGTCAAAATCCAATAAGTAATGGCTAGAGAATATTTTTACAGAATACCCAGTTATTAAAAATATAATAATTCCGCCACTGGTAAAGCAAAATATAACTGCTAAACGTGATTTTATAGGAAATATTATGCTCTTTAATTTTTCTTTCTTCATATTTTTTCGTATATAGCTTTGTTTTTAGTATTTTGCCAAAAAACTAAGTGTCTGTTTTTCACCTCTTTCAGGGGTTGTCTAGGGGTGACAGGCACTGCGAATTACCGGTGGGGTTTGGTGGTATTTTAAGGATCCCAATACAAACTTATGTACCAAATTTCAGCTTATCTCTAATTTGTTCATGGTTTCCTATACAAAGCTTCAGATCGACCCTGGGTTAATAGCCTACAGTTTGCAGCAGGTTTGACAGAAATTGCTTAAGCTACGCAGAGTAAATCATTGAACAAATATAAACACAAAGACATGGGGTCGAATAGAGAACCTCCTCCTTTTTTTAAATTTTATGAAGTCTGTTAAAAAGGGCGCCTGTCAAAATTTGGAACTCATCTTTATTTCTCTGCGCGGCTACTTGCCAACTTAGGATGGTTGACTAGTACTTTGTTTGGCAGAAATTTTATTGGTGATCTTCTTGATGATTTTATAGAGTTTTCTTGTTCTGTGAGACATCGTTTATAATTAATATAATTTAAATTAATATGGCCTTACTGTAGTAATGTGGTATTGTGTTCGACCACAAAACGTGATAAAACGGAGAATTTATCCAAATATTAATTAAATAACATTAATGGGAGCAATTCATTAAAAATAATTAAACGAGCCTGATGAAATC
This sequence comes from Rutpela maculata, assembly GCA_936432065.2. Classification (NCBI taxonomy): domain Eukaryota; kingdom Metazoa; phylum Arthropoda; class Insecta; order Coleoptera; family Cerambycidae; genus Rutpela; species Rutpela maculata. The sequence continues at coordinate 133,640,973 of OW386289.2, forward strand.
ATACCGGTTATGTTTTCAGCAAAAATAGCAGTAACAGCCGCATCGAAACAAACAGGTCTTTTTGAAATAATTTTAAATTAAAAGTTATCATCCTATTGTGCTACAAATCAGTGATGTATATAATTTTAAGCCGGAGTTTCATTTTAATGTTTCTTTTTTACATATGCGACTTTGTGATCTGGGATATATAATAGTTCATATTTTATTTTATTGAATTAATTTGAAAAGCAATATTTTAGTAAAACGAGTTATAAAATTGAAATACTAATTGTTTATTGTTTTGACCTGTATTGTTGTGGCCTAGATTTATTATAAAATCATCAGCTCAGCGTCAAATTCAAAATACATCTATACAGAATTTCTAATTTGCAATTTTTGACAAGGTCTTATTCTAAATTAACAAAATTTAAACAAATAATTTATGGCAAATCACAGAAGAGTATGCGTTCGATTATAAGAATTAAAATATATAAATATAAATTGTTTAGTAGTCGAGAGCGGTAGCGCAGTTGGCTAAAGCGCATTCTGGGGTGAAACATAACTAATCAACTGCCTGCCTTTGGGTTCGATTTCCACTTCAGACTCTCAAAAACGTAGAAGACACAGATTTATTTGACAAAAAAGGCGAAGATCGACGGTTGAATCCAATTTTATTTTTAAACGTAGCACGGTCTAGTAGAACATAGGTATCATGTATGTTTGTACGTGTGTATGCACATATGTTCACACCCAAAAGGTACCGACGGTGCAATTGGATGTGGTTTTCAGTAAAGTGAGGCACATAAGCCGGTAAAATTTGTAGGCGATATCATCACAACTACAAAGTAAAACGATAGGTAGGAAAGAGAAATTAATATTTTAAAAGGATTTCTAATCCCTCGCCATTTTTTTTTTGTAATTAAAATCTGCATAAAAAATTATATTACGTTCATGTTCTATGAATTCTTAACTTGTAATCTGACAGAGAAAATTAATTTTTACAATTATAATACAGCGGTGAGAGCATAAATCATGGGGTTTAGTCCGAATAAGTGCGGGAGTTTTGAAACTTTTGGAATCTGTAAATTTCGATGCCCTGAATGAAGTAAGAGAAAATGTAAAATGTGATCTCAGCCGCCGGCGCCGCCATATTGAAAAAATGGCGCACAAAAACAGTTTCTTTCATACCTGAAAATCCTCAAATATAGTTGATTTTACTTGTCTGCTATGCATAACTCAATGTTTAATACTCGTTTCCACACCACCTTGAGGTAGAGTATATGGCGCTTTTTTTACGTGGTTATCTCCTATAGCATTCATTCAGGACATATTATCAAGTCCAGGAGTGGCAGGGGGTTTGTAAAAATTTTGAAGAATGTGGCTGGAAACAGAGTAAAGCTGGGCTTTCACCAGTAACAATGCGGAAAGATCCTGGTTCTGAAAAGCTACTTAAATGTTTTTCCTGAAAATGCAAGAGAGGGTCCAGTGCAGAATGTGGTTGTAGAAAGGCAGGGTTAAACTGTTCTGTAAATTGCAAATTTTGTAACTGACAAAGCTGCGACAATGTACCAGCAACAGTCGACCAGCTTTATGACGACGAAGAAGTCGACTCTCCAGTCGAAACGAATCAGTGGAAAGCGCAACGGAAGCAATTTCCGAAGACAGTATTGTTGAAGACTACAACGAACCTGGACCTTCGACATCAAGCACCTAAAACGCCTCAAGAAGCAGGCTATAGGGGACAACCACGTAAAAAAGGGGCCATGTACTCTACCTCAAGGTGGTGTGGAAGTAATATTGAACATTGTGCTATGCATAGCAGACAAGTAAAATCAACTATATTTTAGGATTTTCAGCTATGAAAACAAATTTTGTCTCAACACAAAAACACTCCTTCATAAAATCGCACTTAATTGAGAAATTACAAAAAAAATAATTTTGTCAAGAATGCTTGACTTCGATCGGCTGCTGCACCGAAACTATTCAGTTCAACGAAAAAAATGTATAGGATATATTTTGCAGAAAATTTAATTTTCTATTATTTTTATAGGAACATTTTTTGCCGTATGAGACACCGGAAGCGAGATATTTAAAAGAATATTTGTGCGCCATTTTTTCAATATGGCGGCGCCGGCGGCTGAGATTACATTTTGCATTTTTTTTTATTTCATTCAGGCCATCGAAATCTACAAATTACCAAAGTTTCAAAACCTCCGCACTTATTCGGACTAAGAATTTACCTATCGACTGTACTATTATGTCCTAACCCGTGTATTAATCGAGTGATGGGATTTTATTTCATAATTTTTAAGGACTTTTGTGTTTTTTTTTTAATTTTTAATTTTTTTAATTGTCATTTCTTTTTTGTCTTTCCATCTATTATATTTTTCAAAATCCCCGCTGTACAGAGAAGTAAATTTATAACATGCTGTTTATCGTTTAACAAAAATAAATTTATTATAAATTGTATTGTGTGGACGTTAGAAATATACACTACTGTATGTGGCAAGTTGCGTTTTCTCTCCATATATATGACAGTAAGTAGGTGCCAGGTCTACAAAATTATGAGAATCCATCAAGAAATAAAAAATCCCTTCCCCGCGTCAACGCCAGAACGGACTGTAAATAAACGAAATTCAAATCCGGAGTCATTTTAGAATTGATCTGCGCTGTACAGTGCGTGAACACCAATCGTTATGAAAAATCCCTGAGGAGAAATGTGTATTTACCATTTCAAAATATGTGATATACATACAAATACGGCGAAATATGAGGGTTACAATGGATAACGAAATTCTTTATAAATGAGTTTTTGTCAAAGATATCACAATATGCTTTTGCAAAAAGTGCTTCGACTGAAAGGTAAGTTTAGCTTCAGCTGTCCTGTACATGTGGACCATTGAGCGCAAGATCCAAGGTTCCAAAGTATTCATTGTATGTTTTTATAATTCATTTTTCATTCTACTAGTATTACTTTCCTATGCTCATATAAGAAAATATTAATAGTCATGATTTTTTTCTATTATAAATAAATAATAATAATAACAATTTTATTGGTCGAGTCTACTCAACGTTAGGTTAAACTATAAAATATATCTTACACAAGAAGCGTACTCTATAGATTGTTATTTTGTTTATTAGTTTTTTTCACGGAAACCAAAACGGCAGGTTGCAAGTGTGATGTATCGTTGAAATCGGAATTTTTACTGCATTTCAATGGTTCGATTAAAAATTGTAAGTAATCATAAAATAAATAAGTTGTTATGCCAAAACGGCACTAAACGTAATCCGATCTCAACCAAAACCTTTTCAGATCTTCTGGAGCACTAAAGAAACCCTGTTGCAAAGTTTCATCCAAATCCGTTTAGTAGTTTCGCCGCTGCCGCGCTAACATGCATACACACACATTCACACACACATAGATATTTTCCAAAAAGCATTCTTTTGGGCTCCTAATGTTATCTCAATTTTCTATTTTGGACCAATTTTAGCAACCTGTCCCAGTTTTGTGGGGAGGTTAATAAAAAATGCTGTTTTTCGTTAATATATAGTATCACCAGATGCTCATTTTTTTGTGTGTTTAAAACATTTGCTTTAGAAAAAAAAATCCGTCCGTCATATTTGAGATAGTTTTCAATTTTTTAATTTTGTCTGCAGATTCGTAATTAGCGATCCAAGAAACATAAATATCTTACATTTACAAAATAATCAGCAATATTTTCTCAAATATTAAATATCAAAATATAGGGGTGGTTTTCACCTCTTGAGGGTAAAAGCAAGTGTTGGGTTAGGTTAGGTTATTTTATTTTCTCAAATATCAAGTATCATAATATAGGGGTGGTTTTCACCTCTTGAGGGTAAAAGCAAGTGTTGGGTTAGGTTAGGTTATTTTATTTTCTCAAATATTAAGTATCATAATATAGGGGTGGTTCACCTCTTGAGGGTAAAAGCAAGTGTTGGGATCTTATAGAAACTGAAGATGATACTTTTTACTACAATAATTGCTCATAAAAAATTATCATTGCATATGAGATTATTCCGAAATTTCATATATTTTTAACCTCTAGTTACTGTACTATCAGTGTACTTTTGGTCCTTTTTTGTAAATCCATCAAAATCAGAAAATTAGCGATTGCAACACCGGTTAACCAGTTAACCGGTTAACCGGTTATTAGGACAAGAAACACATGACGATAATTACCGGTTATTTTAATTTTTTACCGGTTATTTCGGTAAATTCTGAACTTAGATATGTCACGTATTCAACGTTTCTATTTATGTCACTAAATACAGAGTGACTGTCCCAACACTGAGCACTTTTAACAATAAATAAATAATATTATAAAAAGTAAAATCCAGACACCAAGCCCCAAGAAATACAAGTAAGAGAGACATTGACAATATCGTGCTATAGGAAATTGAATATTTCACTGCCGCAAATATCCGTAGAATACATTTAGAAGAATGTTATTACCACTTCTTATTAATTTATCGACCCACCAATATCGATTGAGGAAGGACATCTTCAGCTGGTGGTATTCTATGCACAAATATCAGACGACTAACAGATATAGCTTTGAAAAACTAACCCTTTTAACAGGCCGGTTTTAAAAAATATTGTATTTTTAGATTAGGTATTCAGTAAATGCCCTATTTGAGTTTATGTTTATAATTTTTGTTATTTAAGTTGATATTTTTGTTATTTACAGAATAATTATTTATTTAAATTTATTTCATTTATATTTTTTTCTTCTGATACAAAACCTTTGGTTTGTTCATTATATTAAATATACGTATATAATAGCATATTATTCAACGAGCATATAATGATGGCTATTATTCACGAGGGTGAAGTTAAGACACGAGCCGTAGACGAATGTCGTAAATCACCAGAGTAGCCATTATATGCGAGTAGAATACTATACTTTGTCCACGACTATTAGATATTTTTGTTAAATTGTTTACTGAAGAAATTAATTAATGAATTATTTATATTATTCTTTTTGAGTAATATGTAAATTATTGTAAATAACGTTGACGTTTAAATTTAATTTAACAAGCCGTTCTTTGACACACAACGGCCTACTCAATCAAATTTAAAAACGAAATTGCATGATAAAAGAGAGTCTGTTTCTAAAACGCTAAATAAAGTTATCTATTCATAAATTTGATAATAACAGTAAAATTGTTCACACAATTGTAGCTATGACAGTTAACGAATAATTATATTTATGGTTTCAGAAAGTAGCCATAAATTCTACTAAAAAGTTGCGAGATTGCACTTGAATTGAGAAAATATCTGCCCGTGACTTCTTATAAACAACTGACTGTCCTTATTATTCACTAGTAAAAATTACCGGTAAATACCGGTTAACCGGTTATTTACATTTTTATTCACCGATTTACCGGTTATTAAAACTTCCGGTAAATTGCAATCCCTACAGAAAATGGAAAATGTGTTCATTTTCAAACTATGTAACTTTCATCAGATTTATTTGAGTAAAAAATATTTATTTTTTTATCAGTGCGAGCACCTTAGAATATTATTAGTATCCATCAAAATGTGACATGGAAATATTAGCTATTAATAGAAGCAATCGCTGTAAAAATACCAATAAAATGACGCACGCCGATTTAGCACTATCACAGAGAGTAGTCAGTCGATTAGGTTCCTGTTCAGACAAAGAACAGCAAATCTGAAAAGTCCCGTTTCGTTTTTGTCCATTTTATTTTATTTGCACAAAACCACGTTTTAAACGAGTCAACAACGCTTACTTAATATAAGGATTGTATTTTTATGTAAAATACTCTTTGAAGTTTTAAAACAAGAAACGTTTTATTCTTGTCTCTCTTTAAGCTGTTCGTTGATTATAAATTTAAATGTGACGTAAATGCTATGGCTCTATAGCAGCTCTTTAGCCTTCCTAATTAGCTATTTATCCACCTTAATTATGTTCCTAAAAAAGCATATGCAGCTACATAACAATTGAACTATCACTCCGTATACCTTATTACTATCTAACAATGATATACCAAAGATAAATTATAACAGTTCACACAGAATGAGATTCCTGAATCATTGGACTGCTAATTACTCCACTTTTTTAAATAAAAAAATACCAACTTTGACAGTACCAAAAAACTGCTGGTTTGTGAGTTATTATGATATGCAAATTAAACACGAGGGAATTTGTAATATATAAGGTGGATTCTATATATTTGTATAAAGATTATGAACAACAAAGAATCTTAAATTGATATAACTGCCGACAAAATTATCAAAAATATCAGTACATAAAAATGAATCTTTTCAGGTAGATAAGTTTGTAATTTTGTATTTTTTAGAATTTTCTTTATATTTTCGGATGATACCAGAGCCACAAAACTTGTTCAGAATTTTTGCCTGTCTCAAAGGGGTTCATTTGGGCTAATCTTTGACAGTAAATTTAAATGATCGCAATATATCTACATGTAAAATAGTTTAAATACCATTAAGTGCCTAGATCACACTAAATGGGGCGGAGATGTGGGAGTTGTACTGAGAATGTACAAGTCCTTCAGTCCCCTTTGTTATCAAAAATCGACTGTGGATGTGTAGTCTTTTCATCAGCTAGAAGATCATTTCTCCAACGACTAGGCCCTATTCATCACGCAGGCATTAAGTATGCTACTGGTGCGATAATCAATATATGCAGTGAATCCGGGACGGCACCTCTCAAAACAAGGCGAGAACGTATATGGTGAATGTAAGAGCCCAAGCTAACCACAATAATAATATTCTTATGATTAAAGAAAGAAGCAGGTATGACCAATGTCCGCCCATAATAACCAGACCATCTAGAATGCGCGTCCTAAAATTCTTGATTGGCTGTTTCCCTCAGATGCTCAAACTTGGCTATTATGAGATACTTCCGTGAACTATTATTACCCTGCCGCTTAGAGTTGACTTCCATGAGCAAATAAGAGACTCCTCCGTTACGTCGTTACAATGCTGTCATAATTTATACAGACGAATCCAAGACAGAGGCCGGAGTCAGAAGTTCTTTCATTGGAAGTAGTGAAGAAATTCACTGTTGGGCTCTCCTAGTCAGACAACAATATACACAGCCGCGCACTGTATGCTATGTGGCTGTGGCAGTCTCTGTACTATTTCCACATTTTAAATGTTGTATTGAAATTTCTGATTGTATGTGACTCGCTTAGTATTATCTTAAGTATTCGTTATGTATTCTCTAGTGATCTTCTCGTCCAGCATATACACTTGCCAGCTTGCAAAGTCTCCGAAATCAAAACAAAATAGTAACATTTATATAAGTTCCCTGGTCTTGATCTGGTCTGGTATAGTCCTGGTCCTGGTAAGTCATATAGGTATTAAAGGCAACGAAATAGCCGATACAGTAGTGCGGAAAGCTGTCCGCGACTTGGCCGTTATTGACTTTCGTCGAATGAGGCCGGATGATGTAAAAACTGTCTTAAAACACACATTATCGATGATTGGCAACAGGAATGAAGTCATACAATTGCAAAACTGAGACCTATTAAACCATCTGTTGCACCCTGGAAATCTATTCCGCTCACAAAGAAAGAACGTGTACTCACCTGTTTAAGAATAGAGAACTCGTTCGTAATCTCGTCACATCTGTTAGGGGGAGAGGATGCCCCGCAGTGTAGCCACTGTAACACCTTTTACTGAAAAACATATCCTTGAGGAATGTCCAAGTTTTACACTTACACCAACGCAAGAAGAAGACAACTCAGATGCCCAGATGCTGAGCAACAGCGGAAATAGTATCGCAGTTTTGTTAAGAAAATAGATCTCTTTATAAACTGCAATACGGTTTCTTCCCTTTACTACCTTTCTCTATTAATTGTTGTAACATAACTGTTGTATAATTATTAATTGTGCTGTCTAAACAAATAGGCAAATGGATAGTGAAGATTCGACCAATAGCCACAGAAAAAAACAAACTAGGTAAAGTTTTTGTTTTTTTAGAAAAGATAAGATCATTTCTATCTGCATCATAAAACGTGTAGGCACATATAGAAACATTTTTTCAAAAGAAAATGAACTTCTGGAAAAACTCTTCTTAGTTTCACACTTCCTATATAAACTAATTTGTATTGCAAAAAGCAACTCCTCGCTGCTCGTAAACGTTAACAATTATTATGTTTTGGGTCCTTTTTGTTTTTTCACTGCTTCCAGAGAATTTACTTTGCCGACGACCGCAGCCTCTTGAAGTAGATGGTGTCACTTCAGTTTCATATTGGGGTTAAATACCTTCAAGACACAATCCGTTTTTGTGATATTAGGTTTATCTTTGGGAAACTTACTCTCCAAAATTTCTAATTATTTTCATTATGGCACCTTCTACATCTTTATTCATATCCATCCATATTAAAATATCGAAGAATATATGAATATATATTCATAAACTTTTCCAATTTTCGTCTCCTTACTCAGTCAAACTTCGAAGAGATCATTTCGCCAAAAAGCAGAGTAAAAATATCATCTGCAATTCGCTGCACTAGAGTAAGAGATAGCCTTTCAAGTGGATAAATATTTTTTTATAGAAGTCCACAGCAATCGAACTTATTTCTAAGAGTACGAATATTTTGAAAACTGTATAGTAAAATTAAATCTGTCTCTAATCGTAAAGTAAAGACGTTCGCACAAAAAAGTTGATCATACCTGTGTCCAAATTTAATAATTTATAATCTTTACAAAATATCTGACTGAAAAATGAAAATGTTTAATGAAGTATTGTACTTTCCTACGTTTATTCAAGAAGTAAATTAGTTCCATGAATTTGTAAGAGCCCTTTGTTTTTCTTTTAGCGGTGCGGCGAAAGGTCGCTGCACTCAGGCCTTGTGTCCCATTGTGCTACCACTACGAATTTAGGGAATTCCCTCTCAGGTAGGATTCTAACCCAAAGGCCAAAATCCTTTCTATGGGAGCATTCCCTATGTCCTCCAGCACCGGAAAACCAATGCCGAAATGTTTGTGCCTCAAGTTCATAAGACTAGGCAGGAAGTTAGGACGTGGATGGAAGTTCCTTCCTCGTCCATGCAGAACCGCAGTCGGGGTTGTCAACCACCCCTATACTGTGTTGCTGTTTTTTGAAAGATGCAAATCAGCCAAGAGACCTACAATGATTCTGACATGATTCCTGCTTAGTCTCAGCATATGTTCTGCTCGCTTCGGCAAGGGCCCTGAGATGAGGAGCTTCGCTTACCAAAGTCCTGGGTAGGAGGCCCAGAAGTCAAATAACTGAAAACGAGTCCAGTTTTCTATTAACTTCTTGGCATTTGATCTTGGGTAGCCGAGTGCCGGCTCCGGACCCAGTAGGGGCTGCTGAGAGCCCCCTGAGACCAATGCATCTGCCCACTCGTTACCCTCAATGTTTGCTGTCTCAAGGCACCTAGAGAAGTTTGATCCAATTGGATGAACCAAGGTCACAGAGAGCCTGTTTACAGTTTTTAACCAGTTTTGACTAAGAGCCTCAATTTTTTATTTTTGGTCCGGCTAGATTTATAAAATGAACCATTGTATATCTGTCTGAATGTTAGTTCGACCATAACATATTTTGATAAAATTTTGTACACGTATAGACGTATTTAGAGAATAGGCTTTTTTAAATCGAGGGTGGTGGAAACTTTAAAAAATAGTAGAAAAAGTGGCGAGAACGTGGAAAAATAGAGGAAGGTGCTGGGAAATTGACGGCATATTGGGGAAAATAGTGGAAATGCGGGAAAATGATGGGAAAGTGGGCAGAAGTGTGGAATGTTATTGAAGGTAGTTTTGGGAAAAGTGCTGAAAGATGGTAGAAAAGTAAGAGAAGATAATGGAAATGTGATAACATGGTGGCAGTGGTGGGAAGGTAGGACAATGTGAAGGGAGATGATGAAAAATTGGTAATAGTAGTGGAAGGATGGTGGAGGAGAAAGCGGTATGGTGGGGTAGTATGGAATATAGTGAAAGAAAGACGAGGATCCGCCCAACGGTAGCCGTCGACATAAGCCTGTTAGTCTCATATTGTGCCTTGTGTGTTTATTTCAGAAGATACCGTATCGTTTGTGGAATAGCGTATAAAATTCGTATTGTAAAATTGTTTTAAAATCGAATTCTTTACCAAGAGTATAAGTTTTTCAGTGTATTTTGTGAAAGTTTATTTTGATGCAGTTTTAATTTGAATTGGCCGAATAAGAAAATAGCACTGTTTATTTTGCATGCATATAAATAGCAAGTTCACTCTATTTTAATAGTTGAATTAAAGGACATTATCGAACGGAATAGAGTACATTTTTGCCAGTTTTAAGATAATTCTCCTCTAAGTGTAACAAATATTTTTTCTCAATTAAATGCAAACAGTGAAGCAATTAGGCCCGACACAAACGCTTCTATTGATGTACGTGATTTTCTTACTACTCTGTCAGGCACCCCGTTATTCACCATAGCTATAGGAATCTAAGATAAGATAAATATCTTATGCAGATTGAAATGCACGAGTATTTTGTCCTAGTTTAGCTATAGAGTAACAGAGTAACGAGACGCAGGAGCCATATAGAAGTTAGAAATAAGCCACGCTCCGCTGATAGATAAACTGGTAACGAGTTTCTTTTGAAAGTATTGACATCGTAGATTCTAGAAATCTTTAAAAATATATTGACGTAATTATTTCTCGATTGTGTATACCTCCAAGAAAGGAACAGGTTTCTGTCTGAATGTATTTGGAGTTATTATACTATTAATTGTAGTTTAAGTGAGGTACAACAGTTTCTATTCTGAATAATAATCTACGATTTTTGTCAGCGGTCTTAACTGTTAATGATATGTATTCAAGGAGAGGAAGATACGTCTCACACTTATATGCTGGACAGCAAAAGGTTAATATTTTTTTAATATTAAAATTTTATTCTAGTTAGCTTACAATTTAAAGTCGCTCCGAATGTGCAGACCAAGCTAACGCCCTGACCACTATGTTACTATTATAATTCTTAAATAATAATTTAAAGTTTGTAGCCGCTGCACTAAATAAAAATCGTCCGAAAAAGTACAGAGTACTTTGCAAGATTTTGCAGAATGGTGCCAGAGAAATCACTTAATAGGTAAATGCTAGTAAAAGTAAATATCGGAACCAAATCGAACAATTAAATTTTAATTTAGGACATAATAAGGCTACAAACTTTAAATTTCACTAAATTCTTAGGCACCAATATCGATAGCAAATTAAGCTAGAATGAACAAATTGGTCATGTATGTAAAAACATTTCTTACTATCTTATATTTAGACTTAAACAAACTTTAAATACAGATTCAATATTAAACGTATATTATCCAAGTATCTATTGGTAATCAGTTATAATACAGCATGGCAGCAAGCTACAGGTAGTACTCGAGTATTTACAGTAAAGAAGTGAATTAGGCATGTCACATTTAATTAGCAGTCCAAAGGAACACACAACATCTGACTTTCGCTGATATTTATCTATATAAACTGTTAATTTATGTGCACAAAAATAAAAATGGTTTTATGAAACATAACGATATTCACAATTATCCTACTCTAAATAGAAATAACATATACACAAATTACTTCGCTCATGGCTCCCATAAAAATCTCTCTATCATGCCGGATCGACTCTGTACAACCATTATGCCCCAAATATAAGTTTAAGAGAAAAATAAGTTTGCTAACGCATAATGGCACTACATGATAAGATAATCTGAGAGCATCCCACAACCCCAAACACCAAATTAATGAAAATAAATTAAATTACTATAAAATGAAAAACATGACTTTAAGAATTGTTGAATCTATTGTTATAATGTAGTAGTAACGAAACTATCATACTACAATGACTATGCCACTGTAGTAATATAAAACCAGAAACCTCACTGATATGAGATTTTCTTATAATAAAAGAATATTTATAATGAAGTATGAATTTTTTAAATTTTACTATTTATTTATAATTTAAAATATTTTTGTTATTATAATTTATTATAATCGTGCGATTTTTATTATCCATTGTAATATGGCACAAAGTGATTATGATTGTGACTTTCGTTCACCCTGTAAGTATGGAGCGAGCGTACATTCAAATTAACTATCCAACTATATTGAAGTAGGTCAAAGAGAACATTGTACGCAATACTGCGACATTAAGTTTAAATGTAAATAACGAAAAAAAAAAAAACTGAGGAAAGTAACGATCGTACTAACAACCACTTTGCGAGTGTTTGGTTCATTTTTTCCAATGTGCGACCGGTAGAGCCGGGAGCATTAGCGGTGGCCGAGAAGCGTCCCTAGAGTTTTCTCGACTCGATTACTGCTTCATTTCCACGCTATTTACGGACAGTGTGCTTTGATCAACCCCGTAATCGAAGCGATCTGCCTCTGGATTTATTCAGCCAGAGATCGCGACGGGATTTATGGACAATTAACACACATTGTCCGTCGACGCTGTGGGTCGTTTGTGCTTACTGTTATTGTCCCATATCGTTTATTCCATCGATTCTTGGGATAAAGTGTGTCGACACGTGAAGACCAGATACGAAATAAGACCCTGTTTTATTGTTAAGGAGTAAATACTCTTCGGAAAAATCATGCCGATGTTTTAAACTTTTTTGAAAAATTTCTGAAACATATCCTCATGTAATAGCTTTTTCGTGATAGGTAAATGTTAAAAAAAAATAATATAGCTTTGTTAATAGAAATAGTATAAATTGTACTACAAAGAAAATTCGTATACCCGTATACTGAATCAAAGTAATCGCTAGTAGTAATAATAATACATTAACAGTAAGAATATCAGAAATATGGTACCTCAGTGCCAGAAAACGAAGAAGTGTTGGACGTCACGATCGTAGGAAGAGATCCCCGAAACCAAGAAACCAACAAGCATCAGTAAGCGCAGATCTATATGCCAATATAGTCCTCTCCAAAATGGCCCGCAATCTTTCGAATCCATTCATTACAGATATCAACTGCATGATGTATGCCACTACACCGTTGAGGAAAACTGAAGAAACGTCAAACCCACAAAAATCTCAGGGAAAACCCTACTGGAAGAAGAAGATTTAGGACACCATGAATCATATAGTAAAGAAATAGCGATAATAATAATAATAGTAATGAAATAATAATAATAATAATGAAAGTAAGACAAGACAATCAGGAAGATGATAACCCAGTACCAGAAAACGAAGTGTTGGATGTCGCCCCCGAAGGGAAAGCTGATAACCCGGAACCTAGGAACTAACAAACAACAGTAAACGTAGATCAGGAAGCTCAAATCAGGAATAAGTTAGAGGAAGTTAAAGCCCCGAACATTTGAGGTCGTAAAAGGCTTAAGAAGATTAGACTCAATAGGAACTTCAGAAGCAAAATTAAGGAAGCCAATATATTACTTTCCAGAATGACTCGCAACCATTCGAGCTTATCCATTACAAACATCAACTGCAGCTGTGATTGTAGGAGTAAATGTTGCCACAACACCTCAGAGAAAACCTTACTGCAAGAAGAGGACTGAGGATACGATAGAATCATACAGTAAAGAAATAGCGTGTAAAAAGGGGGGTACTCGAAAAGGCCGAAAGTGTACTAAGGAAATATAGATCCAATGATGTGAATCTGGTAGAGCAGAAATTGAAGATGAAACTGCAAGCAAAAGCACAAAGACTGAGGGTACATTATACAAAAAGAAGCAACAACTATCAACACAACAAGCCCTTTGAGGACGCCAAGAAATTCTGTCGCCAAATGAACAGCCAACAGTTGAACACTGAAGTAGAGACATCGCCTTCGCAGCAACACACCAAGGACTTTCGGCGTAGAACTTTGGAGGAGGAAATCACTCACAATGAGAATGCTCTGTGGATCGAACTCGATGCACAGTTGGATTTCCGAGTGGATGAAGTAGCAATAATTGAGCAGATTCATAATTGGAATGTACCGGGAAACAGGATACAAAACTTTTGGTTGGACCGAGAGCCTGCCTATCAACAATATGCAAAATCATCACTGCTACCCTAGCAAATAAAACCTACAACCATCTTTAAAACTACCAGATATTCCCAGAAGAACCAACATGTTGTAGAAATGTTTTCAGAGGATTAAGAACCTTACAGATAGAGGAGATACAGAATCCGGGGTAAAAAATAAAGGTTCCTATTTAGAAAACGAAGATTGACCTTGAAAGGGCATTGAAAATGACAACGTCAAATCCAAGGTCACCAAGTGGTGGTCTTCGATGACCTCAACAAACTTTAAAGAAGGCATTTTCCTCATATCTCGCTCTCCTGACGAGTTAAACAGGCGTATCCATACTTTTGGGACCTCTATGTATCAAATCATTTTCATGGCAAATGAAAAAACCTTTAGTGTATTCTGAATTCATTGTCAGATGAATTATAAAATATAAATATTTTCAATATTATCTCCTAGTAGCATAAGATCCTCATCATTGTTGGTCAGTAAATACAGTTTTTTATATACTCGTGTCTTTAATTTTTTGAGTATGACGTTTATACCAAGATCTTACTGAATTGCAGTATTTTGATTAACGAAAATAAAACTAAGTCACTAACAGCTATTCTAATTGAGCCATGACAGCATTTTGTTTAACAATACACCATAGAAGAAAAATGCCTTTCATGAATTCATATAACGCAGCATCAGAATGCTAAACGCAATATCACTATTATTATGGTATATAGATTACTTATGTCTCGGCAACTTAAGTTGATTCTGTTACAGTATTTTCCAGAGAAATTAACTTTAATTTTATTATCATTGCCTCCATTTGGCAAGCTTAATTGTACTAATTAATTCAACAGATTATTACATGAAACTAATTATGATGATATAAGTGAGGTCATTTTGGTTACAAAAATAAATCGTATCAGTGCAACAAAGTCATACTGGTGACAGAATTGAATTTATTTCTTCTATGATGATAAGAAGTTACGTCTGAAATTAATAAATTAAGGAATTAGTCATTCCAGAACGTTTATATATGACCGTTCAAATTAAAAAAAATAAGTTGTAAGTAATTTTGAGATTAAACTCATTAACGATAGCTTTAAAAGATAAAAAAGTTCCCACACATTCCAAGTGACCGTATTGCGCGCACTGAAGTCTCTCTTCCGTTTGGTCGTTCAATACTCGAATTCAGTTGCTTCTATCCAGAATGGGCATAGGATCTTATTTGTTTTAAATTTCATGAGGAAAAAGTACATTCTTTTTTGAATTTTATATATGACTAATCGTTTTGCTCATAAATGCGAAAAACCGTCGTGATGGGCGATGGGGTTAGAAGGGATAACTTTCTATTTCATCTACTCCTGAGGTGAGGCTTTCGGTACTTTTTTTGGTATGTGTGTGTGCGCACGCCTATGCTTGTGGGCATAGGCATACGCACAAAAGAGCATCTTACGTATATTGTTATTTAGTTGTATGCGCTGGATTTGCATCTGACGTTAGAATTGCTCAATCAATTCGCCGTTGCAATTTTTTTCTAACTACAAAAGTAGTGGATTTTTATGGATTTTTAGCTACTTTTGAGGTTAGAAAAAATCGTGATCTGATGGACCAATTCTAACATCAAATTCGTAGTCAGTGCTTCAAAATATATAATAATCTAATAATCTGGTTCTGAGTACTTTTTTGTGTACCTGTGTCATTTATGGTCGATATGGTGTCTGGTGAAAATACCTTCTAGTACCTATTATAGTAGATATATATTAATATCATGTATATCATTAAAACTAAATATTCACGTGTTATAGTATGTAATCTGGAAAGCTTTTACCACTTTTTATACTATAAATGACGGAACCTGGTAATTAATTCAAATTATTTAACACCTCTACCTATTCATCACATTTAAGCTAATTGTTCAGATGTACCAGGATTCTGTATCTCGTTGACGAGTTTATATTTTCTAGTTATATATTTTTTTTTCTACAAGTGTTGAAAGGCTAGATTTTTGAAAATTTTTTGTACGTAAAACATGTTTATGGTAATAGTGAAAAAAGGTAGAAAATGTGAAAATTATTATACTCCGGCATATATCCGAATCACAGGAGTGCATTGAAAAACGTTGACGTTGTTTGCTTTTCTGAAATTTATATATTTAAATATGAATATTAAGGACATTCGTAGAAAAAAATATAATGTGAAACTCATGCATATAATGTCTTCCTTTAATTCATGGGATTGATTTTTGAAAAAGTACAACTTTATGCACTTGTTGTATACGTAACTATTATTAAGTACATAGTACAGTAACTAGAGGTTTTAACTTCGGAATATTTAGGGTAGCGGTTGGCTGTATGGCTAGTGGCCAGATGCCAAAAAAAAACTTCGGAATCATTATTCCGAAGTTTTTTTTTGCACCTATGTAATTTTATTCTTAATTTATTTACAAACATTTTGCTTTTTAGTTTGGCCTGATCCAATGAACAGAACCCAAGATATTAAAAAAAAAACGAAACAAAAACATGTTTTCCAAAGTTAAAACTTAATTTCCTTAAATATGCTCACCTCCCAGACGGGACAAAACTTTACTGTAACTTCCTGATAATATTGCATTTTCATAAAAAAAAATGAAATCATGGTGTTGCATGTTTTGTTCAAACCAGTATGTGAGAAAGAAATATGGCATGATAGAAAATATAATAACGTCATGTAAAACATTTTTCCAGTAATCATCGTGAGTATATATTGCATAATGCTAAGGGTATATTCAAGATTTTTTATGAGGGTTGGCTCTTCATTTAATTTAATGAAATGGTTGCGTAAATTATGACATACTTGGAGCATCCGAGTTTGCCATCGTGGAAATACGCGATTCGAAGATTATCTACAGCCAGATACTCATAAAAACTAATGGAAATTAGACAAAAACTAGTTAGAAGTTCAGTCAGTAATTGTCGGTTTTCAACTATAACAATTCCAAGCTCAATGCGACTCACAAATCCAGTTGAGACAAATCGAGCTTAAGAAAACTTAATGACATAACTCCCGGATCTTAAGCTAACACGAAAGCTAATTCATAGGGGCGGGCGAAATATTGCAAATGCCGCGTGTACATTTTAAATTTATGCAGAAAACTTATTTAGATTGAATAATTCTGTTTATTTCATGTTAAAAAGCATTTACAGAGAATGGAATAAAAAACGTTTGTTTTAAGCACATGTACATGTGTAGAAATGTGAGGGAAAGAGATATATTGTTATGGTAGGTAGAGTTCACTTTGATGAATTAGAAATGGATATTAAAAAATGTCTGAGCTTTTTTGATTTATGAGTTTTGCCTAATACTGGTTAAGATCATATCTTCTAAACTACTAATTAAAATCAGCTCGTATTTTATCTGTACGGTAGGTTCACTATTAATTGTCAATTTACATGCATAATCAAAGATGGAAAATTCCAGAACCGGATTAATTAATTTTTATTTGTAAGGCTCCTATGAAAAAAAATCATCCTGTAAACGTGTTTTTAAATTGTTGACCACATTATATATTCTTCTCTTATTTGAATTATAACATATGGTTATTGAAACATGTTGTGATTTCATGCATGATTAATACTAAATCATAATCAAAAATAAAGAATTTTGAAAACAGATTATGTTATTTTTATTTCTTTTTCCCCTTCCGGGCGGCCTTGGCTTTGGATCTGGGGGTTGTCTACGGATATGTGGTGTGTTTATGTATGTTTATTTATAAAATTGTACATTGCAATTGTTAATGTTAATTAAAATTTAGTAAAATATATATTTTCTTACTTGCATAAGAATTAATACTAAAATTATCTGCAGAATAGTAAGCTACTTTTAGCAGCATGTTTTTTATTTGCTTTTTACTTTTTACACATTTTACACAATTTAATTTACTGTTCAGAACGGCTCCTTTGTAATCACAATGTTTTTCATATAGAGAAATGTTCTGTCGTGATAATATTATTAAGTTAATGTTTCAACGCATATCTGAGCTGCTGAAGGTGTAGGCTGTTTTATTTTTGTGTACAAATAATAATGGTTTTAATATGTACAAAGAAGGTAGTATTAAAATGTTTAGGTTGGCAAAATATGACATTTTATTCCAGAAATAATTCTGGTAGCATGTTTCATATGGTAAAACTTGTTGTCCAGTCTGTAGGTAGGTACACCCCACATAATTATGCCATATGCAGTAAAAGCGCCAAAGGCTGCGTAATAAAGTATTTTCATAATATTCTTGTTTAAACCTCTGTTGGCCTTCATAGCTTTCATACAAAAACATGCCTTATTTGATTTCTTATTTATTGCTACAATATATTTTTTTCGAATTCATTTGTAAAACCGATGGAATTTGTATTTCCAGTAAATTTAACATTAAAGTTTGCAGTCGTGATATTCGTTCGTTGTATGTGGTTAAAGTTTATATAAAACATTTTGTAGAAATTAATTTTAAGTTTATTATTTCCCCACGAATTACATATATCGTTCAAGTACTCATTTACATAAGATAGAATATTTGCAGTCGCATTTTACAAAGAGAAGTGAATCGTCAGCGAAAGGCGTTGCAAAAGAATTTAAGACACAATCGTATATGAAAAGTGGGAATTGAAGTGTGCCCAAGACTGATTCCCGAGGTACCCCACTTCTTATTCTACCCCATCCTAAATTCAAACATTCTGTTTGCTCAATTGGTTTTCGCTCCTTCCTGTCCACTAATTAATTAACAATTAACAATTTAATGCTGCACCCCGTATACCATAAAATTCTAATGTTAAAAGAATTGTTTCTAAATTTACGATGTCAAACGCTTTGGAGAAGCCACATGCTATACTCAACTATTTGATAATCACAGACCAAATTCCACAATAGGGTTAGTTCTGTCATATCCTGCAGTTGTTGATTTTACGATTAGAAACCCATGTAGGTTTTGATTTATTAAATTACCATTTCTTGAAAATTTCTAGTAATCTCTTGTTTGTAAGTTTTTAGAAAACTTTTAATATTATAATTAGTAGGAAAATAAGTCGATAGTTTGAAATAGATTGTGGATTCCCTTTCTTAAATAGTGGCACAGTATGCTCTTCAAAGCTATAAGGAAAACACTCTGTAAAAAGATTCTTTATATAAGACTTTTTTAGCAATAAAATAACGTCTCGACAAAGTGTCACTGAACATTGTTTTTCTTTAAATTAGTATTTCTGTGTCCACGATTGTTTGTGTGCATATGATGAAATAAGTTATCATTATTTTGCGACTAGTTCCGTTCATATCCATATGACAGCTGAATCGTTTTTTTTTTAATACTTTGAAACAAGTTTTTCTGTCCACTGAGTGTGGTTTAAGTGTAAACTACAGAAAAAGGAAAATTATGATTGTAGACCGAGTGAGTGAATACATGAGGGTACGGACATGCCTAAGATACATCGCGGTGGAGGTCGCGGTCTATACATATGCCACGAATAGTTTAGGGAAAACCAGATGGGAAAATGCGAAGGGGACACCCTCCTAAACGTCATTTGGTCTGATATCACCGAGCAGTTGATAAGAAAAAACTTCGGCGAGACTGTGCTCCTGCCAGGCAACCACGACAGATGGCCTGATGCTGCCGGATTTATCATACAGCCAATATAGGCCAACTAAGTAATTTATAGATCACAAAGCATCTTCCAAGACGTTGTGGATACAAGAAAGAGACACATGTTTATAACGAAGAATTATTCATTGGAGTAGCCAATAATTCTCCATTCTCTGTTATTACATGAATAAGTCAGGCCAGACAAATATTTGAAACCTGAAAATACTTATAAGTAGAAAAAAATATTTTTTGTGGAATTTTGTAAACTGTAGAAAAATAATCTAAGAAAAATCAAAAAGAAAATCTATCTATGAAAATATTAATTTATAGTATTTGCATTCTTTTGATTAGGTACCTGTGTTCTGGTAATACTAAATATGAAAAAACACTAACTTTTACTTTCGAACCGTTGCATAACTGTTATTCTTAAAATATACCGCGCTAAGTCGAACATGCTATTGGATATTAAAATTCTATTGAAAATACTGAAACGGGAAGTAAAATAACATGTGAAAATAAAGAAGGAAAGCAACGTACGGAAAAAATATTTATGTTAATCCATAAAAAGTTACACGCCACTGCTGCTGCTAGTTTCTAGCATAATACAAAAGCTACCCAGAGTAACGCACTAGGTTTTGCTTATATCCTGTTCTATAGAGTGAATTTTAAGTCGCAATTCGTATTCTGATCGTATCACTTTGCAATATAGACATCCGCGTTTTATTGTTTAAGGGGTTTGTATAAACGAGGTAAAATCTTGCAGCGAGGTGTTGGTTATTCATAAAACTCTAGTGTGTGTGTGGCAGCCCATGTGAATTTGGCAACTTCGGATCTACATCGCATTTATAAGATGTATAACAATTTTTCATATTCAGTGAATCAATATACATATTTTTGTCCAGAAGAATACAAATTCTTGTTAATGCAGTTTAAAATAATAAATAATAATATCCATCGAATGATCATTCGATAGTTTTTATTTGATAGTTTTCAGCATCTGTGTATTAATCTGTTTAGTACTAGTGAGTCTTCAAATGTTGGTTGCGCGTTTTGGATAGTGTTATTACAGTGAAGTCAAATTAAGTATAAAAAAAGGCGAATAAGGAATTGTCTTCCTTTCAAAATTTTATTGTTTGAATTTGTTTTACGGGTGACAAGTGTAATGAAAACTTTTGGATTGAATCTGTTCATTGCTTCATATAAAATTTAAACAATTTACGTTGCAAGGCTAAAATTTTCTAGTATTTTCCCTAAATTAAAATGTTCTGCATTTCCTAGTAATCCTATCGCAAAAATAAAAATACCAAATTGTTCTCAATAAAATTTCTTTCGTTCGAAATTTATTTTGACTATTAATTATTTTTGAATAATCGAGGAATAAAAATTCACTTCAACTCGTATGACCGGTATTTACTGGCTTTCATAAGTTTTTGCATTCGCTAAGAAAAGTTATTCGATAGATTCAGTCGATGGTCAAAACTATCGAATTATATGATTTTCTTAGTACTACTAATTTTTGTTGTTTTTTCGCTTCTAGATTTTTTTTTTTTAATATTAGGTTTATGATAAATGTTATATAAAGCGTTATTGTTTCCACTTGTTCAAACAAGTTATTTAGAATTTTAAATTTATCCCTCAAATAGCGTAGTGGACGAAATAAAAAAGGCATTAAAAAAAAATTTTAAAAATGGGTATATTGTTGTTTGCTCCCAATAAAAGTATTTTCACGACCTCTGGTATCTTCTGATAATTAAGAAAATATGGTTTTCTGAATATTTTTTTGCACACAAAAAAAGTTTTGTTCATTTTTAAGTGACTGACAAAAAAATTATGTAAATTACTTAAGAATATAACATGAGCTAGTAAGAAGAGGACATATAAGATGTAAAAATGTACATAATGTATCTACATAATGTATTTATAACAAGCAGTGTGGGAGGAAGTTAAATATAAAGATATATACGAAAGGACTACTTATGATATTATATCGTCTTAATACGATAGAAACGTTGTACATGCTACGAAGAGATAGGCATTAAAGCTAAGTACATTTTTTTACGTCAAACCACTTTCGATAATATTTAAGCTTAGTACCTATACCAGAATAGAATCGTAGCTTGAATATCCAATATAACTGCCAGATTTTTAAAGCTAGATTATTTCAAATTACACCAACTTTACACCAATCAAGGCAAGGTCAGGTCAATCATGAGCAGTCAAGACTAGCTTATATCGATGAGAGACATGTTTTGTTCAACATTACAAAAAAACGCTGCCCAAGGAATCACTACTTCCACATCCAGATTTTCTATCCAAGTCTTTCACAACGAAAAAATTTTTTATGTGGGAATAATTGCTTATGGAACTTTAATAATATAATATTTGAAATCGTCTACCCTGTACGAGAAATGAGCGGACTGTAATCTTTAACTTTGTAATTTTGAGAATTTTAATTTTAATTTATTAACGCCAACGAAACGTGACAGCAAGGAACAAATGACTTACCTTAACTGCAGTTTCCGGCGTTCAATAGTGGCTTCTCGGTTGCAACCTGGACCCCTCACAGAACACAATAATAACACAACGTTCAATTTAAAAAATAACAATTAAATGTAAATCACAAAAGACTATAATAAATATATCTGTGTATATCGAGACGAGCACTTAAAGAGGCGAGTTTTAAAAGTTGTCTATTCTATCAATCTTCTCGCAAGCCACCCACACATTTGACTATCACGTGGTCTCGCGGAAGAAAAAGTAAAGTAAAAAACATATATAGAGAATTTACATTCATAAAAATTGATAATAAATTTATTTTATTAATAACTAAAAATAGGGACGAAACATACCCCAATACCCATAAAGCGATATGCCACAGCGGTAGTGAGGGTGGTAGCGGGGGTGGATAAAGTAAAAAAAAAATTGAGGCCTTTGGTTCTTGTACACGCACTAGATGACAATTTTATTTTTTTATGCTCCCTTTAATAATGGGGTGGGGGTGGTAAATTCCAAAAATTTTTTGACACCTTAGCTTCTCTCATACAGAGTGTCCAACTAAGTCGGCACCATATGGGAAACTTTTTTATTATTGGTTTTATGAAAGAAAGTTATTCTTGACAAAAAGTTTTGCATGGCCTAAAACCTAAAATGAAATAACCAGATATCAATTTTTTGCAGTCGTATACGGGGTTTGTCGAAAAATGTAAATTTTGCTCAAGAGTAAAGTATCTTTATTTATTACAATATCAACAATCGTTACTAAGAAAAGTTGATCCGAATTAAAAACTACGGTCAGATATCCAATATCATTCATCTACCATGAAAAACGATCTTTAATAATTTTTGGGTATATCTATTTTTTCATGACAGATGGATAATACTGGATATCTGACCGTAGTTTTCAGTTAGGATCAACTTTTCTTAATATCGACAATCGTTATTAAGAAAAGATGATCCTAATTGAAAACTACGGTCAGATATTCAGTATTATCCATCTACCATGAAAAAATAGATATTATACCCAAAAATTATTAAAAATCGTTTTTTCATGGTAGATGGATAATATTGGATATCTGACCGTACTTTTCAATTAGGATCAACTTTTATTAATAACGATTGTCGATATTGTAATAAATAAAGGTACTTTACTCTTGAGCAAAATTTACATTTTTCGACAAACCTCGTATATGACTGCAAAGAATTGATATCTGATTATTTCATTTTGGGTTCTAGGCCATGCAAAACTTTTTATGAAGAATAACTTTTTTTCATAAAACCGATAATAAAAAAGTTTCCCATATGGTGCAGACTTAGTTGGACACACTGTATATACTAAATGCCAATTTTTTGGACTTACTTGCTTGATTTATCTATTTACCCGCATTTAGTCCAATTTACTCCACAACCCTTCAACGGAATAAGATCAAAATAAAATCTAGTTCCAGATCTCGTTAAAATACATACGTGTACCAAATTTCAAGTCGATATACTAAACGGTTCCAGAGTAAACGTTCGCACAAGAAAGTTATAGACAAACCGACCGACCGACAGACAGACAAAATTTTTTTGCTAAAACTTAAAATCTCGACGTTTCATGGTATTTTAAGCCTATTTGAACAATCAAATTTTCAAAAATCTTTTTGCGTCACTATACTTCCACTGAATATGGAAGTAATTAGCTAGTTATTAAGTTAAACATACGTTAAGACTAGCAGAAAAACAGTAATTTCTATTCGAGAATAGTTAAAATAGTATTTTATTAACCGATCGCGAAACCAAAAAAGAGGTTCATCTGTATGAGGCCTGACAATTCCAAACCTAGTTGTCTAATATAAAAATGGTTTTAGCTAATGTGAGAGGGATAATCGTAAGAATTTTAAAATAAATTTGGGTTTTAAGAAAATCACCGTCGCTTCACCATTCCGTAGAAATTATCTCAAACGCGGATCTAGAAATTTCAATAATTTTTTTCTCGTCTGTGGCGCATGGGACCCATACGAAATATGGGAAATAACATCTCGAGAAGCACTTCTCTAACGACCCCTAAAATATTTTGAAAAAGCAGTTTGCGAAAATTTTTTTGTCATATGCGTGGAGAATTTGAAAGGAAATTTGTATTATAACGCCTAGTTATTAACGTGTTTCTAATCCTACATAAATATGGATTGCAATTTAAGTTAAAATAGTTTACACAAAATGGAGAATCAATCATATTATTAAAAACCACTGTTAATGGGGGTGGTTAATGGGGGTGGCTAATGCCAAAATTATTTTTGAGACCTTAGCTTCTCTTGTATATACTTAATACCAATTTTATAAACTCTTACCTGCTTGATTTACATATTTACCTCAAATTTACCCCAATTTACCCCCGACCCTTCGACGGAACAAGATGAAAATATAATCTAGTTCTAGATATCGTTAAAGTACATGTGTGTATCAAATTTCAAGTCAATATCTCAAACTGTTCCAGAGTAAACGTGCGCACCTGTGTCTATTAAACCTATAATTCAATGCATTAACAAATCTCTTTTGAACTTTTTCTATTCTAGAAACGTATTTGTGGTACATTGGATTGCATATCGTTGAATCATATTCTACGATTGGTAGAACCTGTGCCCTAAATAATAGAATTATGGATGCTGTCTTTTTGAAGCCCCTTGTTGCTCTTAACATAAATCCTAGATAACGCAATGCTTTTTTACGATGTGATCGATATGATTTTCAAATGATAATTTCGAATCTAACAATAACCCCAAGTCTTTAACTACATTAACTGACTTAATTTGATTGTTTAAGCATAAAGTAAAAAATGTAGGATTCAAACACCTTGAAAATAAAATACAGAAATATTTGTCTAGATTTATAAAAAAATTGTGCAATTTACAATAATCGCCAAAAAGATTTAAATTTGACTGAAGGTCGTTATAATCCGCCACTGAATTTATTCTTTCATAAATGTTTAAGTCATCTGCGTAAACAACATGTTTAGAAGTTGTGAAGTATTTATGGACGTCATTGATGAAAATATTGAAAAGCAGGGTCCCAGATGAGGACCCTGAGGAATTCCGGATGTCAAATTCAGGCAGATTTAAAATTGTTTATAGCAACATACTGTAATCTATTATTAATAAAAGAGGAAAGTCGCATCAACAGTTAACCGTTCTCACCGAAATTTCTAAGTTTTATAATTAGTGTGGGATGATTAACTTTATCAAATGCTTTTGAAAAATCGTTGTACACAGCACATATTGAAGCGCCATCCTCCATGGTTTCAAATATATCTTGTACGTCAGGTGCTAAGTTAGTCAGCACATATCTCTTGCCATGAAACCCATGTTGATTAATATTCAGATGATTTTTAATGATGAGAAAGAATAGCTCGTTAGCAATGAGTAATTCAAAAATTTTACCAAAGTGATAATTTTTTACATTGCTTTTATCACCGGTTTTGTAAATAGGAACGATTTCCACCTTTTCGGAAAATGCCTTGTTTTTAAGCATTTATTATATATAATGTACAAAGGCTCCACCAGGCTCTCAGAACACGATTTAAGAAATATGGCTGGAATACCATCGGGACCTGGTCCTTTCTTATATCTAGATTTTTTAGGGCTTCTAGAATTTGCTTTCTTGTGATATTTGTTATGCTAAATGAAGTACTTAAGTTATTTTCAACTAAACAAATGTCAGAAGGGAGTTGGACTCTCTTTAATAAAAAGCGTTGATCGTGGTACTGATCATTTCCCAAACATCCCGCAAGAAATTACCATTTTTACTGCCTTATTTTTGAAAAAAAGTATGGGTTACACCTAAATTGTTTTAAGTGTTTATTCGAGTTTTTATGATATATTTGGTTGTTTACATCTGACTAACCTTTCTTATTTTTTTTATATATCACCCTGTCTTGTGGGCAGCATGTTGGAAAGCTTGCCAAAAACTGTATTCGGCTGTACCATTAAAAACACATTAAATATTTCAGTTTTCGGTAACCCTGTATTTAGGGTGAATTTGTTGGGTTGAGTTAAGACACACTGGGCTTTAAATAATCCTCTTTGGCAATAGAGCTCGTTTTTATATTTTATCAAATAAATATCTCATTCCATTACTCAGTATCTCTAATATTCTTTTATACTTTAGGTTATAAATAAAAGATATTGCCAAATAGTAATCGATTACGCGGAAAGCCTACAAGATTAGTTATTGGTCTCGTTCTGAATTCTTAAATTGTTGGTGATATAAATCTATTTTATTTGGCAAAAATCATCTTAAAATAAATGGAATATTAGAAATAATAAAATTTCGTCATTAGTAAGCATATTATTAAATTTTTAGATTGTTGTTAATCAATTTTACAACTGGTTAGTTAGAAATATGCTGATATTTATAAAAAGTAAGGATATGTTGCCGTCTACTTTCAACAAGAGCGTCAAGTAAATCATAATTGAGTGAACACGCTGGATCATTTATTTATAACTTGAAAATCATGTTCTGTAGGCAAAAAGCATGTGTTAAGCAAATATAAATGACTGTGTCGCGCTTACCACTTCCAGCTTTTGCAAGCACTATATCTTAAATCGTTTAAATTGCGAAAACAATTTCTGGAATTTATTTATTCATCCTCGCAAGACTAGGTTTAGTTGTTGACTTGCTGTAAAGTGAATTTTCAGCGAGTAAATCTGTTTGGGTGTCTGGTAAGCCGTGTTGCCAAATACTGCCTGGGCAACTGCCAGCTAGAGAATGCTGTGATATCAATTACCTTCCACGGTTATCTATGCGACCGATTATTGCAGGCTTATCTCGATATTTGTCATTCATATTAATACCAAATCTACGTGTGCATTTGATATCTATGTTCCTTCGCACTCAATAAATTACACGTGACCACTGTTTACTATTTATTTTGTAGCTATTGTTTTAGAAATAAAGATAATTCCTAAATAAATAAATAAATAATATTTCGATATATTTTCTAAATCTTATTTTTGTGAATGGCCATATTATGAAAAAATCCAATTGACGCAGCGGCTGGTCGTTTATTATTTAAGTTGTTGGTAGGCGTATTGATGCTGAAACTCACTTAAAACTCAAATAGGAATGCATATTGTTTCAATATAACCAGAGCAAGAGAAATTTTGTGGAGTTGTAGAAACTAATATGCTGGAGGGAATAACGGATGCCCCATAATAAGAATTTTGGCATTTGAGTTAGAATCCGACCTAAATTGGGGAATCCCCTAAATTTGTTGCGGACGCATAATGGACCAGAAGGCATGAGTGCGGCGTCCTTTCGTTGCCCCAGGAAAGAAAAAGAAGAAGAAGAAGAAGAAGAAAACCTTCACTGTGGCATAGCACATGGACTGAGATTTTTTCTTTCTCCTAATAGAATCAGCAGACCATTAGACTCATACAGAGTCATTCACGGAAAGCGGGTATTAGACGTTTCTTGGGATCTGTCGAGTTTAGAAATTTGAAAATTGGTATGAGGGGGTTTTTGGATATGGCGGATCCAACGAAAATATTTTCATGCTTGTGCTACTTCCGCTTATACCGGATGTAGCACCTAACTTTGTTATTTTAAATGGAACACCCTGTATTTTATTGCATATTTCGATTCCTCATAAAATTTTAGCTTAGGTTTATGTACCATAACATACTCTTAAACATACGGGTTTTCGAGATAATTAATATTTTTGGAGATTTTTGACGGTTCCCACCTTTCGGTAAAAAAATCAATATCTTCTATCATGTAGCCGATTAGGAAATTTTTTTTCAAACTCTTACAAGTATCTTATGACCTAACTAAAAGTTGTCTTATGTTTTCACAATATCATACAGAGTATTTTATTTTCACAGTCGAACATTGTTTTAGTTTAAACGTCAAAAAGTCATTTTTTTCAAATGGAACCCCCTGTATATTCTCACAGAATCTAATAGAGGATTGAATTCTGCATCGATTGATGTTACCATTCCCTATACCTATCTCTCTTTGTTTTCTTATTATGGACGAATATTTGTTAAACGTACAAACAAAATCAGCACTGTTTGTTAGTAGGCAATACAAGTCATAACTTGGTTCCTTTTTTATCATAAACGAGAATAATCATGTAGATAATTGATAATCATTTGTTTATTATCAAGATGACAGCTTCAAAAACGAGAGATTAGATTTATAACAAATACTTTGGGACAAAAATTTACAAAATTAATGAACACTTTGAATATAAATATTTAATGCAGCAACTGTTCAAAATGCTTTCCACTTGCACTTACAGTGGCTTGGCTAATTCATGGGGATTTGTTAAAATGTAGCCCGTTCTCTGTTCTTTGGATCTTCTTTGGTAGTAGCAGGAGTGGCATAAACAATATTTTTAATACCCCAAAGGTCCAAAGTCTAAGGGGGTCAAATCAGGGGACCTTGCTGGCCATCTCCAAGGTCCTCGGTAGCAAAACCACCTATCTTCGAACGTCGCTATTAATTCGTCATAAACTTCCCGTGGACCGCAACCATTCATTTGAAAAAACATACAATTATAAATATTTAGGGGCAAATTATCAATAAAAGTTACTGTTCGCAAAATCTTCGCATATTCATTGCTATCTAATTTCTCCTCGTAGATATGATACTATCAAAAATATTGTTTATGCCACCACGTTTACTACCAAAGAAGATCCAAAGAAGAGAATACGGACTGCATTTCAGTAAATAAATACCCACGAAATTCGCCGAGCAACTGTAAGTGCCGTAAATTCCAGGATATTGGCTTGTTTGGAGCAGAATGGAGAGCATTTTGAACAGTTGCTGCATTAAATATTTATATTCAGTGTTCATTAATTTTGTAAATTTTTGTCCCAAAGTATTTGTTATAAATCTAATCTCTCGTTTTTGAAGCTATCAAAAACAAATGATTATCAATTATCTACATGATTATTCTCGTTTATGATAAAAAAGGAACCGAGTTATGACTTGTATTGCCTACTAACAAACAGTGCTGATTTTGTTTGTGTTTGTGTTTTACAAATATTCGTCCATAATAAGAAAACAAAGAGAGATAGGTATAGGGAATGGTAATATCAATCGATGCAGAATCAATCCTCTATTAGATTCTGTGAAAATATACAGGGGGTTCTATTTGAAAAAAATGACTTTTTGACGTTTGAACTAAAACAATGTTCGACTGTGAAAATAAAATACTCTGTATGATATTGTGAAAACATAAGAGAACTTTTAGTTAGGTCATAGGATGCTTGTAAAAGTTTGAAAAGAAAATTTCCTAATCGGCTACATGATAGAAGATATTGATTTTTTTTCCGAAGGGTGGGAACCGTCAAAAATCTCCAAAAATATTAATTATCTCGAAAACCGGTATGTTTAAGAGTATGTTATGGTACATAAACCTAAGCTAAAATTTTATAAGGAAGCGAAATATGCAATAAAATACAGGGTGTTCAATGTAAAATAACAAAGTTAGGTGCTACATCCGGTATAAGCGGAAGTAGCACAAGCATGAAAATATTTTCGTTGGATCCGCCATATCTAAAAACCCCCTCATACCAATTTTCAAATTTCTAAACTCGACAGATCCCAAGAAACGTCTAATACCCGCTTTCCGTGAATGACCCTGTATGTGTGTTATGCCGACACTGTCCAGTTAAAAGGCCTACCATTGTCCTAATGGCCTTTCTATTTTGGCGTAGTTAGTCTTTCGTTCGCGATGATCACAAGTTTGTTTTGGTGGCTTATTTATTAGAAAAATCCATAGCCTTCGCCATGATATTGGAAATTCTGATAAGTTTTAGTGTACAAATTCCAGCTTAAAGTTGGTAGAGATCAGATCTTTTGACTAGAGCTGCTAGGTCAAGTTGATCGATCTAATAATTAATGTACCTAGAGGGATGAAGCCTATACTACTTTTAGAGAAAACCATACCAGTATGCCAAAAGTGAATGGAATCATAGACACAGGGCGCGCCTTCTTATTTCGGTTATACAATTCGGTTATTATTGATTAAAATATGTTCCATTTTACTCTCTATTCTGTTACCATCGAAATAAAAGTGAAACGTGGATTTGAGATGGAGTCAGACCTCCGATATCTTGATGTTCAATCAGATACTTTATTTCAATTGTTAATTAGGTCAATTCTATTTGTATATACCTAAATTCTGCTAATACTATCGAGAATAATATATGTATTGTTGTGAGAATTATTAACAGAAATATTCCTAAAATGTGGTCTTCGAAGTGTTGCGATCTAAAATCACCTGATTTATTTGTTTGGTCCTATCCGGAAAATTCTATTTTTAGAATTACTCTTGATACTCCCTGATCCTCCTGAAATAATATTTAAAAAGAGCTGGAATCAGGTCGTGGTCGTTTTCATTTTCTTTGGTAATTATGTATTTTATTTACAGTTAAGATCGAATGAGCAGAAATGGAGGTTTTCAATCTAGGCCTTACGATTTGATGTGTGCCGCCTACCTAAATTCAATTTTTATTTGTATACACGTTTGCTCTAAATTGTAACTAAATGTCTAAAATATTAATAATTGTCCTGAATTAAATAATTTGAACATTTATTTTTGTCAACCATTTTTTATTAATTTGGTACCTTTTATTAGGGTAAATATTTTCTTTTAATTACCCATATTGGAATAGGCTGATTGAGAGTATGCCTGTGGTTAATTCTACAAATTCCCCGTTTTATACATTGTTACTTTCATTATTATACTCTTCGCAAAAACGAAGAGTATATTGTATTTGATCGGCACATTTCTAAAATCGTAAATATCGCTCGTAGAGAAAAAATTTTCATATCATTGTGTTAGTGAACGAATTCTGAACAACTTTCAAAATGTCCGTCTGTCCGTCTGTCCGTCTGTCCGTCTGTCCGTCTGTCCGTCTGTCCGTCCGTCCGTCCGTCTGTCCGTCTGTCCGTCCGTCACGTTTCTTGTAAGCACGATAACTTAAGAAAGAAAAGTCCGATTGTATTGAAATTTAGAAAATAAGTTAGTGTTAGCTAGAGGAAGAACCCTATTGTTTTTGAAGAAAATCGATAAGTAAATAAAAAAGTTATTAATTATTTAATTTAAAAAAAAAATTTTTTTGTTAATTTTGTGGCTTGTACTAAAATGGAAATCGCGAGATATTATTTCCATAACAAATTTTTTTTTTTTTTTTTGTGTATGAATGTCGACAGATATATATTACAGACAATCAATTTTCCTAGCAACAGGTGGTGGCGCAGCGGCTAAAGCTTTTCGTTGCAAGTTTCAACGCAACGTTCCAAGCGAAAACACAGCGTGGAAGGTGCAGAGAAACAAAAACGTAGAAATCAATATTTAAAACCACCTAAAATTTTGTTGACACCTCCGGTGGATTCAAAAGTGAAAAAGAAGTCTACGGACAAGAAATCTAAACATAAAATAACTGCATCTAGCAGTTGCAGTGATGTGCATAAGTTAAAGAATGACAAAGACACAATTAGAACAATAGTGAGCGAAAGTGAAATAGACACACAGTTAAATTTAGGAAATATAGACAGTGACAAGGACACGAGTTCGTTTAGTATTAATTCAAGTGAAAAGACGCTTAGTGAAACCATAAAGGATTTAACATCCGACACTGATAGTGAGAGAGAGGACTCTATACCTAAAAGGTTAAAAAAGGACAGAATTATAAATGTAAAGTCAATCGTCATCAAAAAAGCGGTAAAGAATCCAATTCCTTCTTTCTATGGCTTTAAGAAACCAACAACTGATAAGAAGATAGCAAAAAAGCCTACTGATACAGTGGAATGTAAAGAACGCAAAGAATGTGATAAACACATTCCTGAAACATTGACAAAACGAACTGAACTTATTAATTTAAATTTGCAAGAAGCCCTAAAAAATATTACACAAAAAATAAATACAGAACAGATATTGGCCGAAAAGGGGTATATGAGTGAATACGAGATGGAAAATATACCACCCGATAAAATTCCTGAAAATATATCAGAACCTACCCCAATAGAAAAACCAACCCCTATAATGCAAGACTTAGCAGGTGCATTGCCATTAAAAGAAAATGTGGAAAAACAATCTAATAAAAATACAAAAAATGATGATAATCAATATCATTTGCCCGAAAACCCTAAAATATCAAAAAAAGACATCCAAGAACAAAAGAAGATGCTTGATGAACTCGATGCTACAGAAAAATTAATTTTAAAACTTTTGAACGAGGACAAGATTCAAATAGATAACGGCTCAATAATTATTGGAGATAGAATTATTCAACCAGTACAACAACCCCCGGAAAAAATGGATACTTCTACAAATGAAGAAGATGCGCCGTTTATCACTCCAAGGCGTAAAAACCGACTCACAAAATTAATATCAACTCCACTTACCAAACCTACAACAACTACGAATCGTTTTGAACAATTGCCGGATGAAAAAGAAGATACCGCCACTTTGATCAAAAATAAAACCAGTGCATCCGCCACAAAAACTACAAATTCTAAAAATACTGCCAATCTAACAAACCAACAGAGACAAATGGAAAGACAAAAGGAAAATCAATACAAGAACCCCCCTATAGTACTGAAAGGCACTGTCACCGATCACCACAAGCTAACAATTGAATTAAAACGAAATATTTCTAAAGGTTTTTATATCAAGTACGCACCACGTTCCACCTTATTATACATTTCTGACAAAACAGAACATAATAACTATATTAAAAAATTAAAATCTGAAGAAACCCTAGAATTTCACACGTATACACTCCCTGAAAACAAAACACATGCGTTTGTTATAAGGGGCTTATTAGGAAATCCAAAACTCGAAGATATAATTGATGACATACAAGATAATTATGCTATCAGAGTAGTAAATTTATTTTCAATGAAAACTAAATATTCACCACTATATCTTGCAGTCTTTGAGAACAATGTAACATTAAGGGAACTTCAAACAAGAATTAAGTTTATTTTATACACAAAAATTCAATGGGAACGTCGAAGAAATGAACGTCTAATAACTCAATGTCGTCGTTGCCAGGCTTGGGGACATGCTGCAACAAATTGCAACAGAAAACCACGTTGTGTGAAATGTGCAGAAGAGCACCTCACACAAAAC
Organism: Rutpela maculata; assembly: GCA_936432065.2. NCBI lineage: Eukaryota > Metazoa > Arthropoda > Insecta > Coleoptera > Cerambycidae > Rutpela > Rutpela maculata. The sequence goes on from OW386289.2 coordinate 133,674,157, forward strand.
TGTAGCGAAACCAGAATACAAAATCCTAAATGTGCTAACTGTGGTGGCCCGCATACTGCCTCCAACACAATCTGTAAAGTTTACCAATACCGACTTGATCAAATAAACAAAAATCAACAAGAAATTGAAGCTAGAAATGCACCCAAACAGCATTATATGCCTGCGCCAGAACCTACGACAAATATGTGGAAACAGCGCGCCGAAGAAGCTGCTCGTGATCTACAAAATGCCATACCAAATCACTCGCAACGTACAGCCCAACCCACTCAATCCGGTGCCCGGAAGAAGAGGGACGAGCCATTGCCCACTAAAGCTAGATACAACGAGCCGCGCGATCAAGGAGTTGTGTCGATCGCTGATAATGTTGGAAATGATTTTCAATCACTAATAAATGAAACCAATAAATTGAATAGGTTAATTAATTTGTCAGAAACAATAAAGGCAATAGCACATCTAAACTCACTTTTGGAGGCCGTTACGGATCCATTTGAAACGATTGCAACTATACAGCACTATACTATGAACATTCTCCCAACATATAAAATTAGAAATGATTGAATTAATCATTTGGAACTGTAACGGCCTACAAAATAAGTTACAGGAAATGAAAAACTATCTATATACGGAAAAAATAGATATCGCTGTGATTACTGAAACTCATTTAAAACCTAATATAAAGATTAAAATAAATAATTATAATATTGTAAGACACGATAGAATTGGTAGAAGGGGTGGAGGTGTAGCAATATGTTTAAAAAAAGACATACCTTATACCATTATACCGACACAACAAAGTTCTATAGAAAATATTTCTGTTAAATTGACCGATGATACAGTAATCACAGCGGTATATAATGCTCCTTCAAATAAGTACAGGGTTATTGACCTTGACCCATTGTTTGCTTCTCATAACAAGGTTCTCTTAATGGGGGACCTAAATTCTAAACATGCCTCCTGGTATAATAGGCGTAACAATACTAATGGCAACACACTCTTTGAGTATTGTCAAAATAATGGTATTGCGGTGATGTCATCGGAAAATCCAACACATTATCCCCCTAACAATATGACACCGTCCAATATAGACATCATTGTTAATAAAAATTACCCACATTTTATATACCCTTCTTCCCTTCCTACGCTATCCAGTGACCACAACATAGTACAACTACAACTACAAGACACTGACAGAAATGTAACAGAACGACAAATATACAATTACAAAACGACAGATTGGAATAAATACAAACAGATATTAAATAATAACACAATTATTAATAATAACATGAATTCTGAAGAAGAGATAGACATAGAAATTCAAAGACTAACACAAAACATACAATATGCACGTGACAAAACCACGAAAATAACTACGCTGCGAGCCAGACAGGAAAATATACCCCTGGAACTAATCAATTTAATTAAATTTAAAAATAAAATAAAACGTCGCTGGCAGCGTAGTAAACGTAATATAGACAGAATACGACTCAGGGATTTGCAAGTAAATATTAAAAATAAATTAAATGATCACAGAGTTGAGGCATGGAACGAAAACGTTTCACGCCTCACTCGAAACGATAACACCCTTTGGCGAATGACCAAACTACTTAAAAAAGAATTTTCTAATATGCCTACTTTAATTAAAGAGGACATTCCATATATAAGGGACAATGAAAAAGCTAATTTACTTGCAAATCACCTACAACAAACTAACACAACGACACCAAACGAAACTGACGAACACGAAAACATAACGAGACTTGCAAGACAAATCCCCATTCGATATCCCATCCCTCCTAGAAAACTGGCAAAAATCATTACAAATCCAACTGAAATACAGAATATTTTAAAAACATTACCTAATCTGAAAGCCCCCGGGCCAGATAATATCCCAAACTTATTACTCAAAAAGCTTCCCAAAAAAGCGATTATTCAGTTTTCCCATATAATAAATTCGGTGATTAAACTGCAATATTATCCTGCATCATGGAAACTGGGGATAGTGATCCCCATCTTGAAGCCGAATAAGCCGCCCCATGACCCTCGCAGCTACCGACCCATTTGTTTGTTAAACACTATGGGGAAGGTGGCTGAGAGAGTCGTGTTACGGCTTCTACACAAAAAACTTAAGAAACACCGCTTACTTCCGGTGAACCAGTTCGGTTTCAGGGAGGGGCACAATACAACGCTGTCGCTGGTTAAAGTGGTGCAGGACATAATTGACTCTTACAATAAGAAGCAGTGCACTGTTATGTTGCTATTAGACATTGAACGCGCCTTCGATACCGTGTGGCATAACGGGTTAGTCTACAAGCTACAATATGTTTGTGGACTGCCCGGGTATTTGGTTTCCCTCATTAAGAATTACCTTTGGGACCGGCGAATAGTGGTCCGGGTGAATAACATGTATTCTGAAATACATAGACTTTCGGCGGGGGTACCTCAAGGCTCCGTACTATCTCCTACCCTATTTAACCTTTATATCTCCGATATTCCATCCCATCCTTCCACAAACCTCCTACTATACGCCGACGACACCACGATTTACGCAAACAGTTTTTACGGACAGACTGCGACTCAAAAAATTAGATACCATACCATCGAACTATTAAAATATTATAAACTGTGGAAGGTTGTGATTAACCACTCAAAATCGGAAATTATAACCTTCCACAGAAAATTCACAAATATTAAAACAATTACGAAACTAAAATTAGACAACCATGACATAATTGAACGGAAAACTGTAAATTTACTTGGACTTACACTGGACACACGGCTATCATTTGCACCTCATATAACCAAAGTAATAAATAAAACTTACGCTTCTTTAAGTAAGCTTTATCCATTAGTTAATAGACGCAGCAGATTGTCTGTGGACAATAAAATCTGCTTGTATAAAGTAATTTTCCGACCAATTTTAACATATGCCTGTGCGTCCTGGAATTTAATCTCGGATGCACAGTGCCTTAGGCTGCAAAGAACACAGAATAAGCTGCTGCGTTTGTTAACTAACTCTCCTAGATACATAACAATTGCTGAATTGCACAGAATAACTGGGGTGCAAATGATGCGCGATTTTATAGACGAGACTTCCCAAAGATTTTTCACATTCAAATTAGTAAATTCACAACTGACCCAAAACATAACAAACATAAGACGACACGACAACATTACGCACACACATAAATACATTTACGAACGTCTTCCAATATACGACACTCCACTCGCTGAATAACAAAAATTTCCCCCATAAAACACTCAGACCATACAAACCACCTTACCATCAAAACCACTACCTTATACCCTTCCCCTTACACCCCTTGACCCTCCGTCGAATTGTCTATTACCAACAAATAATCTACCACCAAAGTAGATAGTTGTTTTTACATCTTGACGTCTGAAGTAGGGTTTTTGTTTTTTTATTTTTCCCTGCATTTTATAAATATTACTCTCAATTCTCCTGTAAAAACAAAATAAATTTTTTAGAAATGTGAAATCTTTTATATTGCTATTAAATACGATTAAACTGAAAAGAAATCGTTACTATAAATAAAATTACATTATCAAAGAAATCATTTGCCAACAATATCCGGCCGTTGCGTCACTCTTCGCGCTCGTTCGCGATAATGGGACGTAATGTTTATTGATTGTAAACTGAAATATATGATATATATAAAATGATAAAAAAAAAATGAAATGTAAACCACAGCTAAATAAAATAAAAGAATTGTAATTGGTCTAATTGGTCTTTTCGTTGCAATCCAAGGGTCCCGTGTTCGAATCCCGCAGGTTGGATTTTTTTTTCATTTTTTTTTTCATACAATTTTTTTCACAACAAAGTTTATATCACAAAATTTAGGATGTGCAAAAACAAACATTATTTACAAGAAAACTGCGAAGAGTATCCTATAGAATGTGTAACAATTATATATAAAAAGCTCAGTAAATTGGCGAAGAGTACGTTTTTAGCTTGTTTTTTGTTATGCTTTTTAAAAATTCTATCATGCATGCCAGACTTCCCACATATTTTAAAATTTACATAGAACTCGAATTATATTCAATGATTTCTTTTTTCGGTAAAATATAAAGGTTTTTAATTTTTACTGTTTCATTTGGATTTTCCGATAATTGTTTTGTTGCACTCTAGCGACTGTGACATTGATTTTATGATTATTTGATAAGCTTTGCATTATTAATAATTTTGCAATATTTTATAACATATTTGTATACACATGGCATGAAATCGGAAAGAGTGTTCTGGAGTTACAGATTTATTTTAAAAACAAATGTTGACTGAATATTATATGAGTGTTGATGTATATATTCGTTACTGGCAAACATTTTTAATCCCCTTGGCCATTTTAATTTATCATAATGATCAGTCATACTTTCGGGTTATATGCTATTACTTTTACCATAATTAGTTTCAAATTTAGGAAGGGATTGATTATAACTAAATATTTTAAACAACTGTTTTTTAAATCTATTTTGATGTGATACCTCTATATAGAGACATTTGACGTTTAGAATGTTAGACGATACAAATCAAAGAAAACGTAGTAAATTTTTCATTGTTGCAGATCAGAAAAAATACACAGACGTAAAAACATATAATATTGCTTTCTTTGAACATCATACACCTTATTACACCTATTTGATACACAGCAAGAATTTTCCATAATCATCATAGAAAAAAAATGTGTGTGTGTGTGTGTGTGTGTGTGTGTGTGTGTGTGTGTGCGTGCGTTTATATGTGTAAGCGTGTCTGTGTGTAAATCATCTCTTATGAACGTGATAACTTCTGACATAAAATTTTCATTTTAAATTTAGATCATATGTGTATGTGTAGTAGTGCTCGCAATATTGGTTTCGATTTATTAATACATCATTAGCTCAGCACCATGTGGAAGTTGACGTGCTTAGATCATATGTAAAATTGTATGATACAATACTCCCTATTGAAACTGGGCCATATCCGTTATACAGGGCCGTCGTCAGAGGCGTGTATACTCTCATGTTGTATATAAGCTATATTTTATTATAATTTTACTAAGGTTTTTGATGAAGGACACAGAAACACTAAGATGTACAAGATATATAAATAGCAATATACAGTGTGTGTGTCGAGTAAACTTTATGTAGATTAGATGATATATCAATTTTACCCTAAAATGTTGTTAAGGTATTTTTAATAAGATTGTTACGAAACGGATTAAAACTGCAATCTCAGTGGCACCCTTTGAAAGTGAAATATACCGCGTGCCGCGCAAAATATTAATCGAATAGGTATTCGCAGTCGGCCACGCTCGACTGAAATCTCTATTCGTTAGACTTGTGCGCGTTTCAGATACACGTCACTTTGAATTAAGCTTAAACTAACTCAACTGTTATATCTTAACAGACAGATAAGTAAGTGATTCTTTCCAAACTATTACGGACAAATCCCTATATATAGTGAAATAGGCCTGTTGATTGATTGGTTGATTGATTTACCAGCGTTAGGTAGGCATTGCTGTCACTCCCAAGGTTATATAGCAGGGCCTGCTACGTCTACGCTGGGTTGGACTAAGGTCATGCTTGTTGCCAGCAGAGAGAGCCACATGGTGCATGGTAAAGGAATATGGGATGGGAGGTGTAGGTATTTGTGAGATGCGTTACGCATTGTGTCGAGAGCGAGCGTTTAAGCTCCCTTTTTGTGTTTTTGGTTCTGGGTATCTGCCTCTTCTGAATCTTCGTGTGTAATATGTTATGTGTCTTGATATGGAGTGTTTATTACTGTTTATGCTCCTCTTTTTGTGTTTATGCTTCTTCGAATCTTCTTTTTCTGAGTTTTCTGATTCCTCGATTTCCGTTGCTGGGTTGGATTTGAGTCATGCTTGTTGTCAGCAGCGAGAGCCACATGACGCATGTTTTTTTTCATTTTTCCCCTCGCTTCTCTTTCCCAGTTTGTTTATGATCCTTTCGATTGTAGTTTTTCACGTGTAACATGGTCTCCCTATTTTTAGTTTGCTGTTGTTCAGTGTTAGCGTTTTCTTCAGTAGGGTTTCTGTGGTCCTTTTTGCCTCAACCTTCTTGATCCTTTCCCTTATCTCTCTGCTTACCAGGATATGGTCTATTTGTATGATTGAGCTTTCATTAGTCCAGGTGTCAATGCATGTTTGACTTTTGCTCCATGTATTTCTTATTGTTAACTATGTTAACTATTGTTAACTGCGTACTAGGTTTTTCAGCGCGTTTCCATTTTCGTATATGTGCATTGAAGTCTCCAGATACACGATTTCACTGCACTATATATATACACTATGATTTACTGCGTTAGAGGGAAGTACTGTGGAAAGTTTTGGTTTGTGTACCTAATTAAACACTAACTAATATTTCTTATCAAACTGAAAATATTCCGAGGTATAAATTATTTTACAAACACATTCACTTATATAAACTTAAATATAACGTCTATACGTTGTCACTTTGTATTTAATTTTTACAAGCTTTTATGGCAACATTAGTGACTGAACAAAGTCATCTCCCCCGCCTACCAGGATATGATCTATTTATTGAGTTCCCGCTGCTCCAGGTATCAAGATTGCTCTTTTCTGTGTGTATTTTCTTGGGCACCATTTTCCTGAGAGAAACCTCTATCACGCATAGCTACATTGAGGTGCCATAAGAATTCAGTCTTGATGCTACACACCGACAGTGCCCCATTGATTATTTCTAATCTAATCCAAATTAAACTCGTTTTAAGCAATTATGAGAACCTCACCTGAAAGATAGATATACTTTAAGAGTAGTGCGCCACTGATCATTACGTGTTCAATTTGTTTGAATATTAAATATGAAAAAACGCACTTGAAGGTTCACATAGGAAATCTGTATAATCACACTTTAATAGCGATGCATTACTGATTATTTCGGGTTATTACTATCACCATTATTATATCGTGCGTAATTCCCTTGATTGGCTGAAAGAAATTCGGTTTGTTTGGTTTGTATATTTTTGCTGAAAGAAAAGTATTTAGTGCCCTGATTTTAATTTATTGTCTAGGAACTATCAAGCATTTAAAGCATATAGGTATAAATTTAAGTAAAGTGGTATAGTCGAGTGTAGACTTATCTTAGCCTTAGCCTGCTGTGCTGATTGATTTATGGTTTCCTGGAGGGTCTCAGGTTATTCTCCACTTTTCACTTATGCACCAATCACCCACATTAATTAAATATTAGCTATACAACTTAACTGTTGTAATGTTATTTTATATCACTTTGCGTAGAATTTTCCACTTATCACATCAGTGTAATTTCGTCCTATTGTGCCGGCTTTTAATCGGGATTTAATTCAAATTATTGGGACCGATCTTAAAAGCGTCCGATGTCTTTGAGACCACTAGGCGAACTGCATATATAGTGAAACAGGCCTGTTCTTCATAAACTAACTACATGAAAACACGACTACTTAAATAAGTCACACAGAAGCACACATACGATACATAATTTAAGGTCAAGGCTGGGCCGGATTTTTATAAAATTCTTAAATTTACAATCGACATCTTGTCACCCGCTACAACAGAATCCCTCCATCGAAAATACTTCCCGTTGGTTAATGTTAATACATAACTTCTGTTCTTCAATGGAACGTTGCGAATTCTATTGTATAAAAGAGCCTTCTTCACATCTTTTATTTCATAAATCCTTCTTTATGTGGTTCATTGAACAGAAATCACATCAATTTAAACGTAGAATATATTTAGAGTTTATATTGTACAATTTATTTGTTGCATATTGTGTCGGAAAGGCGTAACATATATCTTTGCAAACTTACCATCTATCGTGGCTTACTGTTGTAGGTAATATTCTAAACGTACTACTGTATATCATAGTTACTATCTTGTCTGTTCCTAAATTGTTTACTGCATGAAGTTTACCGAGTCAGAATATACGTCATAATTTAAAAGTGGGTAAAATACAGTTTAATCGCGGATTTTCCTTAGTCTAGTTAATTTGCCAAAATAATGCAAATGTTGTTCCTAACTGTGACTTAATACACTACGGAAAAATCGGGGGTGAGATATAATGAAAATATAGCCATTCACTTTAATATAATTGTAGTAGAGAGGTTTGAGAATAATTTTAATACAATAATAATAATAATCGTTATTTGCCCAATAGAACAGTGGCGGTCTGGGTGTCTAGGGCTTAGTCGGCATTTTACAATAAACATTCTAACTCAGTTCGTCAACGAATTGAATGTTTTTGCTTCACATGTATATAAGCGCATTACGTACTCAAAAGGCCCAGTCGGCATTGGCCGACTCGCCGACCTGGCCAGACCGCCACTGCAATAGAATAAACCCAATTACAGGACAAAACGTAAGAGTAATCACTGAGTGTTAAAATATTGAATAGAGACCAGGTTACATGTGGAAAACAACAACCGAGAGGATCATGAACAAACTGGGAAAGGACCAAACATACTGAAAAAGAAAGGCGAGAGGAAAAATGAATTCCACAAAGAAATCGCAGCGATTTGGAAGACTCAGAAGGAGAAGAAGAAAACCTGTAGAAGCAGAAACACAAAAAAGAGGAGGGATCCTGAGATTTCGGGATTGGAAGGTCTCATCTAGAAATTTTGGACTGTGGCGATGATTCCTTCTTATTTGTTGAAATATTTCGTCATTCTTTTCTTTCTTGGGATGGTCCAATATCCCACAACTCATAATTTTATAAGGCTTTGCTAATTGTTCTTTCATGAATATCAGTTAAGTCGTGAAGCGATATTAAATCCAAATGGAACTCAGGCGTAGTTCCGGATTCTGTGCCAAGGACGTTGAAAAATTCCAAATTCCAGTTCCTTTAAAATTTCGGCTTACCGATTTTTTTTTACTTTTAATGCCATACGTCTTCGGAGATGTCAAAACTCGGTTCTTGGTGTAATTCTAAAAAAAAGAAGGAAAAAGAAAAAGAAATGCATTCTTACCTGCTAATAACATATTTAATTTTTTACAAGTGTTGGATTTGACGACGACATTTTTTAAATACTGTTTCTTCTTGCATTTTTAGAACACCCACATTTTTGTCGTTGGTAAATAAAAAAGATTAAGTACCTACATCTACCAGCAGCACAAATACAAATAAAATCGATTTAAGTTTTCTGAGATGTTTTTTATTTAATTAAAATATGAGACAATGAAAGAAATATATCATGTGTTAATTTTCGTCTTTATAATAATTATTCACTTGTGTATTTAGCCTCTTTAATTAAAGCTCACCCAAGCGTATTCATGAATTCACAAATAAACTACATTATAACTTACACCAGGTATTTTCGCTATATTTAGGTGACTATAATTCCGGTATTAAGTTGTGTTTCCTTTGACTCCAATTTACTGCAAGAAAGTAAACACCCACATTATGATTCTAAATGTAGTACTTACTTTGCGTTCCAACGTTAATGGCTGGTTTTAAATATACTAGTTGAATTTCTCTAAGGAGTATTAAATAAATTCGTTTTTTTTACAAAATTGTATGCTCGTACATATTTGAGGTACTTGCAAGTAATTAAATATAGCAGCTTATTCTGTAATGTGTAAATAATTCGACAAAGTTACATTTTGAAAGAGTTAGTCCTCAGGAACCGGAACAGTGCATTATTAATTGTTGGTTTGGCGTATTAAGAGCTACAAATGTCTTAGTTTGTTTCTTAAATATTTATATGAGTTGCTCTATTTCCACTGTAGGCTTTACAACCTGACGTATTGTAGCAAAGAGATTGCTGACAGATTCGACTACTTATAAAAACAGTTAACTTAACAACAAATTATGTCGGTATATTTGTTATGTACAGCAACATCGACAAAAATATCAATTGCTAGTAACACAATATTAGTTTAGTTACTGAATTAGCTACTTCCCCATTCAGAGCGTTCGGTTTTTAACCGCTGTTTTAAGACTGAATTTGATGGTAAAACAGTGTAAACTTTTCCTATTTTACTTCTCTACACGAGTAGTATAGCAGACCATAAGAGCATGTACTTGATGAATACCCAAGGAGATTACACATCTTGAACATTTTTTATCTCAACGATAACGATATACCCCTATATTTCCTTTATTTTTTAACAGATCTATTTGAAATAATTTTTATTGAACCTTGCGCTAAGATATATTAGAGTGATATATTATAAAACAAAAGAATGAGATTTATAAACAGTTTTTTAGCGACAGATTGGATGTTGCTGAACATGAACTACCAAATTTTGTTGCCAAGGGACTAAGTCCATGCCCCCCACCATGAACTACATCAATCACGAAAAACTGAGATGATATTGATCTATAGCTAATGCCCAAAAAAGAGTGCAAGTGAAATGAATACTCACAGGTTTCCTGAAAGAAAACATCCGACTCGTCATTATTTCAAGAAATTAGAGAGAAAATGCGACGAAAACCATCTATTCGAAGACAAGAATTCGTCGTTAAGCGAAGAGTTGGAGATTAATGTACAAACAATAAAGCAGTTTGCCTTGGAGAAATATCGGAAGGGTGAAAAAAATGAAGGTCAAAGAAAATGCATTTTTGAAAATTGTAAAAAATGCACTTTTTTGAAAATAAAAAAAGAACTGTGTCTCCCTTAAAGTACCTAAAAGAACCTACAGTCGAAAAACGAAATAATGACTCACAATGCCTTCTTGATACTTGACGAAGAATTAAAAAGTTTTTTTTATCAAATTGGGAATCTCAGGAAAATCGAAGAAATCTTGTAATCTTCGTCAAAGAGGAAATCTGGTGTACAAAATTCGGAATCAATAATATTTGTAGTGGAATGTTGTCACTGAAAAAAGTTGAATTAAATCAGTTCCATTTTACAAATAGTTATATGGATTTTAAACAGAGAACGATAAAAACCAGGTTTTTATTTTTTGGGGTTTTTACCCGGGAAAAAAATCGATTTATTCCCCGAAAAAATATTTTTTTATCAAAATGAATTGGTCATTAAAAAGCCATCATTTTGATACCAAATATGTTAGGTATATTTGATTGTATTCATAACATGAGGGCTTTAATGCTATTTTCCTTTGATTTAGTTCTTACCTAACTTTTAGTCTAAAAGTTTGTTTAAAATTCGCGGCCAATTGAAAAATGTGAAAAAAACGTTTTTTTTTCATTTTAACCCTCCCAGGAAAAAAACCCATTTTTGGAAAAATTTCTAACCTAACCTAACTTTTAGTCTAAAAGTTAGGTTAAAATTGGCGGCAAATTCAAAAATGGGAAGAAAAACAATTTTTTTATTTTAACCTCCCCTCCCCCCAGGAAAAACACCATTTTTGGGAAAATTTCTAACCTAACCTAACTTTTAGTCTAAGAAATTGGCGGTAAATTCAAAAATGGGAAAAAAACGGGTTTTATTCATTTTAACCCTCCCAGGAAAAAAAACATTTTTGGGAAAATTTCCGATGAGGGAAAAAACCCATTGCCATCTCTGATTTTAAATGTTAAATTTACTTTTAACATTAGTCTAAAAGTAACTCACTTTTAACACTGTGTTATAAAGTGACATTTTTAACATATCTAGTTAACAAACGTTAAAAAGCCTACTTTTAGTTGTGTTTAAACAAAATAATTATTTATGCAACAAGTGTGTCAAGTGATACATTTTTCACGAATGGGAATTTTGCCGCACGAGCCGTAGGCTAGTTCGACAGTCTCATGAATGAAAAAAGGCCCTTTACGCACGAATTGTATGCAATATTTTTTTCTAATACCGAAGCGGTTACCAGGAAATATATGTATAAATTAAAATATAAACAGTCTACTTTACGCCCTAGTGCGTAAAATAAAACACTTTATGCACCAGTGCGTAAATTGAAATAGCAAGATAGTTGTTTAAATATCACAATATTGCCATGGACTACCTAATTTTAAATAAGTGAAACTAATCAAAATCTTCAGTAATGAATCGTCAATATTATAAATAATTCTAGCATTATTGTTAAAGAAAACTGAAAATGGGTATTTTTATAATAATATAACCGGTGATAGTAAATAAATGGACTATATAAAATTAAATAACTATTTTTTGAACTTTAAAAATAAGATATGATTATTATAGGCAATTTTTTAACTTTTTTACTTTACTCTGTGAAGTTTAACTTTACGCACGGTGTAGTGGGAAAAACTATTTTGACCCTGTATTTTTTATTTATTCGTAAATGAAACAAAATTGAAAAATAAATAGCACAGAAATGAACTGGATACCAATGAAATTAGAAAGAAACTTTTAATTTATTAAACACTGAGCTACCACCTTCCCATTTGGAAAAAAAATCGATAAAAAAGTGATATGTTCAACTGTGTTGGCTTCGTGAAAGTTATTAATGAAATGAAGAGAAAAATATATTTTCCTTTGGAGTTTACTTCTCGTAGAACGAATTTTGGTATTCCAAAGCACTCCAGACGAACATCTTAAAAAGCTTAAAGAAAACTGAGCATCGACTCAAAAATTCACGAAACTACCATGGTACTCATACATGTTGTTCTTAACCTAAATATGTAAAGAGGTACATACAGGGTGTGCCTAGGAGCATCCTGTGGCACCCGGTATAGAGGATGGGTAAAACTTGTAGTTATTTGTCTCAAGGGATTCTTCTACTTAAACTTAGATAACTTTATTCCAAATTAATAGCGCGCGAGTAATCGCGTTATCTGCATCACGTTTATTCGGGTTGTACAAGTAAGATAGTTGAAAAACTCTCTACATGGAAATATTTAGTTCAAGTACAATTAAACATAGGGGGTATCATGTAAATGCGTAAAGTTATCTTCTTTAATTAGAGTTTATATTTAAGTTCTACCTTAAATATTTGAGACGGAGGCCTACACTAATGTAACTTCCGCAGGCAACATTTAAGAAGAAAGAACCGTAATGCGGAGATACAGTAAAATGCGTGTATGGTGAAACTGCGACATATTGTGAAGTCAAGGTTACGTGAAAATATCAGAGCGATTTTACTGTCTTTTCTAAAAATGCAGAAGCTATTAGCAAACAATTTCAAATTACAATGAATATGTTGATTGATTTACCAGCATGCGGTAGGCATTGTTGTCACTCCCAGATTGTACAGCCGGACCTGCTACATCCACGCTGGGTTGGACTAAGATCATGCTTGTTGCCAGCAGCGAGAGCTACCTGGCGCGTGGTAAAGGAATGTGGGATGGGAGGTGTAGGTATTTGTGAGATGCGTTACCGCATTATGTCGTGAGGGAACGTTTAAGCCCCTTTTTTTTTATGTTTTTAGTTCTGGACTTCTACCTCTTCTGAGTCTTCTTGTGAAATATGTGTTTTATCGTGATATGGAGTGTTTATGTTCCTCTTTTTGTATTTCTGCTTCTACAAATCTTCTTCTTTTTCTTTTTCTTCTGATTCCTCCGTTTCTGATTCTGGTAGAGCATATATCGTTGCTATTTCGTTGTGGAATTCATTTTTCCCCTCGCTTTCCTTTCCCAGTTACCTCTGCCTCCCGCGCTTGAACGCTCCTGGCCCTCTTCCCCGCTTCTCTGCCTACTAGGATGTGATCTGATCTTTCGTTAATAGATCGGTCCATTTCCTTGGGAAAAACCATATGAACGTTTCCTGCCTTGCTCTGGTGCGGTGATGAGTTCTGAGGGTTGCTCCTTTGTCCTTTTGGCTCCATAGTACATTAATTCATTGTTTATTTTGCCTGTTCCAGGTGCAGTATTTCTTCTTGCTCTGCCGTTATTCCTTGGATGGCGGCTTATTGAAAGGCCTTCTTGTATTAGTTGATTCATTCATTTTTTGCTTTCTCTTCTTCCTCCAGTTTATCTCCACTGTTGCCGTGGTATGCCTCTTCTCGTATATGCGTTATTATTTCTTCTGTATCCCCCCCCCGCTTTACGCCCCTGACTCGTTCCTTCGTTTCTGTGCCTTCCAGGAGGTGATCTTTCGTTCCTACGTTCTGTATTCGATCCATCATTCTTGTGTATAGATACCATTTCCTGGGAAAATCTGTGCATTTCCATTGAACTGCAATAGATTCAACCCCCGGCGTATTATACCAATTATACCAATAGTACGCCACTGGCGTTGTCCATTTATTACCCAAGTCAACGCTTGTTTATCTAAGAAACCCTGGTTTTTCTTAAGGAATAACACACTTCAACAATACATTATTGCCTTTTTTGAAGGGTGTAGATGTATAATCGCTTCTTAGATTTTCTAAGAAAGTCGTTTGAATCGGCCTCTCAGCAGTTTGTAATGCAAAAAATATGCAACACCAGAAAAACACACTCTTTTAATTAATCACTACTCACTACTAATCGCACATCCCAAGATATGTATTATTCCTCAAACATGTCACTCACTTGACACCTTAAAATTATATCTTTTACATTTTGTATTTAGCTAGGGTTTGTACATAAAAAAGCACTGCAATGGTTTTATCTATCTACCTATCTGTCTATCTATCTATCCTGTTATTTATTGCCTGGTTTTACGCTTATTTCTTTATGCATAGCACTGTCGGTTCTGCCACTAAATAACTCTGTATTAGTTATTTTCGAAGATTAATTCTATTTCAATTTTATTCTTTTGTTATGATATATCGATTTACGTGGAATTCTTTGAGCTGCAAATTCTCCTAAGTTTTATCAAATTTAGCTGGCGTTTTCGCGTTTTAATGGGAGCGTTTTTCGGACGCGTCCGCTCGCTCGGAAAGCACAATTCGAACCTCTACAATGAAAATGTTAATAGCAAAATCCGAATTCTGTGTCGATCTGTGGAGTATACTTTTTCTCGAACATAATTGAGCTTGAAACCTTGAGACTTTCCATACAAGATATGGAAAGCTTAAAGAAACATATTGAAGTGCCCCAGAGAGGGTCCCCCCCTGCAGTGTTGCTCAGCCAGATCTAAAGGATAGCTACAATCCTTTAGAATATTATCATATATTACCAATCGCACTAACGAAATCTATGTCTTTATCGGTTGGAACAATTTCTGATGTTTCTTAGTCAAGACATTTATTTTCTTCTTTCAATTTTGCATTAGTTACTCCAACACGTAGTAATTTGGTGCACACATTCACTATTAGAAGCAGTTCTGACTCATTTTGTAACCAGCGCAGAACTTATTAGTTTGAAATACGCTCTATCCAGGATATCTTACGCAATCTTTGATTTGTCTATACCTCGAATACTTCCAACTTGTTAATAATTGTTACCTTAAGCACCTGTGATTCCATACCGCATGAGAGTACGGACCAGTTAATGAAACGTAGTCCTGATTTGATACTAATTTCGCGATTTTTACGACCCGTTTTGTGCTTGCAAAGCGCATCCATGCCATCTCAATACAACATTTTATTTCCTTGTCTTATTTCATCTTTTAGGAACCCAACAACCAAGATATTTGAAAGTAAATACACATTTAATAGATGATTTGACACCAAAGCATTGTTGTATTGAGCCAGATTGCTGCACAATCTCGTGTATTTAGTTTCATATTAAGACCAAATTATCTGCTATATATAAGCTCTATTTTCTAAATGTTGTAAGCCGTTCAAATTGTCAGATACTGGTGTTGTGTCGTCAGCATGTCGGATATTGTGGATGTTAATTCATATATGATAGTACCTATGTCCACTGAATTAATTAATTGCTTATTGAAACGTAAATTCTGAGTAAATGTTATGACGGAATGCAACCTTAACGTACACCACTATGTATTCCTAATCGATTGATGGTTAGGATACTGAATCGCATTTCTGCTGACTCTTTCCGGTATAGATTTTATATTTAGATCGACATTCTTTTTTTTTTAGAATAGAAATATTTTTTTCATTTTGTTCAGTGTCTTCATAATTATTAACAAAACAAAAGGAGACACATTTCTACACTCTGTAGTACTTTAGTAGTCCTTGAACATTGAGGGGTATTCTTGGGTTCCCATGTCTTCTTTGAAATCAAATTGTCTATGCACCGTAATTTTTTTTTTGCATTTCTTGTTCAATAAAATTGAGTCGGTTGCATGGTTTAGGTGTATAAAACAAATCTACGTGATGTTTTAGTCAAGTTATTAAGAGTTTACGATTCTTCCTTAGAGTTGGTATTCATATAGATATCAATTTACTTCTACTTACAGTGATAATGATAATAACAATGAACGTCTTTATTTAAGAAAACACATATACATTTCAATTCACATAGGCGAAGTTCATCCAGCGACTACAATAACACTTAATCGATGTTTACTTATACATATATAACATAAACATAAACACACTACATATACGTATATAATAAGCAAACGGTGAACAAATAGCAAAAAATGAGGCTTCCAGATACTGTCAGTTTTGAGCCAATGAAGTTCTTGAATTACTTTCACATCCAGTCAGTGGAAGTATAGTAACGCAAAAAAAAATCGTAAATTTTTATTATTCGAATAGTCTTAGAATGTCATTAAACCTCGAGATTTTAAATTTGACAAAAAAAATGTCCGTCTGTCTGTGAGTTTTTTTGTACGCACGATTACTCTGGAACCGGTTAAGATATTGACTTGAAATTTGGTACACGATCGTATTTTTATGAGATCTGGAACTAAATTATATTGATCTTATTTCGTTGAAGGGTTGGTAAATGGGAGTTGTCTTCGAGGTAAATCAAGCAAATAAGTGTCCATAAAATGGGCATCTATTATATATAAGAAAATCTAACGTCTTAAAAAAAATGGCATTAGCCACCCCCATTACCATCCCCACCCTATTATTAAAAGGGGTGAAAAAATTAAAATTGAGATTTAGTATGTGTACAAAGACTAACATTTTTTTTACTTCATCACTTAATTTTCAAATAAATTAGAACACATTGAATCTTTTTGATATAACTTTCATCACCTATTAAGAGATCAACTTCATTATAATATCTCATTCATACTTTAACCCAAAGATAACACTAATTTCTCTTTTTGTTTCAGGTAAGTGGAATCTTGTACCCTTGTCACGACACTCTGAACAATAGTGAGTACACATTTTCCTCAATGATTCTACTATTATCAACAGCACCAAATGATAATAGAATCACTTACGCAAAAAAGCTAGGCAGTTTTTTTTTGCTTAATTTTAGATACATTTTGATCCGGTTTATAATTTAAAAACTATTTTAAATTAAATAAATGCTTGACGCTCTGATGTCGGCAACTTAAAAATATTTCATATAAGAAAACATAAAGAATTGTAAATTTTGAAATTTCTTATATTTCTGCAAAGGAGCGACGACATTAAACTTTCAGTAAATAATTTTGAAAGAATAACTGACAACTAAATATATATTCTCAAGTAAGTTCGATCATTCGATATTTCAAACTGACTAATGATTCTTCGTTCTTTATCCTTACGACAAGCACATTTCACTTGGATTATTTTAAAGGAAAATTGATGCGTCCAACATGCGGTTTTGTCCCTTACTCTGAGGTAAACTTTAGGCGTGTTTGATAAATTTACGGCAGACAAAGGCTGTTGACAGGTTCTAAGGGTCCTACAACTTATATAACTTCTAAAAAAATCGTTTCGGTCCAGCTGAAACTTACGGAAAGTTTGGCAAAGCGTTTGTAGTCGACAGAACTCTGCAAGTTTGTCGTGCATTTACATGAAACTGTTACGATACTCGGTTACGATTGCCTTCGCGTCATATGGCAGTTCATTGTCAACACGTGTGGAGAGACAGAGAGTAACACTTTAAAATATTGCAAGTTCCATCATCCCTTAAAACAGATACAATTAAAGGGTATTATTCGAAATAATAAATTGATTGTTCTATTATTTAAACAATTCTAACTCCCGTATTCTCCAACATTTGCTTAACCCAGTCCCATATAGCACAAACACATTTTATGTACATACATAAAATATTTTATTGTGGATATTCAATATTTGTAGAATCTACTAAATTAGGTAGTAGTGATTTTATGGATGTTTTAAGAACATTTGTTTGTCACCCTTCGGATGTTTTGAAAACGTTCATATAATGTTTTTCTTGTATATTTTAAGGATGTCTTGGAAACATATAAGAATGTTGTTGTATATTTTTCAATATATTAAAAATGTTTTAAGTCTATTTAATGGACGCCCTAAGAATATTTGTAAACATTGTTGTATATTTTTAAACATTTTAAAAATGTTTCAGGTACATTCTATAAACTACAAAAAAATATTTTTAGAATGTCCTCTTCTCGTACTACAGTGGTGGTTGATGAAATTTAGGGTATGTCTTATTCCAGTGTTGGAACATAGGACCCAAGAAAACTTTAAGGCATCACTATCAAGACTAAATAAAAACAATGAATTGGAAAAAATCCGTAACTGAAATTTGCAAAAACTGAAGCATGTCCAAGTTATTTTTTTACATTTTTCTTGCAAGATTCTTTTTGTAAATTTTCTTCATTTTATCTTGATATAATGTTGTCTTAAAAGTTTTGATGGGGAGCCATGTTCTAACACTGAGATAAGACATACTCTAAATTTCACCACCCACCTCTGCTCAATATCCAGGCTGAAATTGTTGTCATGTCATTAATTCTCATAACTTTTATATTAATCATATAACACATGCAGACAACAAATTCGACAAATTGACCAAATTTTTCTGGTAAAATGTATGAACGTAATAACTTTAGGCAACATTGGATAAAATAGATTATTACACAGCAGTCTCTAGATAACGTGGCATCGTGTCACGGTGCTATGTGGTACAAGTAAATGCTGCTTCTACTCTCTTTTAAATGGACTTGGTCTTATAATGAGCGGCAAACGTTTTATAATAAGTAAATAATTGAAAGAATCATTTTGACATATCTCGCCAAACTGTGGTAATGTGAGAGATTGTAGTCTCTCATGTTCAGAAAATGAGATAAAGCTGAGAAAAATTATAGGTAAGTATAAAAGACACAGCAAAAGGTCCAATATTTATTACATATATATGCACACACATATTATATTAAAGGTATGATATTCTTGAAGATGGTTCTCTTCCATCTGAGAATTTTCTTTCCTAAAAGAAATATAAAAACATAATTAAAAAATGAAAAAAAAAAACAATTTATTTACCTTTTTTGGCCCAAAATAAGATATTTTTACTCTTGTGAATTTTTTTGAAAAATGCATATTTTTCGCAAAATGGCCACTCGAAAATTCCTAAAAATGGGGGAGGGGAAATGTAAAAATTGAAAAAAAATCTGAAAAAATTCAGGTGAATGTATCATCGGAATACAAGACTTTTTTTTTATTTACAACTTTTCTGTAAAGTGAGTTTTCATCGAGTTTTTCCGGAAAAACATGAAAAACTCCCCCCATTTTTGACATTATAGCGCTTTAAAAATATGTAATTTAAGAATTTTGAAAAAATTCAGACGTATGCATTGAGGCCTTCTAAATATTTTTTGTCTCTTGGAGAGTTACAGGCAGTTTTTCACGATAAATAATATACTACATTTTTTGCACATAAAAATTCGAAAAATGAGCATGATTTATATCTATTATTATAAAAAAATACGAAACCTATATAGTTGTACCATTTTTAAAGGTTCAATACAATCTTTAAATTAAAAATGTGAAAAAGTTTTCCGGAAAAATGTTTTAATGTGCAAAAAGTTTAGTACATTAAGTATTTATCCTGAAAAACTGCCTGTAACTTGGAAAATTAGAAATTTACGAAAAAACTTCAAAAGACAAAAAATGTTTAGAATTCCTCAAAGCAACCTCTGAATTTTTTCAAATTTTTAAATTACATATTTTTAAAGCGCTACAATTTCAAAGATGGGGATAGTCTTTCATGTTTTTCCGGAAAAACTCGGTGAAAACGCAATTTACAGAAGAGTTCCCCTCCCCCCATTTTTAGGAATTTTTGAGTGGCCATATCTCGAAAAATATGCATTTTTCGAAAAAATTCACAAGAGTAAAAACATCTTATTGGGGCTAAAAAGGTAAATGCATTGCTTCTTTCTTCATTTTTGACCTAATTCTACAAGTTACGGAACCCGTGATAAAATGAGTGTTTTCTACCCTTTCCTAATCTAATCTTTTTTTAAACTTTTTTATTAACGTCTGACCCATTCCAAGTAGGGATGGGCGCCCGTGTGGGTTTCCTCTCCTCGCAAGAAAAGCGTCATTACCAACACATTGCACAAGGTTTCATCAAAATCCATTCATTAGCACTCAAGTTAGACCTTGTGATCATTTTAGCGCTTCGTTGACTGGACTATTGTAGGTTTCATTATTCTTAGACATTAGTTTACATCAAACGGAACAACAGTGGTGATATTATCTTTGATAAAATCAGTGCCATATAAAATTTTCCAAGACTTACTCGTATTACCTGTCTAATTGCAGCAACAACCCATTTACTTGCTCACTAGGGAATGTAACCTTTGAGGTTAGATCATTTTCTTCGTTAAATATTACATTGAGTCAATTTTTAAAGAAAGAAATAGTGGTTTCTATACTATCCGTACCCATTCTACGACAGTAAGAAAGGTGTGATATTCGGAAACAATCGCAAAAATACTAGTTGAAATGATCAAGATAGCTGCAACCTTTTTCAATGCCAAAGATTTGTAACTGTGCCCATAGAAACTAAATAACTACACTATCATTATAATTAATAACAATAAAATACTTGCCTTTTTACTTCTACTATTACCATAAAATGCTCGTATTCACAACTACACATCACAAAACAATTCATTCGTTTCACCATATACCATACTATTTGGTTTCACGTTGCGTTGTTCACAAATCTTGGTTGACGATGGCGACATGACATGGGGTTCGTAGGAGATGCAAAGTACGCATGTGCACTTAGAATGGCGCGTTGGAGCAAAGTTGTACGAATATACTATTCCATATAATAATTAATATTGTACACATTAAGAAAGAAATTCAATTCTGGGAATAATTTGTATTTATTTATTACGTAATTTTTTAAACCTAAATCTAAAACACACTTAGAAAGAAGATCTACGAGTCATGACCTGAGGTAGCCATATTCTTTATTATTATTATTTTATCCATTTAATAATTTTAAATTTTAAAAGAATCCTTTAATGCCTTCATGGCAAATAGAGCTTTTAGATGTGGATTAAAGTTTAGAGCAGCAATATTTAATATTCCTGAATATTTAGCAAATATAAGCAAGATAATATTTAATTTCATATGTTTTAATAATTTCCACAGAATGTAGGATAAAATATATTTTCTCTCAATATTTTTAAAATATCCATAAAATATACCGTCTGTTGAATGTACGTGATGGACCAAAAACCAATATTTGTACAATGTTCTGTGCTATATGGGGTGACTCTCTTATTCATTTGTTTATTTCTTATTTAACTTGTCAGACTGAGTTTGTTCAATATCGTGGCTTTCAATCTGTATTATTTAAATAAACTTCAGGAGTTCCGTAAGGTTCCATACTTGGCCCCCTATTTTTTGTACTTTTCATTAATGACATTATTGACAACCTTGACGAATGCTATCTCCTTTACGTTGACGATCTCAAGTTATATATTTGCATTAAATCCGAAGACGACTGCTTAAGGTTTCAGCATAGTCTAGACTCGCTTAACGCCTGGTGTGTTCATAACCAACTTCCTTTAAACGCTGCCTATTGTAACGTGATGTCCTTTTCGCGCAAGTCTGACCCTATTATTTTTAATTATAATTTAGATAAATGCGACTTAGATAGACCTGAGTTCGTGAAGGACTTGGGAGTTGTCTTAGACTCTAAACTTACTTTCTCCAGACATATTGAGGAATGCGTTGCTGAAGCTTAAGTTTTATTCTGCGTAACAGTAGGGGCTTTAAAAGTTTGTCTACTCTTCGTCTATTATTTATAACATTTGTCAGATCCAAATTGGAATACGCTTCCATTGTTTGGAGTCGCAGTTATAATGTCAATATCACCTCACTTGAGAAAGTACAAAGACATTTCTTCAAATGGGCAACATTTATCCTGGAAAGTAACTATCCAATTAGGGGTACACCTCATGAGTTATTTTTTAACAAATTTGACATGTGTAGTCTACTTAGAAGACGGGTAATGTGTACTATAGTTTTCTTATATAAAATCATCAAGAACGGTCTTAACTGTTCCTCTATTACCTCACTTATTAAATATCGAGTTCCTAGATTGTCCGCTAGAACAAGTAACATACTTATCACACCTATACCTCTACATTACTATTTTAAGCTTATCTCCGTTGGATCAAATCCGTTTAAATTACAATAACATAGAGCAAAGGTTGGATATTTTCAACTGCAATATTTCTGACATAAAAGTAACTTGCACAAGTGTTTAACAATTATTTCTCCCTTCCTATATTACTTGTTTCGCTATGTATATTATGGACAAACGTTGTATTGTGTACATTATTATGTTGTATGAATTGTCATTTACACATTTACTGAATGTTTTATATTGTTTTAGTGTAGGGAGGAGTAGTCTCGGAAAAATAAATAAAAATTCGTAACTTTTATACGCTTCAAAATCTGTCACCATATTGTCAAGTCAATATTGTTGCTCTGGGGATCCTATATTACCTTGTTCATTTTGGAACACCCTATACAACCACCTAAAGATGTAATTGAAAATCGGTAAAAATACTAAAGAACTATACATCATTGTTTTCATTAAAGTTATTAAATTTTTGCTGCGGCTACTACAAGCGTTTGTTACATAAAAATCGATAAAAATGGAAATGCACTTGCAATTTGTTTCGGCTGACGTTTTAATTACAGCATCTAAATGAAAAATAAGTAAATTTCAATTTGCACGGAGGTTTAGTGGCTGTCAAGTTCGACAAATTTATTAGCGTAGCAGTTTTTATCCAAGTAAGAAAATTGTCTTTTCAATTAGAGTCCGAGATTAAAGATAAGTTATTTTGCGATCTTACTTATTCGGTGTTCTTCTGAACCATATGAAAAGTAAATTAAGGCCATTGACTGAGCTATTAATTTTAAAAGCGTTTTATAGACGTTAAGGAAATTGAGATTCTTTTATTGTTAGAGATCCGGAAATTTGAAACGATTAGCGAAATTTACAAATGAATAAGATGCCCGAAGTACTTGAACGGTTTGTATTATGATAAAACTTATTCTGGTATTTTTCGCAAACATAAAGGTGGAGTAAGAGGCAATTTTAAAACCAATCTTAAAGTTATAGTTTTGACAATTTCAATTTATGGTATGACAATAATGCTAGGACTTGATAAATGGGATTGCAAGGAAAATGGATGGAAACATTCTTACGAGGAATTGTAAATTTAACGATATTTTTATTATTCATTATTTTGCTCTAAATAGTTCTTCCATAGTTAAGATGTTTTAATATTATTGAAATTGTCGTTAATATGGGATGTATACTATAACGAATGCTCTCTTTATGTGATTTCTATAGTTATAGTATTTAAATATACGTAGCACAGAGAAATATAGATTTTAGAAATGAGACACCGTGATTTATCTTCTGTGTAAACAAAAGGCATCAATAGATTTTCCGATGACTGTAAATTACTTTTTAAACTTGACTATAGTTCCTGTAACACAGGTCCTTATTTTTCAATTTCAATAAATTGTTTTCCTATACTATCTAATGGTGGCCATTTAAGGAGAGTTATAAGTAAATTATGTAGATATTTAATTACTTCCACATCCAGTGGAAGTATAGTAACGACAAAAAATTTTTTAAAAATTTTTATTGTTCAAATAGGCTTAAAATATCGTGAAACGTCGAGATTTTAAGTTTGAGCGAAAAAAAAATTTCTGTCTGTCTGTAACTTTTTTTGTGCGCACGTTTACTCTGGAACCGTTTAAGATATTGACTTGAAATTTGGTACACATATGTACTTTAACGAGATCTAGAACTAGATTATATTTTCATCTTGTTCCGTCGAAAGGTTGGGGGGTAAATTGGGTAAATGGGTAAATCAAGCAAGTAAGAGTCCATAAAATGGGTATTTAGTATACAAAAGAGAAGCTAAGGTCTAAAAAAAATTTTTGGCATTAGCCACCCCCATTACCACCCCCACCCCCTTATTAAATGGGATGAAAAAAATTGTAATTTAGTGTGTGTACAAGAACCAAAAGCTTCAAAATATTTTTTTACTTCATCCACCCCCACTACCAACCCTCTACCACCACCCCCACCCCGACTACCGATGTAGCATATCGTTTTATATGTTTTTGGGGTAGACGATTTCAAATATTATGTTGTTAAAGTTACCTTGAGTAGTATTTATTTTTTTTTTATTTATTTTTATTTATTTAGATACATCATCCAACAGTCAGAGACCAATTACTGGATGAGAAGTACATACAATTATTAAATCATTGACAATAATAAGTGTAACAAAGAAAACAATACATAAACGATACATAAAACATAAAGTATTGTGTGTACACAAAACACACGTACACACATCTACATACATGCACATATACATTTACCGAATGTCATAGGAGAAAAAGCTTATTGCAGCTTCAGTTTTTTAATGGATGTAACGGAACAGTTAAAAATATCAAGGTTTTCCTGCAGGCAGTTGTAAGTACCACACATAAAATATAGAGGGGAGAAGCTTAAAGCATTTGTCCGAGGCGTGGTAAGGTAAAAAGTCATATGATGCCGGGTGCCCGAACGTGGTACATGAAACATCAGTTTTTCAACTATTTCAGGGCAATTTATGTTGTTGTTAATCACTTTATGTAAAAATATGAGTGCCTGTCTTTTCCTACGATCCTCTAAACTATCTGCAGAGAACCTACTTAATAGCACCTCTTGGGGATATCCAATTTGTGGATATGTACCGTCCATCTTATACGACAGAAATTTTAGAAATCGTCTTTGAATGCCTTCAAGTAGGTTTATATAAGTAACATACCCTGGGTGCCAGATTAAGGACGCGTATTCGAGCTTGGATTTGACATATGCATTAAATAAAAGTGTTAGTAGATTGGTGTCCGTGAAGCCCACCGAATTTCTGATAACAAAGCCAAGGTTTCTATTTGCAGAGAGAAAAGTATCTTGTATATGATTTTTGAACGTTAATTTGGCGTCGAAAGTTACACCAAGATCTTTAAAACAATCAGTTCGTTTTAATGGTTTGAGATCAAGTTTATAATCATAAAGAAGAGTTTCTTTCCTATTAGTGAATGACATGATATTACATTTACTGACGTTGAGTGGCAGACCATTTTGATTGCACCAAGCTTGTATTTTCTCGAGATTTCTTTGCAGCTTATGACAGTCGGTTAACGTATCTACAGTAGAAAAAATTTTCGCATCATCGGCATATAACAAGACACCGACCTCCAGGTTATCTACAATATCGTTTATGAACAACACAAACAGTAGTGGTCCCAGTATAGATCCCTGAGGTACCCCTGACGTGACGGCAATTTCAGCCGACCTTTGACGACGGTACTCCACATATTGTATTCTGTTGTTAAGATACGATTTAAAGAAATTGGCAAGCAACTGGGAAAAGCCCATGGTTTCAAGTTTGTGTAGCAATACACCGTGGTCAAGCCTGTCAAAAGCTTTCGAGAAATCTGTGTAAATCACGTCAACTTGGGTGCCGGCGTCGAGGTTATGTGATATAAATTGAGTTATGCACATTAAATTGGTGACAGTAGATCTATTCTTCATAAAACCGTGTTGACTTTGTGTTATCTGCCCCTCAACGTGAGGGTATATTATTGCGTGTAAGGCAATCTCCATTACTTTTGCAAAATTACATATAATTGTAATCGGACGGTGATTTTCAATTTCATGTCTATCGCCTTTTTTATAGACAGGGCAAATTCGGGATCTCTTCCAGATGTTAGGAAATGTACCACTTTTGAGTGAGAGATTAAATATTGTCGTGAGTGGCTCTACGAAAACATTAGCACAGTCTCTAACAACAAACGCAGGAATTTCATCTGGCCCTTTTGTAAATTTAGGCTTGAGTTGTCGTAAGGCAGAGAGAACATCGTTAGGCGTAAATTCACTAAAACTCAAACATATATTGTTATCGAACTGGGTACTTCGATCAATGTTTTGCGATGGTAAACTATATGCGGTTTCGAAGAATTCAGCAAAAGCATCAGCTATTTCCTGCGGATTTTCAAGACATTTATCATGGTAATGGAGAATATCCGGTATTGCACTTGCCTCTTTTTTGGAGTTAATATATGACCAGAAAGTTTTTGGGTTATTTTTTAAATTATTTTGGATGTTGTTCTGATAGTTTTTAAAGGCAGTGTCTGTGTCCCGTTTTATCTGAGATCTAAGAATTTTAAATTCGTTGTAGGCGACTATATTGCCGGTACGTTTGTACATTTTAAGTTGTCTTGCTTTTTCTTTTATATTCCGAACTATAACATTATTATACCACGGCGGGTATTTCCTATGCCGAGGTATCGTTTTGGGTACGCAGGAGTCAAATATATCGTATAGTGTTTCGTAGAATTGCTCACACGCCGAGTTTACATCATTAATGGTTTTTAGAACTGACCAGTCCGTATTTTCAATTTTGGCATATAAGGTGTGAAAGTCAGCTTTCCGAAAATTATATGTTAAAATATTATTTGCAGAGGATTTTGTATTTGTCTGATTGTTGTTTGCATTGAGGTATATACTTAATGCCGGATGATGGGAGTCCTCTTTTAGTAGGATATCATGAGCCTTTTCAACGTTACACGCAGTGCTGCAGATAACTAGATCCAATAATCTATTATTAGTATTTAACACGGAATTACATTGTTTTAGATCAAAATAATTCAAAAATGACATAAGTGCTGCTGTTTGCTCGTTGATGTTATTATGTAGAGTAAACTCTCTATAATTGGGTATATTAAAATCTCCAATAAAGTATACGTCATTATCGTTTAGGTAGTGGAGCGTTTCAAATGCTTCAAAAAATAAATTATAGTGTATTATACCTAATGACGGAGGTATATATATAACAAATAAGAAAATACTGGTGTGGTTAAATTGCATTTTTACACCAACTATATCAATTAAAGGAACTGAGTTTCGTATATAATCTAGGTTTAATTTAGTGGCAACATATTTTTTATTAATAGACAATAAAACACCTCCACCTCTGGTTTTGTTTGTAACAGAATAATTACGATCACAGCGAAAGATGTTATAATTGCTGCATATTAACTCAGAGCTATTAACATGAGAGTCAATCCAGGTTTCTGAGAGTGCGAGAACATCGTAGTCACAGGCATAGGAAGCATTTAATAGATCGTGTGTTTTGGTGTTTAAACCGCGCACATTTTGGTAATAAACGCAGGGGAGATATATAGATTTGTTCCTAGAAGCCATGTCCGCAGAAACGCCAACCTCGTTCTCATTATCATTAGTACAAACGTTAACATGAGAAGGGGATTCCGATATAACCAATGTATCTAATTGCTACGCCATATATACATTAGCTTTATACTCCTTAACTTTATGATTATAAACATAACATCTAGAATCCCAAACAGCATGATTTATATTCAGATTGAGATCTTTATCTTTCTCATTTAGTTTTAGACAGTTCACACATTTCAAATCCACGGCTTTACAATCTTTAACTGGATGATCTTCTGCACACCTAGGGCATGAGTACTTTTGTACAGTGCACCGATTAGAGTGATGATTGAAACCGTTACATTTATAACATCTTTTTAAATCTACCGAGTCATAGACATCACAGTAATCATAACCGACAAATAACTTACCATCACCTCCGGACATGAGATTGTTATATGTGGTTACATCTACCTGCAAGATTGCCTGAAATATATTAGAGTTTTTTCTTGTTGGCCACAGTTTAATAACTTTGCATTCAGCATCTTCGTTTAACACGGACTTGTTTTGATGTCTCACAAATTTCACCAGTTCGGATTCTTCAAGTTTCTCAGATATCCCCACAAGACGAATTCTGGGATTTAAGTTTTTTGCATCACTTATCTCATACTTATCGGCTAGTTTACCTTTAGCATGGATGCGCAGTGGCTTTCCTCGACTACTATGGATGCGCAGTAGGTTTCCCCGAGTATTATGGATGCGCAGTGGCTTTCCTCGAACATTTGGATACTCAGTGACTTTTTTCGAGTATTATAGTAGGTTACCTCAAGTAGTATGGATGCGCAGTGGGTTTCTTTAAGTAGTATGGATGCGCAGTGGCTTTCCTCGAGTACAATGGATGCGCAGTAGGTTATCACGAGTAGTGTGGATGCGCAGTGGCTTTTCTCGAGTGCCATAGATGCGCAGCAGGTTACCTCAAGTGATATGGATGCGCAGTGGGTTTCCTCGAGTAAAATGGATGCGAGTGGGTTACTTCAAGAAGTATGAATGCGCAGTGGCTTTACTCGAGTAAATTGGATGCACAGTGGGTTACCTTGAGTAGTATGGATGCGTAGTAGGTTTCCTCGAAGAAAATGCTTGTAGTAGAGGCTTTACTTCTATCGTGTAGTTTACGGCACACAACGATTTTTTATATCTTTGTCTTGCCATTTTCTGCGTATTAGTTCGACATTCAGTTGAAGTATATTAACGCAAAAAATATTTTTGGAAATTTTCATTGTTTAAATAGGCTTATAATATCAAGAAACGTCAATATTTTAAGTCTGAGCAAAATAAATTTGTCTGTTGCGTCGGTGTGTATGTTAGTCTTGTATCGTTTTGGTGCTCACGATTACTCTGGAATCGTTTAAGATATTCACTTAAAATATGGCACACGTATGTTTTTTAACGAGATCTGGAACTAGATTATATTTTCATCTTATTCCGTTGCAGAGTTGAAGGGTAAATTGAGGTAAATGGGGGTAAATAGGTAAATCAAGCAAGTAAGAGTCCATGAAATTGGTATTTAGTAAATATAAGAGGAGCTAAGGCCTCAAAAAAAATGGCATTCCTATTACCGCCCCCACCCTATTATTAAAGGTGGTGAAAAAATAGTGTGATTTAGTGTGTGTACAAGAGTCATCAAGAGTTTTTTTCACTTCATTCACCCCCACCTCTATTACAGATGTGGCATATCATTTTATGGGGTTTTGGGGTACATGATTTCAAATATTATATCATTAAAGTTCCATAAACAATTATTTCCACATAGTGGAGTGCAAATATAGTATTTTGTTGTAAGAGACTTGGATGTGGAAGTAGTGATTCCTTGGGCAGCGGTTTTTTTGATTTCGATACTTGGTTCCTTTTACAAGACGCGCTATATCCAAGATCAGAGGGTGGTCTCTATACGAGATTGTACAGTCCATTGATAAGATTTAACAATTTTATCGCAGATATAAATAGATTTCATAAATACCGAAATGCTTGGATAATTTATTTCATACGTGTCTCGCCTACCACAGTGGCATGATCTGGAGGTTATCAAAACTCGTGTTGAATGTTGTGCCCAATTATAAAAACGATCATAGCTCTTTAATGATTTCAGTTATTTTAATGTTATTTATTATTAAAGTACGATTCTTTAAGAACTCGTTTTTATAGTTTGTGTGATTTTATTTCAAGATGCTATTTCTTTCCTAACCTCAAAAATTTACCAATCATTTGACGATAGCAAGCCTTCGTTATATGTTCTCCTAGATCTTGCAAAAGTCTTCGGCACTGTCAGTCATATACAGTTGTTGGAGGTTTTGCAAGATATAGGATTTAGGAGAAATGTGTACGATTTAATGAAGAGCTACTAAAATAATAGACAATAATATGTAATGATTAACATAAAAACCAACGAAAGAGAATTGTTGAGCATGGTGTCCCCCAAGGGACTGTTCTTGGTCCGATTTTGTTCATTATCTATAATAACAGTCTACTTAATCTAAAGAACGAGGGAACAATTTCTAATTTCGCAGATGATGCAGTTATTTTTTATAGCGCTTCTCCCTGGGGAGACCTAAAACAAAAAGTTGGAAAGACATGAATAACATTAGCGATTACTTTAATAACAAACTCTTAACAATCAAATTTAAAAAGTACTTTTTAGCTATTATATAAAAAACTACCTACACACAATATTCTAAGAATCAGTAATCACAGTAATATAATTGAAATACAATCAGAAGACCACGTGAAACATCTAGAAATAACTGTTGATAGACACATGGGATGGGGTGTTCATTAATAGTCCATCATACGACAGCTCCATTTTTGCTGTCTATTTGTCAGTAAGTGCAGGAGGAGTGGGTGAAGCAGATGCTGGTTAGACCTCTGGACGGTCGGAGAGGTCATGTAAGATTCAAATTGAAATTTGACATCGGATTTTTAAAGACATTTTTTGCTGTTCATTTGACACATATTTTAAGATGCTTTAAAAAATCCAGAAATATCCTTGACAGCGTTTCTTGTGGTTAGGTCTGGCGCCCATGCCCAACTTCCGGAAATTCCGAAAAAACGGTTCCAAGTGCCATATCATGGAACGTGGCGATTTTTTTTTCAAAAATCGAGCTATTGCTTAAACGTGGTTTTTATGAAGCTAAAATACTATTGACAAAAACTAATTACAACTTTTTTTCAAAATGTAAACGTTAGGTGCGTTATATCCTCAGTTACTTCACTTCTGCATAATTGTTATTCTTTTGTATTTGTTCTGAAGAATTTATTTTTTTTTAATGTTTGTTGACATTTTTGCCTTTTTACTATTTTGGCAAACGATATAATATAGTTGTAACAAATTCTAGCAGAGAGTGAAATTCATTTTTTTGCCGCAAAATTAAAGTCACCTGTTTAATTACTGATGTTTTGTAGCCAGAAGGCTCCCAAATACTTTTGAAATTTATTTATTATGAAAGTCAGTTGTTAATTCTCGAAGCACTAAAAGTGTGCCAAATAAATTAACTACATGGTTTAAATACGTTATTAGAATATTTTTAAATTCGGTATTGAAAATTGCAAAAATCCATATTACATGGTGATATTTTTAGACAAATGCCAAAAGAAAAAGAAATAGCCCGTTCCTGACATTTTTTCGTTTCCGGTACTGAATTGTGGGGACCTCTGTTAGTTGAAATGCGCCTACTAAATTTGGTCTAATTTGGTGAAGCCAATAAAAAAAATATGGCCTATGAAAACTTTATCAAAAAATAGAAAACACGCTGTATATCAGAAACGAATTGCACTAGGAATATAATAAAGGTCATTTTGAAATCGTCTCAGGGTACTGTACTCCTCACTAGCGTATGACCAGTCACTCACAAAACACCCTGTATAATTCTCTGCCAAGAAATAGGAGAGATATTTCTAGCATATCCTTGTTTAAAACACGAAAAAAACTATACATAATCGTTGAGTGAATATACCACCGACAGAAGTACATTACATACATTTATTGAAACTTAAACTAATTCTAATTCAGTAAAAAAATGTATGTGTTTGTAATATGTCTTAGTAGTAGTCCTAGTATTTATTTTTAAAACTATGGATATACTAGCTGATGCCCGCGACTTCGTCCGCATGGAACTTCGTTCGGGTGGAACTTCGTCTGCGTGGAATTAAGAACATTGATATACTAACCCACTGCACATTCATTGCATTTAAGGAATCCATCTTCCCATCGAAAGAAAAATAATTATTTTAATCGACAATAGAGCACATGGGTGTGTATGTGTCAAATTTCATGCTTAAAAACATCCTTCTCCCTGTTCACCCGTTCGGGGGGAGGTCTCTTTCTGAAAACCGTCGAATACGCGTCTCCTAATTTCCTCAGAAGATCCCGTCACTGCAATATCACGTTTCTGACTTACGCGATTTCAGAGATACCTCAGCTCATGTGGAGAAATTGTCGCCCCCACTGTTACGGGACATAATTAAAAATTCGTTCCAATTGGGTTGTTGCACTAAGTTAAAATTTTAATAGAATCTGTATTTAACAATAACATTTCTTCATAAAAAATCATTGGAAACATGTAAAAGTTGAAAATAAAGTCTTATAATATTACAATATCAATTTTAAAAATACATGTATTTAAAACGGAGGTGGCAACATAACGACCTAATTAAAAATTCGTTCCAATTGTCTAACACAAAGCTGACTATTTGTTTACGAACCTCCAACGCCCTTTCTTGTGAGCCGTACATTAAGAATGAAAGGGGACGGAATAAACAGGCTCCGTCACCTACAATTGGGACAACAGTATGTTGTACAACTTCTCCATTAATACTTAGATTTTCTTTAGCCATTTCGTTAAAAAAAGTAAAAATTCACAGATTTCCCGATCCTCGCAACCATTGGAGACATTGGAAATGATAACATCGTATATGAAACATAATAATAATATTTTATCTTCTGGCGTGTCAAAATGACTTAATTATAGACATCATTTTCAGTGTCAAAATGATATACTTTATCGGACTGACGGCCGTTTGCACCGTATGTGTTTAAACCATCTACCACCCCCGTTTTCACCCCTTCAAAAAGTTGAAATCGAAATTTCGTCTTACACGTATCTAATAGATTTCAACAAAAAATATTTCTGCTAAATCTCACGCCTCTAGATATAACCGTTTCCGAAAAAGCCTAAAATTTCAACCTCCCTTTTTTACCCTCTTGGGGGTCGAATTTCTAAAAATCCCTTCTTAGTGGATGCCATTCGATTATATCATAAATTAGTGTAGACTAACAGCAGCCACGTTCTGGCGTTGCCTTTATGGATTTGTATTGTTTTGCTTATACTACTTCACTTCTCTTCCGTTATATAGTAAATGTAATGTAGCTATATGTTCTATTTATATACTCCAACTAATTATTTTTTTTTATGTAATCTTGTGTTTTTCTCTGCTTATTTATAGTCCAAGATCCCAGAGCTGCCAGACCTACGTCATTTTAGCAAAGCTAATATTTTGACAGCGAATAGTGTAATATCTAGTTAAGAACGTATGCGTATTTGCTAGCTTGAAAGCGGGGCGCTTTTGCAGAAAACAGGTACAAAAGGTACATAAAAAGTTTTCTCTCCTACGTTAAAATATGATAGCTGATTTATTTTACAAGTGACGGGCTAACGACATAGTGTAAGCGTCAACTTCCGAATCTTAAGGTCCGAGGTTCGATCCCTGAGCGTTCTCAGCTTTTTTTTCAACAAATATTAACTTAAGGTGGCGATTATCAAGAAAAAGACAACCAATAGGGAAATATTTATTATTTTTGACCATAACTTTTTTTCTTAGTACGTATATTTGAAAAAAAAAAAACCGAGAACGCTCAGGGATCGAACCTCGGACCTTAAGATTCCAATCCAATCCAATCCAATACAATTTTATTCAACATTACGGGTACAAGAATGCGCCTAGACCGAGCCCCGATTCAGAGCCGACCACACCACCATGCAACGCCGTGGCTTTCGGCTTGAGCAACAGATCAAGTGATGGGGGGTTAAGCCTCCTGTTTAACAGTAAAAAACTTAAGCCTGACGATTGCAGATAACTAAGAACTAAAAACTAAGTTTAAAAACACTTAAAGCTACTTAAAGCTAGATTTAAAAACTTTGATTAAAGGGCGCGCGCACAACACACGCGCACTAGTTTTAAAATTTTGGCTGATAATACGGGAAAAACTCAATTAAAACACCCGTTTGAGCAAGTCACAACCTTCATCCGGTGGTCTGCCTGCCTCCGGAAAGGTAGGGTGAAGGGGAGA
Organism: Rutpela maculata; assembly: GCA_936432065.2. Classification (NCBI taxonomy): domain Eukaryota; kingdom Metazoa; phylum Arthropoda; class Insecta; order Coleoptera; family Cerambycidae; genus Rutpela; species Rutpela maculata. The sequence continues at coordinate 133,707,839 of OW386289.2, forward strand.
GTGTGATTTTAAAAGTTGGGATTTGCTAGAGGTTATTGGTCAAAAGGGGATTTGGAAGGACAAAAAGAACAAAAATTTAACAAAAATAACAAAATGGATAAAGAGAATAGAGAGGGGTTTGAGGTAAAAGGTGGTTAAATTAAAAGGTGGTGAAAGGGAAGTTGTGGTATAGGAACGGTTTGGCTAGGGAAGTTTCCGAAAGATAGGCAACGCCTGGTATGGTAATGGGTGTTTTAGGACCTTAAGATTCGGAGATTGACGCTTACACCATGTCGTTAGCGTGTCACTTGAAAAATAAATCAGCTATCATATTTTAACGTAGGTGAGAAAATTTTTATGTACCTTTTGTACCTGTTTTCTGCAAAAGCGCCCCACTTTCAAGCTAGCAAATATGCATACGTTCTTAACTAGATATTACACTATTCGTTGTCAAAATATTAGCTTTGCTAAAATGACGTAGGTCTGGCAGCTCTGGGATCTCACATTATTAAGCACTAAAACTACTTTATGTACTTAATTCTTTTTGTAATTAATGTTGCTAACTAAACATATTGTTATTATCATTTGACAACAATAAACAGCCTCAAAGGATATTCAGTTTGTCATTATTTTTAGTTTTCTAAGTTTCTGCAAGTATTTTAAATTAGTTTGAACAGATGATATGAGTCAGTTTTAAATAAAAACACGTAACTACTTTATTACCACTTTCAGTTTTTTATCAATTTTAAACGGTAAACATGAAATTGTGCCGTAAACAATCGACCAACAAGAGTAATTCCACTCACTGCCGGATTTTTTAAATCCCGCTAAATTAACGTCAGTAAATGCAGTTTTGATCACTAACCGTTTTATCATGTTTCAAATTTATTCAGGTTTACTGAATACGTAATCTATGTATTTATGCGAAACAATGCCGTATTCTAATTGAAATGTTTAAACTGCCTAATAAATTTTCTACTTGATGCAATAACGTCCCGTAATACTAATAGGATCATCCGTAGGTCATTTAGACACAACCTTTTCTTTAGCTGAGCACGAGTTTTCTTGCAGATGAGATCTGTCGTGTGCTGCCTCTCCCAAGTGTCTTTAGCTTTGAGAAATCGCTTCCTGGTATACCTATTGTTTCTGACTTCTTAAATATCGTTGTGGATTATCCATTTTTTTTGTTTGCGGCATCTACTGCTTTGGTCACTAGCCGCATTTCTTTGATTTTATTACAATAAGTTATGATAAGGTAGAAGATAGTATTCTTGTTAAAATACATCGTATATTTGCCTCCTTGCAAAATTCAATTAGCTTTCAACTTATGATAGGGTATTGTGATAAAAGCTGTTATATTTTTTGTTAGATGATATTGAGTGAAAAGGTAAAAATGTTTCCTGCATTCTTCTAGTTTCACAGTTAAGGATGATCTGCAGTTTTCGTAAAGATGTTGGTTTTCTCCTCGTTATTACCACGCTTTTTTTCGAAATTTGGTAGTGTTTTCAACGTTTCTATCGTTTCATTGATATCTTTCATTTTGCTTCTTCCATTATCCGATTTAGATTGCCATATCGCATTTATTTTGTTTATCACTTATATTGGCTGGTCGAATTGGCATATCCTCAATTAGCATATTTTTGGTAGCCGTTCGAGCCAATTTGTCAGCTAACTCATTACCAGATATACCAATATGTTTTGGGCACCAGATATTAAATTTTTCTCCATTATTTTAGGTAGTTTCTGAGGTTATTAATTCTTGTAGTTAAAGGTTCATTTGAGAAAGAGTTTGACTGAACTTAAGGAGTCTGAACACGTTATGCGTGTTTCCCTATTGGAAAACTCAATATTGTCGTGCTTACCATATGGCGTACAATTCTGTTGTGTAAATTGATGACATCATTGAAAGTGTCAAGAATTTTTCTTTAAGCTGTCAGTGGGTAATGATATTTAACAAGAATACTGTAAAATTTCGTAGTAAAAATGTATTTGTTACATCAGATCCAGTCGCTATGTATTACTTTTATCCACCAAGGTGGTAATATAGTAAATTTTTTCGAATATAAAAAAGGTCAGGGAAAATTTATTAAAACTACTTATATTTAAAGTTGTTCCCATATTGCCCCCCCGGCTCGTCAAAAAATTTTTTCCATTTATCCTCCCCCCCGCTCATCAATTTTCATTTTCGAGGAGAAAAAATTTCTGGAATTTTTATCGGACAGTCCTAGAAAACCCTGGAAAAGTCGGGGAATTTCAAAATTTCAAAAAAGACCATCGACATTGGTGTATTGGTGTAATATTTTTCGTTAGATCTTTGATTGTAAATAAGTAGAGTAAAATTACTTAGAGAAGATAACATCAAGTCGCACATCGCGTATAAAAGTTGGCATAATATCAGTGCCCCGTGCCATCCATTTTACTTCCACATCCAGTGGAAGTATAGTAACGACAAAAAAATTTTTAAAAATTTTTATTGTTCAAATAGGCTTAAAATGTCATGAAACGTCGAGATTTTAAGTTTGAGCGAAAAAAAATTTTCTGTCTGTCTGTCGGTCTGTCTGTCTGTCTGTCGGTCTGTCTGTCTGTCTGTAACTTTTTTTTGTGCGCACGTTTACTCTGGAACCGTTTAAGATATTAACTTGAAATTTGGGACACATATGTACTTTAGCGAGATCTGGAACTAGATTATATTTTCATGTTGTTCCGACGAAGGGTTGGGGGGTAAATTGGGGTAAATTTTGGGGTAAATGGGTAAATCAAGCAGGTAAGAGTTGATAAAATTGGTATTTAGTATATACAAGAGAAGCTAAGGTCTCAAAAAAATGTTTGGCATTAGCCACCCCCATTACCACCCCCACCCCATTATTAAAGGGGATGAAAGAAAAATTGTGATTTAGTGTATGTACAAAAACCAGAAACCTCAAAATATTTTTTTTACTTCATCCCCCCCCCCTATCACCACCCCCACCCCACTACCGATGTGGGGTATCGTTTTATGGGTTTTTGGGGTAGAGGATTTCAAATATTATATTATTAAAGTTCCATAAACAATTATTTTCACATACAAAGTTTCTTCGTTGTGAGTGACTTGGATAGAGAATCTGGATGTGGAAGTAGTGATTCCTTGGGCAGCGGTTTTTTATTTAAATATTAATCAATGGTAGTAAGCAGTCTTAACGCCCATGCAGCTGTAAAAATAGCATCGTTACCTAGGTAACGAGTACATGGTAACGATATCGGTCCCTGCGTATTCTATGACTATGTTATCTTCTCTAAGTAATTTCACTCTATAACGTTATGTTTAGCGGATCTCTGAGGAATTCCATTTAGTAGTGAATGTGAATGATTCAATATCTTCTGACCGTACTACAAATTGTCTTGATTGCTAAAAGCTTTAAATGAAGAGTGGTGAGTTATCCCCAAATCCCCAGTCATATAATTTCTTCGAAACTCCTTTTAGGCGAAGATGAATAAAATAGTCGCAGAACCTCCCAAATAAAGTTGCCAGATTGAAACCAAGTGGAATCGATTAGTTACGTTTTAGAGAATAAAAAACCTAAATAACATTTTTTTGTCCGAGTGGCACGTAATTTGTTATTTACTAACAATGAAATTGCAAAGTAAAAAAAATGTAAAAAATCCATTTTAAAACACATTTTCTAAGTTAATTGGGCAAGAATAAACACTTTTTGTCTCTTGTAATGTTTTCGAAAAATGTACTGATTTTGAGTTATAGGCGATTTAAGGTCCGAAAATGGCCAAAAGTCGACAACTTCAAAAATTCATATCTCGGCTTCTACTGAACTTTTTTTAATGTTTTTGTAGTCGCAAAATGATCGTTAATACTTCTTTTCATTTTTATCCTGAAATTTATCATCGAAGTATCGCTATTTTTTCTTGCTTGCGCAGAATGAAATACACAGGTGGCGAAGAACTGATCTGCTAATTTTTGCAAATGACTTCAAATGAAATATTTTAATTAAACAATGGAGATTTGATGATATATAAATATAAAATATGCTATTTGAAAAAAAAAATGATGAAAACAACAAAAAAGTGAGTTGTTGAATGGTATCTTACCTGCAATATGTTATACGCATTTTCGCAAACTTCAGTAATAGTTACACGCAATCAATACATTCAAAATGAATTGATTAGACAATATTGCATGAAATTTACATGAGTTGAATTGTAAAACTACTATTACCCACGAAATTTTGCAGCTTCTTCAAATGAACTCTAGTGTATATGAACGTTCGCAGTGCAGACTGCTTCACTTGTTCAAACAAATTAAAACAAATGAGTAACGTGGGATGCGCGCGTGATTTGAATTACGTTCGAATAATTCAATTAGAAAAAAATATATTTTACATTAATTCATAATTTTGAAATTATTAATTATTTAATTCTTAAATTTATATATGAATAGATGAATACATAGAAAATAAACTCATTGAAATATAAATAATTTAGGTGCCTTTTTAACTATAAATATACGCGTATCTATCTTAGATTAAGCAGTTTTGAAAAAAGTAGAAAAAGAATGAAAATTTTTAACTTCAACACGTATAATCTGTTAAACTATCGCTTTTTATGAATATTTTATTGAAAATTTTTTAATAAGATTTCATTCTTTTTCTACTTTTGTAAAAATTAGCAGATCAGTTCTTCGCCACCTGTATATTTCACCTATTCTGCGCAAGCAAGAAAAAATAGCGATACTTCGATGATAAATTTCAGGATAAAAATGAAAAGTTGCTATATTACAAAAAATAGTGTGTTTAAGTATAGGTATAACGATCATTTTGCGACCCAAAACATTAAAAAAAAGTTCGGTAGAAGTCGAGATATGAATTTTTGAAGTTGTCGACTTTTGGCCATTTTCGGACCTTAAATTGCCTATAACTCAAAAACAGTACATTTTTCGAAAACATTACAAGAGACAAAAAGTGTTTATTTTTGCCCAACTAACTTAGAAAATGTGTTTTCAAATGGATTGTTTACATTTTTTTTTACTTTGCAATTTCATTGTTAATAACACATTACCTGCCACTCGGACAAAAAAATGTTATTTAGGTTTTTTGTTCCCTAAAACATAACTAATCGATTCCAATTGGTTTCAATCTGGCAACTTCATTTGGGAGGTTCTGAGACTTTTTTATTCATCTTTTTAGGCTCACCTATTTTTTATGTCAAAGAATATAGATAGCTACCAAATATTCTATATTCAAAAAGCTGCTAGCAGAAAAGCTAGATAGCATAATCTAGATAAACTAATTGGTTTGCTGTTGAATGGTCTTTGCGAAATCCGCACTAATGCTTCTCTATTAGGAAACTTATTATATGTCCAATATTGTTAGTGTTTGATAACGTTTGATATACAAATATTAAGTATATATACATTTTTTTTTCATAAAAAAATTTGCAATTTTCAAGAAGTCATTTTTCTTGATAACTGAACAAATTCATAAGTCGTTCTATCTACGGACAAACTGGAAAAAACAGTTTTAAAAAGTGTTTTCACTAACATATATCTGGAGATATTTTTTTAACTAAATCACTTATTTACATCTAAACCTTTGACATTTCAGTGAGTTGTTGAATACAATGTTTTTCTTTTGAGTGTGATACGGCAGACATACCCGCAATTTAAATGTAGCATACGGAAAGTGTTTTCTACCGTAGTTCGGTATCATAGTAATTGTTCCAAATAAAAGAAGAAACTTGAAATTCGTATCGCAATACCTCCCCTTTCATTTTCAAGATAATTTACTTTAAAATATATACAGAAATTGAGACCGTTCATTCAAGAGTCGTTTAGGTGTGACAACCCATGCGAGAAATATGTAGTTAAGTATATTTTTTCTGTCTCAAAAATGGTTTTGAAAACATAGCTCATATGGCCACGACAGAATGTATGATATGACACCGTTGTGTTTATTCAAACCTAAACAAGGAAATGAAACGAATCTGTAAAAATTCCACAGGAAATAAACGAGAACACACTTTTCACGCCCCCGGGTCTTTCAAAGTCACTTTATATAAACACACACAATTGGTTAATAGGTGTTTAAAACAAAGAGTTAACAAAAGAAAAACGACATAAAGCCTATGCCACTCTATATCTCTATTCAGTTTGAATACAGTGGGTGCCCACCAATTTTACATAATGACGGGTTTTCATTAATTAGAATACTTAATTTTTAGATTTAATTTGTATTTTTAACTTTCCATTGTCAGATTGATCGCAGAAAATTATTTTAAAAATAAAAACTCGTCTGCTTGTCTTATAAAATCGCCCTCTAAAAAAAATTAGTAGACTGTCAACTATGAGGAACACCTATTAGTATAATCGCTAAAGGTTTTAACTTCGGAATAATGCCACATGGATTAGATTTCATTAATTTTTCGCAATTTAATAGTAAATACATCAAATAAAAGTTTATACACTGTGACTCATCTCAAGTGGACACACCTTCGTAGCTCAGTTATTGACCTTCTAATTTTAACCAAATTTGGGTCGATATCAAGGACCTTTACTATATCCTTCTTGAGTAAAACAAAACTTATTTCAGTCATTGGCGTGTATTTTTATTAACAAAAAGATGGTCGATTTTTGGAGAAGTCTTATTAGGCGTTTTTTTTATTGATAAACTAATGCAATATTATTGATCAGCATGTTCTGAAATACCCTATATTCAAAATTTAACGATCTTTTGATTTATTGTTTTCGAATGACGGCCCACAGTGTGGAATTTACGTATTTTTTGGACAAAATTACCTCCGGCCCTGAATTCTTAACCAATTTTGATGTACTTAAAATGTAGGGAATTAAATATACTTTTAGATCTGACTGCCACTTTTCCATTTTCGGATGATTAATTAGGGGTTGCTTTTCTATTTAGGGGTGAATTATAAGGCTTTATAACAACTCCAATTATATTAACATCTTTTCTCCAAAAATTTAATCATCTTCTATTGTTTCCATATATATATATTTATTCATCTTCATAGATTGGCTCGGATGCACAGTGGGCCAGAATCCGAAAAAGCTGGCCAAAAGTCCAAAATTCGTTGTATTCAAAGTAATATTTTTGCAGTCAGAAATGTTCAGTTCATTACGTACCGCAAATTCCAACAATATTGTTGCCTATTTTTACCTGATACACCCTGAGAAACACAACGTTCTGTTAGCGTTCAGTTGTGAATAGTTGCTTGCTACATTCGAACGTACTATTCGATATTCCTGTAAGTTGTGTAATTTCAACAAAAACATAGTAAAATTTTAGGAAGATAATCTATAAAGTAAGTATTTTATTTTGCATACATTTATTGCTTGTGAAATGTGATACATTCGGTCATAAAATTGTGTTAAACGGGGTTCTACAAAGATAAAGAAATAAAAATTAATAGGTACCTTTTGTTTGAGCTACAAAAAAAGCGCAACGTGTTCCAAGCATGATTCTTTTACTGGTCGATTTCTTATAGTTTTTTCAAATTATAGTACAAAATTTAGAACCTGATTCAACCCGGTTTGGAAGTAATAAGTAATAATTTGGTCAAGTACGACGTCTTAAATCGGAGATATACGTACGACGCGACGACGGGCCCTCGCTCGGTAACTGCTTCGAATTACTATTTTAATTTAAAAATGTAAAAATTGGCTGCCTCTAGGAGCCACTATTGTTTTTGTGATCGTTTTTCTGATACGCGTTAACTTTGGTTTATAGTGTTGTTTTGGCATAAAAATTCCATTTAAACGTAACAATTTATAATATTTATGTGTCATAAACAATTTTTGAAAAAATTAAAGCATTTTGTTATGTCAAAAATAATTATTGAAAAATTATTTATTTTTAGGTTGGAATTTATAATATGCCTAAAAATATGTAAAATTGAATTTAAATTAGTTAGTTAATTTAACTTTTTAAATTTGAATTGAAATTCGTAATCAGCGACCTCGAAGACCCCCCGAATACCAATTTCCAATTAAAATGCCTTACTTTTCTCAAAAGTTTGTCGCCATATTGGAGCCGCCATTTTGTTCTTGGAGAAACTATTATCAAATTCGTAATCAGCGACCTCGGAAACACCCGAATACCAATTTCCAATTGAAATGACTAACTTTTCTTAAACGTTTGTCGCCATATTGGAGCCGCCATTTTGTTCTTGAAAAAACTATTACCAAATTCGTAATCAGCGACCTCAAAAACCCCCAAGTGAAAATTTTCAAAACTATTACTCCATTTTTCGACTTTTGGCCAGCTTTTCGGATACTGGCCCACTGTGGGATGTGGAGAAAAAAATTCTTGATAGGATCCCTTATTCAAGTACTTAATCATCCCCAAAAAGTGACAGTCATATCTAAAAGTATATTTATTTCCCTATATTTTAAGCCAAAGTACATCAAAATTGGTTAAGAATTCTGGGCCGGAGGAAATTTTGTGCAAAAAAATACGGAAATTCCACACTGTGCGGTCCCATAAAATTACACTTTTCAAATATTAAATAATTAATTAACTTGTTGTTTTACAAAAAAAAAGTCATTATTCATTTTCTATTTAAATTCACTTTTTCTACCACCTAATATAATTGATACTTTCAAATTTCGTAAGCCAACAATTTTCATTGAAAAATTACCAAAAATATTACATAACTTGAAACAAATTACTTTAAGAAAAAAAGTCATTTCTCATTTTCAATTTAAAATCATTTTTACTACCACCCACTGTCGTCGATACTTTCAAATTCGGCGATTTATAATGCACGAATAATTTACAGGACTGGTTCAAGTTGTTTGATAACTTTTCAATGAAAATTCTTGGCCTTTGAAATTTGAAAGCATCGTTGACACTGGGTGGTATAATTTAAGTAGAAAATAAAGAATGACTTTTTTTTATGAAACAATTCGTTTCCAAATTATTAATATTATTTAATATTTAGAAAATGTTTTTTGGGGCAGTAATTCGAAGACCATAAATCGAAGGCCTAATATGACTTCGAAAAATCGACCTTTCTTCTCTTAAGAAAAATTCACGCCATTGACTGAAATAAGTTTAGTACTACTCGAAAAGGATATAGTAAAGGTCCTTGATATAGATCCAAATTTGGGTGAAATTGGATGACCAATAATTAGCTACGAAGGTGTGTCCACTTGGAATGGGTCACACTGTATATTATGCTGGGGCCCGTTAATTTATAGCCACCCCCGAAAAGGGGGTGGCATCCTAAAAAAAAAAAAATAAAAAAAAAAACTGTTGGACATCAAAAAGAATCAAATTTTGGGAAGAAAAGGTTCTGTGTAACTTTTCATGCAAATTCTTTGTTATAACGACTTGCAAATTGGGATTATTAAATTAAAACTAGAGGTATTTCAAAACGATTTTCGTCAAATAACTCGAAAAGTAGTAGTATTAGTAGTAGTAATGAGCGAAAGCATGCTAGAGACAGATAAGGAAGCTTTTGAATTGATGATGAATTTCGTTTTTATTTTATTTCTGTTAAATTAATGGTTTGGGAGATCTGGAAGTTTAAAGATCGCGTCCGAACATTTATAAGACGATGTATTTTAGTTTAAATGTTAACACACACATTAGGTGGGTCCAAGGTGCCACGTGTATGTATTAGAATTCATAATCTAGTTTATACATTTATAACAAAAAATATGCATGGTCTTGACGACCCAATTACTGAATTTGGTGTGGCAATCAACGAGTCAAATATCTCATAAACTTTGGCACTTGCTTTAAAAAAGCTAGCAGTCAAAAAGAATGAGTAGTAATTATCTGTCGAATGATTTTTTTACTATTTCTATAGCATAAAACATAAAGAAGTTATGACAGATGCAATGTGCTTCTTCACGTTTTTCACGCCGCCATTTTGTTAATGTAGGCAGTCAGTAATTAAAAAAATATATTTTCATATACTGTTTTCTTTAACATATAGTGTGACTTGTGAAATTTTTTCATTCGTTTAGAGCAACAAAGTGACAATTTAAACTATAAAGGGATTTTCGAAAAAACGTAAAATTATTATTTCTTTGCAAATATTTCGGTGAATATTTAGCACGAATTGTCGGACATAAAAAATAAAGCTTATAGACTAAGAATGAATTTCTTTTCTTATATTTATGTAGGGTTAATAGTTTCGGTGATATTTACGTTTATAGATCCGAGCGTTTACAGGATGAAGTATTTAGTTTAAATGTTGAATATCTATGACGCTTCCATAAAAAATTCAAAGAAATATAATTAAATGTAATTAATTAATCAGTCTTTAACATGATTTTCTTCAAAATTGTCATTACATACGAGATTTCTCCTAAAAACATATTTTTACTTCTAGGTACTCTGCTATATGAAATTTACATAAGATACATAAAAATATCTCTGATACGATAAAACTCTTATGTTTTAACACAGTATTAATAATCGTTTACGAACTTCATGGGTACCATTTTTAAATTCCAAGCTGCACTCTCGTATATTATATGCACATGGCATATGACAAATATTCCATTTGTATCCGATTCATGTCTTGAAGTCTGATATGATCTATATCTGTACAATGTCAGCGACAAACACTTGACATGCAATATATTGAACATAGCATAGCTCATATCAGCGCATCGCTTTTGTCTGCGATTAATTTTGCAAAATAATTTACATCATAATATCGTTTTATTAGAGCGAACATGATAATTTGCAATATGTTATTCTGAAAAGTATACAGGGTGATTCTTTTAAGGCGGCCATTAGAATATTTCCTACTTGCAGATGAGATAGCAATTTGAAATTTGGTACCCTACCATAGTCGACCAATGCGAGTCCGAAAATAATAATTTCAAAATGGCTGCATTTCCGAAAATACCGGAAGTCGATACCAACTTGCTTATTTTAAATGGAACACCCTATATATTTTCAACTTTTCGAAATGATCATACAATTCTGAGTCAAAACGTGTAGCACACCCTATACCTAAACCGAGCAGTTTCGGAGATATTTGAAATTTTATAAGAAATTTGACAGGTGCAACGGTTTGCAAGGACCGTTGTAACTTTCTTCGTGTAGGAGATCCTTATTTGCTCTTTGGTACGTAGAAAGAACACAAGATGAGCTACTCTCCACAAAAAATATAGATTCCAAAATAGTATAACAAGTATTTTATTTTTCACGTTACATTTTGTCAAATTCAAACCTCAAAAACTTTTTTATTTATTTCAAATGGAACACCCTGTATTTTTTCACATCAAATTATGTTAAATTAAATTCTCTTTTTTTTAGTATGAGCATTGTAGGGGATAAAGTTACAACTTTTTGAAATATTGCCGATTTCCTTAAATGTCCAAGAATTTTTAGTAAAAATTGCCATCAACTTACCCACGATTAGAAACAATCAATAACGTCAGTTATTCGCTTTTCTTAAAAAATGCCAGCACGTTTAAATTACACCTACGAAGATTTTTAGATTTGTTTATTATTTGTGGAGAATGTGATAAAGTAATAATACCAAGAACATGTAACACATTTGCTACTCGATACCCACTTTATTGTTTCAATTGTTTCATAGGCTTCCGCGTTTTTTTGGGTAAATTATAATTTTCAACAAAAACTTGCGAATAATTCAAAAATTACATGTGTTAGATATAGGACATGCTGATGTAAGTCCACCTCAAATTTAATTCTACATGGATTGCCATAATAAAATTTGGCACGTGCCATTTGACGGAGCCAAATATTCTAAAATTATCCAATATGCATTTTACAGTGTATGGTGGATGATTTCTGTTCTTGTGGGTATCGAGTGGCAAATGTGTTACATGTTCTTGGTATTAATTTATCACATTCTCCATAAATAATAAACAAACCTAAAAGTTTTCGTGGGTGTAATTTAAACATGCTGGCGTCTTTTAACATAAAAGAATGACTGACATTAATGATTGTTTCTAATCATGGGTAAGTTGATGGCAATTTTTATTAAAAATTTTTGGACATTTAAGAAAGTCGCCAATATTTCGAAAAGTTGTTACCTTAACCCCTACAATGCTTATACTAGAAAAAAGGGAATTTAATTTAACATAATTTGATGTAAAAAAATACAGGGTGTTCCATTTGAAATTAAAAAGTTTTTGAGATTTGAATTTGACAAAATGTAACGTGAAAAATAAAACACTTGGTATACTATTATGGAATCTATTTTTTTGCAAAGAGTAGCTCACCTTGTGTTCCTTCTACATACCAAAGAGCAAAGAAGGATCTCCTACACGAAGAAAGTTATAACGGTTCTTGCAAACCGTTGCACCAGTCAAATTTTTTATAAAATGTCAAATATCTCCGAAACTGCTCGGTTTAGGTATAGGGTGTGGCACATGTTTTGACGCAGAATTATATGGTCATTTCGAAAAGTCGAAAATATATAGGATGTTCCATTTAAAATAAGCAAGTTGGTATCGATTTCCGGTATTTCCGGAACTGCCGCCATTTTGAAATTATTATTTTCGGATTCGCAATGATCGACTATGGTAGGGTACCAAATCTCAAATGTCTAACTTATTTGCAAGTGGGAAATATTCTAATGGCCGCCTTAAAAGAATCACCCTGTATAAATATGACTTTAATATAGTATTGGGAAACTTGGAAATAATAAGGATTTAAGTATGAAGAATGAAAATAGTACATTGTTTTTTTAGGAGTAAAAGTGATACTTTTGAGTCTGTATGTTTGTCAGACGAACGGAGTGAGTCCGGCAATTACAGACGAGTCACAATAAGTGACTTACTCAGATTTATTTTTTAATTTTTCTATCAAACGTCGATTAGATATAAAAAAAAAATAAAGATAAAAAATCTCGAATTTCACCACCAAAAACGCATTGTGTTAATATCGCATATCCAGCGTATTAAATAAAATACGCGTAGCTGTTAATATTAGTTTTTCTGCCGCTAATAGCGTCAGAAATAGTTATTTATGTACCAGGCTTGTAAGTGTATTTTACAGGTCGAGAACACAGTTTGCACACCGAAGCCCGTAGGGCTGAAGTTTGCAAGTATCCGAGACCTGTAAATACACGATACAGGCCGAGGTGCATACGACGTTTTTCGTACTGCTAGCAATATTACAATTTTTAAGAAAATTCATTCAAAATTATAAATTTATATTTCAAGATTTGTCTAACTCATTTATTAGTCGACTTAGATTTTAATTGGAGTGTGTTTGCTATGAACGTTTTCTAGTTGTTATGGTTACTTTCAGTAAGTTGTCAAATTCACTACATAATAATTTCTGACATTCAAGTTATTTACGAGTTTTTGCAATAAAAATATGGATTATGATGAAAGTATCTGCATTCAGGAGGCAGCCAAAAATGTGTGTGCTTCGTTGGTGTCGGAATTTCATTATTGTTACTTTTTTAAAGTAAATTTTGTTTTGCCAGAGACTGCAAGTGACACTTTCATAATACTGACAGACGTCAAAAAATGACACTTGCAAAGCTAGTAGTACGAAAAAGCACTTTTACCTCTGTTGTTAATGGCAACGCATAGCCAACGTCTAAAATGTCAAACTTTAATGTCGTGAAATGAGTTAAGAAATGTCATGTTTTTCTGACGTTTGAATAAAAAAATAATTTGGTACCTAACAAACTCTTACGTCCAGTATCAACTGAAGTTCCTATTCCTGTGAGTTGAAAACTAGATTTAAATTACAAGCTATTACCATGCCCTTTTACACTTCATCTGTTTATATTCAGATACAAAATATATGTTTAAATGAATATAATTACAACAATATGGGGCGAGCGTAAAGGCGTCTTGGCTGTGCGCATATTTCACTAATCCGCAACATAACCCGAATCAGACAGCATAATGCAATACTTTTTGATATTAGACACCACCTACCATACCAGGCATTGCCTATTTTCCGGCAACCTCTACCTTAGCTACACTTTCTTAGATTACAACTTCTCATTTCCCCACCTCGGATCTTTACTAAAACTAACCTTTGTATCCTCTCTCTATTTGTTTAACATAGTTCTTGTGTTTGATCTTTTTTATTCTTTTTGTCCTCCTTTGTTTTTGAAAATCCCCTTTAGCCCGAAAATTTCTTAAAAATCTGAACATTTTTATTTCACCACATTTTCCTGGCGGCAGCAAGGTCACCAGGGTAGAATAGCTTCGAACGGATTTTTTCATCGAGTTCTTTTTCCCATGCCAGCAATCAAAATTTCTTGTGTTGTATTGTGCTACACAGAAGCCATAGTTCTAAAGTTTTAATTTTAAGTAGTTTTAAGTATTTCCATGTATTATGTCTAAAATTATTATTGGTTATAAGTTCATTTGCAGTGAATAGGCGTCCTAATTCTGTATAATTATTGGTCAAGCCGACCCGGACTTGCCCCGTTCAGCCCTACATTCACCACGGCACTACGCGCCGTGGTTGTTTGACAGACTCCGGACCAGACTTCGGGGAGGCACATATTTGTACATACCAGAATGTTAATACATTTTCATCTGGTGGGAGATCGGATGTCTGCGAATTCTCATAAAATGGTAATAATACCCTTCACCAGAAAAAGGAAGTTGAATAACTTCAGCTCTTTTTTCCCTATCAGGAGAAACTACATTTCATTTGCGGAGGAAGGTTATACGAGATAAACCACGTCATTGGAACTCCCACTTGGAAAAGGTCCACAAAGCAAGACTGTTCTTATGGACACGTCGAAGGATTTGTGGAAAATCTTGGGGCATGGACTGTCACAAAAAATACTGAAAACATGTTATGATCACAAGACCAACAGTAGCGTATACCTCCATAGTTTGATGGTCGAAGGAGCTGCAAAAATCGGTCAAAACCAAACTCTCGATTACAGAGACAAGCATGACTGACAATAACTGAAGCAATACCACCTACCACAGCATCAGTTGCTCTCTGAATCCTTCTCCATCTACCTGAAGATAGAAGCCAGGTGGACAACATTCAGACTCGAACAAGCTGTTATTAATGTCCCACAGACTAGTATCATGTAATGCAACAGGCTATCAGATGACATAGGTACTCATGACATCCTGGAAATGCTTTCAGATGTGATGCCTGTCATGACCAACTACGAGCTGCCTGTTTCCTAGAAAAGGTGAATGCGATCTTAATTAAACCGACTTGCAAAGAGCAGATAGTTTTTGTTTCACAACCGGCTACAAAAGAACTGGAGCCGATTCTTTAGCCAGGTGCGGTTTCGAAATTTATCGAACCAGGACCAGTACTAGGCATATCGTCAAACTACGCGAAGGCACCCATCTTAGCGTAGATTAAGAGGAAGGTACTGCCATACTGGCAAGAACTATCAGAAGTAGTTCATTCAAAGGAACCTATTTCACAGACTTGGATTAGCGGATAACGCTGAATATCATCTGTTTTTGGAGAATGATGAAACAACAGAGCACGCTCTATGTACCTGTCCCGCTGCAGAAAGAATCCGAATCTCACCATCTGGCAGCTGCTGCCAGAGGACCTGGACGGTTTTTCACCTAGTAAGGTTGCGGGTTTCTTAAACATCTGAACTTACTGGACGAAATATAATTAAGAGTGAGCCACAATGGATCAAGTGGTCGCAGTAAAGCATTTGATTACAGACCCACTCACATCTATACCGAATCTAACTTTACAGAGTCAATGTCCCTTTGAACTTGAGCAAGCATAATGAAATGCAGATGTTGACAATGACAGCAGTCACAAATTATAAATTAATGTTACATTGGAGTTTTTGGTGAAAGCCGCTGTGTAAAGCCACATTTACAAATAGAAAAAACTGGTACATTTTTTCCGGCCACCTTGGTACATTGATTTTATCAAAAATTATAAGTGGGAATTGTTCCATTAACTTTCATCAAAACCATGAACTTAAAGGCTTTGAATATGAAATTGTTTTAATTGTCTACTATTTACTTTTGTATTCACGTAACAATTACGGTTGAAGCATCAGTCACGCACAAAGAAACAGCAAAACAAACTTTGCCTAATTAAAATAAGAGTTATATTTGAAATACAGCGATTCATTTACGTGGTATGCTCCTATTCAAACTGAAAAATAATCTTTCAGTATACAGTTATTGCGTCTTATTATTACGCTATAATTTTCTAGCCGGGGAATATTAAAAAAGAAATTGATAGTTGTAACAAAACTTCCTTTAACAAAATGAATGGATTTCAGTACGTTTATTGAATTGCCGTGAGACCCAACTGCTTTAAAGAAATAAAATAAATGGATGTCGTGTCATGAAAAATGCATCGGATAGCAGGTAAGAGGTTGTCAGGACGTATCAAAATTCAGAATCAATAAAAATATGTCAAGCTACCGTAGCATTCTGGACGTAGCCCTAGATATCTTTATATTTTATTTGATAAAGACGTGATCCTTTTGGAAATCAATACGGAATATTCCTAAGGTCAGTTTTATGGAAACCGGAAGGTGCGATAACTAGAAATGTCGAGACATTTAATTGTGAAGAAATAATTTTACGATCAGTTTTATGGCGGATAATTATTGAAAAACTTTGTTTTAAAAAGCTTCGTTTATGGTAAATGCGTTAACAGAATAAAGGCGAATTTTATGCCGTATTTAGAAATCTACTGGTGTATGTTCATCATCAAACGTTGTACGGCGATACCAAATTGAATATGAATATTAATAAAGCTCAAAACATCTGCAGCGGAGAGTAGAATTTGCAAATAATTTTCCAGATAGTGGATTCATCGACGAACTGTAAAGCTCCATCATAAAGGACAGACGATTGTTAATACCATTAGGCGGGTGTATCAATTTACAAACCGTATAATACTTGAAATCAAAGCCTAATATGAATATGAAATTATTGAACATGTTGGTACAAAATATATCAAGCGTAGCTGGCGTTTGGTTTCAAATATAAAAGTTTATTTTAATTACGCCCCTGAGGGAACTGTAATCCCATTATTGCTAGTTGCATGTACATCTTTAATATTATCGTTAAATTCTGTAAATTAAATATAAATTGATTGTTAAAACTAACTTTGTTTTATTTTATTGTTTTTAATAAATTTTTCCCATAGAGTTTTATTGCATCCCAAGCAACACAGTTTAGTATAATAAACGTATAAAAATCGTTGCGATTTTCTGAATATACGTTATATATACGTGAAAATATCCGCGCGATAAACGTATATTGCCGGTATATGATATACTGGTGAAAAAATTACAAAATTAAAACGGTGAAAATCAATTACAAAAATTTATTTGGCATAAAAGAGGTTATTAAAAACGTATAAATATTATATTTGAAGTATTAGTTATATTGTGACATTGAATACATATTGAATACAGCGTTTTTTTAAATATCAATATAACGTATATTAAACGTATATTAAACGTTTCCCTAAATGTCATGTAACAATGCTTTAAGATTGATTGGAAACCTGATTTAAATACCAAAAATGTAGGTTTCATTATTAAAAATCAGCATAAATGTTGTAATTTTCAATTAAGGTTTAAGAATGTGATAAACATTACGTATAAAAATAGTTATTGTATATACCATATATATACTTATACCAAAAATATACCCAGTATACGTATATTATACCATAAATATACTACTGTGTGTTGCTTGGGATCGATTATTCAGCTAGCCAACTGCAATCCCTGATTTCTTACTGGGCTTTTACTAAAACCGCAACTTTCATCCAATACACTCTCTCAGCCTATATTGAGATCGAACAAACCATACATAATATAAAATCAAATGCGATTGGTTTAGATCTAATATCTACAAAAATTTTAAAAACCTTTATACCGTTTCTTACTCTAGTGTTACATTTACAATCAAAAGAATTTTACCAGATATACCCAAAGTTCCTCGTGATTAAAGTTTATCGTATGTATAAATCAGTGGTATTGTACCGAGAAATAAATCACGTTTTAGAAAAATCATTCAAGTTTATACGAGTTATTTAAAATAACAAATAAAATAATTACAAGCTGGGAAGGAGTTGATGTAATTGTACTGTTATCGCTAAAATATTGATAGGCATTTGACACCTTTAATAGTAATCTTTTAAATGGAAACCTGCGATTCTTTGGTTTTGATCACGTTTCCAACGTTTTTCAAATTATTTCTGGAAGAGTATGTAACTATAAATAGTAATAAGTTACAGGAATATTTCTTATGGAACTCCTCAAGTTCAATCTTGACTCCTTTTCACTTTGGACCTCAGAAACACGTTAAAAAAAAGTTTGAAAATCATTTCTATATACATTAGACCATGTGCCAGACCTACCAGTCATTATAATTTGGGGGGACTGAATGAAACCTTTACCACAGGTTTCTGGGGTCATATGGAGCAAAAAATTCGGGGAGGTCCATCATGAGGAGGTAGCTTTCAAATATGGCGGCCTTTCAAAATGGCGACCCGACTATGAATTTTTAAATTCAATTATTTCGAGGTTGGATTTAGTAATCTTGAATTTCTTTTTTTCTAAATGTAGGTGAATGAACGAACTATAGTTTTGTTCCCAATGTTTATTGCCGAAAAAACAGTAGTTATCCGTCAAAACTCGAAAAAACGAAAAATAAGGATTTTTTAAATTTGCGGCTTGCTGTTTATTGGACTAACGGTTGGGTATATTGGGAACATGTTCTGAATAAGGGTTTTAGAGAAACATCTCGCCTTTAAAATGCAAAAAAGAAATTGAAGATCGGATGAACAGAACCCGAGATATCGAGATTCAAAGCAGACGGGGCAGGGTTGAGCGCATTGACAAACCGCTCGATGCTTTGAGCACCGTGAGGCGAGACGAGACGGCCAGCCATATTTGAAAGCAACAGAGGGATATGTGAACAACTAAGAGAAATAAAAATGCCTTATTAATATTATTAATAAACTTGAATTTATTCTTCTATTGTAATTGTACTCTTCCTCATATACTGTTGCTTTGGTACACTCCTTGCACCCACAGTTCTCGATGCATTGGATTTGAGTTGCTAAGCACGAGCAACTTTCTGGTACACAGTTCCTCTTGCAGTGGCACCGCAAAAAGGAAAATACGCACTCCGGTGCTGACAAGCCTTCCATCCACTTGACGCATAAGTTACCAGAAATGTCCTTTTCCCACCCATGAGGAAAGGGGTCCGGAATTATGGGCCTGGTTTCCAGGCTTTTGAGCCATATTCCGGCCTGGTAGTTGGCACGTTTATTGTGCTGTCTCAAGGTGTCTTTACAAGGAGGTATTTGGAAACTCTCAATTTGCCCCTCCTTCCCTCTGAACATCTGGTAACGCAGCTCATAAACAGGTTTCACCTTGCATTTAGGGGCATATAACTGGCAGACGAATTCCTCTATGGTGTCATCAACATCATTAGATAGCACCCAATCTCTGCCTAACTTGCTGAACGCAACTCCTACCTATATTCAAAATCTTCTTGAGAAAAGTCGTTGTCAATTTGTCAAACGTTTTTTGTTCTCCTTTGATGGACTGAAGTACAGCCATTGCATCAATTATGCAGGCCGAATCTTTTTTCGGCAGACTGGCAGGATTATGAAACCCTTCTCCTATGGCTAGGCGAACCGTGAACTCTTGATACGCTATTTTCCCCTTGTTTTCCGAATTAATGAGATCAGCAGCTGTTGATTCATCAACACATATTTCAGTAGATAAATGTACAATATCTGCAGGATTGGCATCGTCCACTCGTAGGCTAGAAGTTCTGTGAGACCTGTCACATCTTTCTCATCTCCAATTATCCGTGGGTTTCGGAGGTCAGGGTGGCAGTGTTTTGTTTCGCAGGATGATAGAACGCTGCGGAGGATTCCGACTGCTTAGCATTTTAACATAGTACCGTCCTACAGCCTGCTTTTTTAGACTGAAACCTTTAGTACGTCCAGCAGTTTGGGTGTCTTTGTTCACAGTCTCTTCGATGGCTTGGTCTACTGGAGTTCTAGAAAAAGGGTTTTTGCTTCTTAGTTGTACTGAATAACCGCCATCTACAAAGTATTGGTGAACAAATTAACAATTTAGTTAATTCAATGAAGTGGTATGATAGATAGCGTGAGTAGTTCACTCTATCCAATGCAACACACCAAGGCACCATTTTTTCAACCGCAGCTAAGAACATAAACCAATTTCCTTCCCGATTAGTTCGAATAAAAGCGAGAAGTAGCTCCACTAGGTCTATATATTTCATCCAAAAGGACGACATTGCTCCACTACTTGTACGAAGATGTGTCAAGTAGTTGGCAAAAGACTTTAGAGTAGCTTGAACATGTTCATCTTGAAGAACAGAGTTATGGGATGCATGGTTCTTCTCACGGCTCAGAGAAGTGAAGCATTGAGAGACGTAGGAAAGGTCTAACTCATTTGTACCCAGTACAGATGTCGATTTAAAATATAACTAAATCAGCGAAACGGTAATTTTTGAATTTGTATTTGTGATTGGACGGATGCAGTGAATTATGAATCGATAATTCACTACAGTGAATTATAAGTACGATTTTCCACCAAAAAAATGCTAATAATCGTCATATAATTAAATGGGTGTAGAAAAACCCTATTATTTTAAAATACAGTATTAATGCTCAACCCCGCCCCGTCCACTTTGAATCTCAAAATGTCGGGTTCTATTGATCCGATCTTCAATTTCTTGTATGCGTTTTAAAGGTGAGATGTTGCTCTAAAACTCTTATTCAGAACACGTTCTCGATATATCCAACCGTTAGTCCAATAAGCAGGAAAACGTAAATTTCAAAAAACCCAATTTTTTTTTTTTTCAAATTTTGACCGATAAATACTGGTTTTTTGGCCATAAACATTACGAACAAAAATGTAGTCAATTTATTAACCTATATTTAGAAGAAAAGAAATTCAAGATTGCTCTACCCGATTTCGAGACAACTGAATTGAAAAATTCGCAGTCGGGCCGCCATTTTGAACGGCCGCCATATTTGAAAGCTACCTCCCCATGATGGACCACCCCGACTTTTTTGCTCCACATGAGCCCAGAAACAGCTGGTAAAAGTTTCATTCAGTCCCCCCAAATTATAATGACTTTAGGAGGTCTGGCACATGGTCTACATAGATGACAATATGCAGTTGTAACGTGCGATCCCAAAGAGCTCGGAAGACAAATATTCTTAGGTCGAGTTGTACCGAGCTCGGGTCAAGTTCAGCAACGTTTTATATGACGTACTTACATTGAGAGTTTATTTAAAGCGAATCAAGATTTTCTACCTTTAGTGGAATTTTAGTAGATCATATATATAATAAAAACGCAAAATCATAATGTGGTATATCATAAACGTATAAATATTATACCAAAACCATTTTTAAAACATTGGAACGTATATTATTTTACGTATATTATGCTTGCTAGTGTTTGCTGGGTTATTAAAATTGAAGTATTCAAATAGACATTGATTAAATATCAAAATGCAAATCATGCTACGCTATACAATTACTGTGACACCATACATGGTCTACGCTTGGACTTTAACATATCGCACATACAAAAAGCAGATAGTGCTCACCAATAAAACACCGATTTATTGCTTAGTTATTTTTTTATCAAGATATCAAGTCTATTTTAGGAATCTAATTCATAAAAATTTATTAATTATTTCTCTGCATTCTACATCTCTGTTTAAGAGGTCATTTTCTTATCAAGCAGCAATTATCTACAACCAGATGCCGTCAAATTTGAAACTCTTGTCAATATCATCTTATAATAGTTCGTTGCCAAGCTTAGTTCGATTAAGTTTAGGTGGCTAAAAACTCCTCGTGAAGAATTCTGTAGGTAGCAACTAAATCACCATGCTGTCGACGAGCTTCCAAGAATGCCAAGTTGAGAAAGATAGGCTAGTCAATCTAGGGGGCAGGTAGAAGAATTAGTAACAAGCTGATCTCAGCAAGAATATTTAAACAATGGTGTCCTTTTTAACCTACTAAAAGTCCCAAAATAATAAAAATATAGTAAGGAAAATATGACCGTCGCGTCATCTTGAATTTTTTGGTTTTATTCAAATTTCTCTTACAAATATCTTTATTATTCAATTCAATTCAGTTCAATTTATTCACCTTTAAATGCCACAATTGTACAATTACAATTGTTGTACAATGAATAAGGTATGTCAAAATTCATATGAAACACACAAAAAAATATATAAATATAAAAAATAATATAAAAATTAATTATATATAATAGTTCTATACACCAGTAAGTATATTTTGTTTAAAAAGATAAACATAAAAGGTAAGTAACAAACGAGAAATATGATACAGACATTACGATTAACTATGACTAGGCATTATAATAACATTGAAAGAGTGTTAAAGCTGTAAGAAATCAAAAAATCTCATTTTCCTCCAATTTAATATGTTGTTCAAATTCATTGATACTGTAAAAAAAACCGCTGCCCAAGGAATCTCTACTTCCACATCCGGATTTTCTATCCAAGTCACACAACGAAAAAATTTTATATCTGGAAATAATTGTTTATGGAACTTTAATAATATAATATTTGAAATCCTCTACCCCAAAAACCCATAAAACGATACCCCACATTAGTAGTGAGGTGGGGGTGGTGACAGGGGGTGGGAGTGAGGGGTGGATAAAGTAAAAAAAATATTTTGAGGTTTCTGGTTCTTGTACACACACTAAATCACATTTTTTTTCATCCCCTTTAATAATGGGGTGGGGGTGGTAATGGGGGTGGCTAATGCCAAAATTTTTTTTGAGACCTTAGCTTCTCTTGTCTATATATATGTATCAATTTCATGAACTCTTACCTGCTTGATTTACCTATTTACTCCAAATTTACCCCAATTTACCCCCCAACCCTTCGACGGAACAAGATGAAAATAATCTAGTTCTAGATCTCGTTAAAGTACATATGTGTACCAAATTTCAGGTCAATATCTCAAACGGTTCCAGAGTAAACGTGCGCACAAAAAAAAGTTACAGACCGACAGACAGACCGACAGATAGACAGAAATTTTTTTTTCGCTCAGACTTGAAATATCGAAGGTTTCATGACATTCTAAGCCTATTTGGACAATAAAAATTTTAAAAAATTTTTTTGTCGTTACTACACTTCCACTGGATGTGGAAGTAATATTATCTGTTAACATGTTTTTAACTTTGATTTTAAATTGTTTTGGTGATTTCAAATTTTTTGTTTCGTGTGGTAACATATTATAATAGTAGCAACCTGCATAATATGGTGATTTTTTGTATGCTTCACTGCTGCATCTTTTTATGTAAAAATTATTATTATTTCTTGTGATGTATTTGTGAATGTCAGTGCATGTTTGGAATTTATCTTTGTTGCTATGAATGTGCTGTAATAATTTTAATAAATATATTGAAACTGAGACGGTTAATATTTTTTTTCTCTTTAAAAATGTCTACAGGAGTCCATACGCTTTAAGCCAAATATAATGCGTATTATTCTCTTTCGTAGAATAAATACCCTTACATTAGAAGTTGCTTGTCCCCAGCCAATAATATAGCAGATCGCTGAGTAGGCTAATGCGTAATACACGTTAATTTGAGCCTTCTCATCAAGTGTACTCTTTAGGGAGAATATGGCATAGTAGGCCTTGTTAAGTTTACCACAGACATGTTCAATTTGCTCATTCCACGATAGCTTGGAGTCGATGTATGATTCCAGGAATTTTACTGTACTTTGATTTTCTACCGCCTGATTCTCTATTTTCAAATTAAAACTAGATGGTGTCTTATTTTTATTTAAAAATTCTATAGCAACAGTTTCTCCTGCATTGACAAGATGGTTGCTTTGACACCACTTATAAAATTCTTTTATGGCATGTTGGTTTTTTTTTATCGCCGCATCGCCATTAGCATCTGAGACCACCACCATTGTATCATCTACATATATGAATACTCTCCCATCGGTGATGTAATTCGGCAAGTCATTAATATACAAAATAAACAGCAATGGTCCCAGAATTCCCCCTTGAGGAGTTAGAAGTTCAACATCATAAATATCGAAGGCACTCTGTTCCATTTTAACTGTTATTTTTCTACTGGTCATGTATGAAATGATCCAATTATTAATGGAGCCTCTTATACCTAGTGCATCCAATTTATGGGCTAAATATGTAGGGTCAAGAGTATCAAAAGCTCGCGACAAGTCGAAAAATATGCCTGTTACACATTCCTTTATGTTTATTTTGTCTCTGACAGTCTTTTGTAATATTTTAGATATAAGGACTTAACGTCGTGACAGACCTATAGTTTTCAATTTGTTGGGGATCACACCTTTTAAAAATCGGCGTAACTTTTGATAATTTTAGCCGGTTAGGGAAAGTTCCAGTTAGTACAGATTTGTTTATTATTACTGCTAAATAGCTAGCTAATTCGTTGCAAAATTCTTTAATTAGTCTTACAGGGACTTCGTCAATTCCGACTGACTGTTTATCTTTTTTAATTCATTATAATTTGGATAACTTCGCCTTCCGTGTAGGGCAAAAAGCCCATTGAGTAACTGTTTACTTCACACGTTGTACACGTATTGACATTTGGAGGAAGTTGTCCAACAATCTTTTTTACAGATGTCGCGAAGTGCAAACCAAAAGCATCTGCAATAATTTTTTTCTCTTTCATCCTGTAAACTAATGTTTTATGATTTTAGAATAAGTATTCAGAGTGCAAAATTCTATGTTTAGGTGCATGATCCATATCTCTAGCTTTAAAACTAAAGAATATTCTGTTTCAAAGAACACAGTATTCAATAAATATCTTTTTATGTACAAACGTTGACCTTTCAACATTCGATTAATGAGCGTGAAATAAAGCTTGTCTAATTATTTTTAATCGCATTAAAATACACAACGTTTAGCTCAGTCAATAAAGAGTGCGTGAGCAGTGACCTAAGCGATTCCTTTAGAAAGTTGTTCAGGGTGCTTAGGGAGTGAACATACTGAAAGTCCTGACGTCTAGGAGGTGAGCCGGAAGGGGGGCACATAGAAAGTCCCACTTTTGTTTTTTTTTTGCTTATATATCTCGAAAACGGTGCGTCGCTGGAAAAAAATTTCTTATACAAAATGAAAGCTCATGGAATTATCTACAACTTTAGTTATATATATTTTTTCGAATTCGGAGCCGTTTTCGAGCTACATGCTCCGGAAAAGTGAAAATTTTCGAAAAACAGATTTTTACCTGAAAAATAGAAAATTGTATTTTAAATATTATATTATTTTCAGTAGGACCTCCGGTGCTTGTAATTGGCACCAGGGTGTCTCCTCTATGTTTCCACCCCCATTCTTGAGGGGGCAGCTCATTCCCGAGCCACTGCTGCACTTGGTGGTAGGTCCGCCGGGAATGCTGTTTAGCTGCGCTCTCAGTTGGTGGGAGGGAGCTGATGTTAGGCTTAATATTGTCACTGACCTCATGAACAACTGGAAGCGGTACTGGCTGAGGGAGCTCTGCCTTGCTGGTGCCCCATACCACTTGAGGAAGCAAATCTTCCCAGTCTCTTCAACCTCGCCTTGAGTAGAGGAGGGGTTGTAAAAGATCACTACCGCTTCCTTGATGATTTCTGACTTAAGTACAATTATAAGAAGCCCACCTGCTTTTCCTTAAAGTTGAAGAGGCAAAAATCTGTTTTTCGAAAATTTTCACTTTTCCAGGACGTGTAGCTCGAAAACGGTTGCGAATTCGAAAAAAGTATATGAAATGAAAGTTGTAGAGAATTTCATGAGCTTTCATTTTGTATTTTTCTCTACGACGCACCATATTAAAGATATAAGCGAGAAAACCAAAAGTGGGACTCCTCCAGCTCACCTCCTAGACATCAGGACTTTCAGTATGTTCACTCCCTAAACACCCTGAACAACTCTCTAAAGTAATCGCTTAGGTCCCTGCTCACGCACTCTGCACCACCCTTTAGGTCATTCGTTGACTGGACTAATTATTAAAAAAGATAAAATACAAATATTTTTGGAATAAATAGCAAAAAATGTCTTCGTTGCCCTTGTTTTCTTTCACTCAACAGAAAATCGTACAACGGATGCTATAATATTGACCACATTTCGGAGAGCACTTTTGGCTTATTTTAGTGTATGAACTATTTTTGGCACAATAACTTTCAATTTTTTTTTTTTTTACTGATATTACACGCCATTACGTAGATGTAGAAATAATTATATGTATTATTAGATATGTGTATTATTGAAAATTGCCAAAAGAGTATTTTCATTTGTGTTCCATGAGAACTGCGGTTAAAGTACTAACAAACACTACAAACTAGGGCTGATGTTCAAACGTTGATATATTTAGTAACTCCTTGCAAACTTCTTGTAATAATCATTACTGACAATAATTGCATTTTCGGCCCGCAATCTTAGATAGTTCGAACAAGTTAGTCGAAAAGGAGGAGAAGGCGTGTATAGACTTCCAGATCAATAAAATTATATATAATCTTGAGCTTTAATTTTCAGTCTTTTGGTATAGGCTTCAATCTCCTCCGCGTAATTGAAACTGAAAACTGAAATTGCTAATTATCAGTTTTCAGCGTTAATTCTGTTGAAAATGAGTCAATGTTGTATTTTAAACTTTCAATTTAGTTGGCGTGTTAGGAAATTCGGACTTTTTACAAGTTAAATGTATACCAATTCAATTCGATTCAAAAAGGTTTTATTATAATTAATAATACAAAAGTGCGCCTGATTCAGAGCCGACCACACCACCACGACGCGCAACGTCGTGGTAGATGGGTCGGGTGAAACGGGTTTAACTCGAGCTTAAACGATAAATGGAGAAGTATAAGGTTAGAACTCCTGTTCTTTGGAACAAAAAACTTAAATCTAACAATTTGGAGAACTATAACTAAAACGAGTTTTAAAAACACTTAAAAATTACACTAAGGTTTTAGTTTGCACAGCACACGCGCACAGTTTTAAAAATTAGATTATGGATACGGGAAAATACTTAATGAAAAAACTCGTTCGAGCCAATGACAGTATTCTTCCGATGGTCTGCCTGCCTTCGGAAAGAGAGGGTGGAGAGGAAGTTCTGATTTAAAAAGTTTGATTTACAAGAAGTTATTGGTCGAGAGGAGATATTGGAAGAGAACAAAAAGGGACAAAAGAAGAGAAATTAACAAAATTAATAAAAAGGTGACTAATCGAGGGAATAGAGAAGGGGTTTGAGAGTAAAAGGTGGTGAAAGGTAAAAGATGGTGAAATGGAAATTTTGGTATAGGAAAGATTTGGCTAGGGAGGTTGCCAAAAGATAGGCAACGCCTGGTATGGTAATGGGTGTTTCAGGTTGAAAAGTATGGCATTATGCTGTCTGATTCGTGTAATGTATCGGGTGATACCACTGAAACATTAGAGAAGATACTTATTGGCCTTTGGTTTTCATACAGGAGTATGGATCATATAGTTTGGATTAAAATAACACTAAAAGAACCCATAATTTTATTTCCTAAGACGCCCACTTTTGGAGCTATTTGCCATTTTGAAAAAGTATAAAGAAATAACAAATGACCAGTTTGAAGGAAAAATTTAAGCAGTTTCAAATTCCTTGTTTTTATATCAGATTTCAAAAAATGAAGTAGTTTACAGCATCAATAATTTAAGAAGTAGTGCTCCTGGACTAAATCATATTACAGGCAATGGTATCAAAAGAACCAAGCGCTTTCTAATTAACCTTTGCGGCATATCACCAATCTACGGAGACGGTAGCTCAGTGGGTTAGCGCGTCTAGCTTGCACTCTGAGCGTACCTAGCGAAGTGGGTTCGAGCCCTACACAGTGAAGAAATTTTTCATAATGATTTTCCCCAAGAAGTGGTTCGGATTCCACTATAAACTGTAGGGGCCCGTCTCCTTTACTTAGACAAATCTAGATATCCTAGACTTAAGAGGGTCATTGAGGTGACACGGAAGGCGGTTAAAACACATTTTAAACACTTTTTTTTTTAATGTGGAAGGTTCCCCATATATTGAAAAAGTAAAATCAAACCAGTAAATAAATCTGGCTATCGGTAATCTTTTTAGATCTCGCAAAGGCTTTTGATACAGTATCTCATTTAAAATTGTTAGGGAAGCTGGAGAAATATGACATTCGGGGCATTTTTTCCCCCAATTTTTGGCCTTGAATGGGTTCCATCAGCGAGACATTCGAGGCATAAGTAATAAATTATTCAGGGATTACTTGACAAATAGATATACCTTTAAATAGCGATAAAAATATCGAAGAAAAACTCAAAAAACATGGAATTCTCCAAGAAACAATTATAGGGCCAGTTTTATTTCAAATATAAACTAATAGCCCTGTCAATTAACGTTCAATAAGGGGATCTAGAGGGAAACGCCGAAATCACAGTTTTTGACATGGGGGCTCTGATTGGACTATTTAGGAGGTAAACATACCAAAAATCCCCGAACATAGAAGGTGCGGGGGTGTAGGGGGGCACGAAGGTTGTCCGGGTTTTTGTTTTTTCGCTCACATCTCGAAAATGGTTATCCATAATCAAAAGGTGGCTATATGAAAAATTAAAGGTGGCTACATTTTCTACAACAATGTTTCTATTAATTTTTGTCGTATCTGTTATGGTTCAGTAATGGATTTTATATCTTTTAACTGTAGTCCAACTTTATTATAAATTTATTATAAATTGAAAAAAAAATTAATAATCATCGTGGAGAAAAATTTGTTGTACAGATATCCATTTCATAGCAGACTGAACTCATATATCGAGTAAAAAATGCCTTTGCGTCTGTGTGCGTGTGTGTGCGTGTATATGTATGTGTGCGTGTATAATACCGTTTCTTGTAAACACGATAACTTCTGTTAGACTTAAAATATTTAATTACAGTTTGGAACATATGTAAAACAGCATAATACAATAATCTCTATTGAAATTGGGCCATATCTATAATACATTTAAATAACCAGAGGCCTACAAACTCTCACAACATAATAATCTTATTAAAAATACCATGTTCTAAATTTTAGGATAACATTGATATATCATCTAATTTAAATAAAGTTGGTTTGAACCTAACATACACCCAGTATATTGCGGTTTATAAATCTTATACATCTTCATATTTCTGTATGCTTAATCAAAAAAACGCATTTTGCTCTGAAATTAAAATAAAACCTATTTTATGTAAGAGAGAGTTTGTAGGCCACTGGTTATGACCATGTATTACAGATATGGCCCAATTTCAATGGGGATTATTGTACTATGCTGTTTTACATATGTTCCAAATTGTAATTAAATATTTTAAGTCTAACAGAAGTTATAGAGTTTACAAGAAACTGTATACCCACACATACATATAGACGCACATGCACTTACAGACACAGACATTTTTTATTCGATATTTGACTTCAGTCTGCTATGAAACGGATATCTGTACAACAAATTTTTCTCCACGATGATTACTAATTTTTTTTTTCAATTTATAATAA
Source organism: Rutpela maculata (assembly GCA_936432065.2). Taxonomy (NCBI): domain Eukaryota; kingdom Metazoa; phylum Arthropoda; class Insecta; order Coleoptera; family Cerambycidae; genus Rutpela; species Rutpela maculata. Next base: position 133,737,283 of record OW386289.2, read on the forward strand.
AATAATAAAGTTGGAATACAGTTAAAAGATACAATCCATTACTGAACCATAACAGATACGACAAAAAATAATAGAAACATTATTGTAGAAAATTTAGTCAGATTTAAGTTTGCATATAGTCACTTTCTGATTATGCCTAACCGTTTTCGAGATATGAGCGAAAAACCAAAAACCGGGACCTTCTTCATGTCCCCCTGCACCCCCGTGTTCGGGGACTTTTGGTATGTTTGTCTCCTAAATAGTCTATACACAACTCTCAAGTCAACAATTGTGATCTCGGCATTTCCCTCTAGAAACCATTCTTTGACAGGACTATAAATACTGAAATTAAAGATACCTGGAAAATTTGTTGCTTACGTTGACGATACAGCACTATTCTTCTCTAGTGATAATTTGAATGGTGTCAGGGAAAAGACTGAAAAAAAAAATGGTTTAACTTGAGTTTATTAACTTTGAACAAAAACTAAACCAAATTCGTAACCTTTTTGCTGAACAAAACTAATAAATCCAATTCAGACAAATTAATATACCATGAATGTCAAAATTTTAGTAACTGTAACTCTAGATTCGGTATAGTATATAAAATTTAGACCTATTAGACCATGTGCCAGACCTCCTAAAGTCATTATAATTTGGGGGGACTGAATGAAACTTTTACCAGCTGTTTCTAGGCTCATGTGGAGCAAAAAAGTCGGGGGGGTCCATCATAGGGAGGTAGCTTTCAAATATGGCGGCCTTTCAAAATGGCGGCCCGACTGCGAATCTTTAAATTCAATTATCTCGAGATCGGGTGGAGCAATCTTGAATTTTTTTTTCTAAATGTAGGTTAATGAATTGAATACATTTTTGTTTGTAATGTTTATGGCCAAAAAACCAGTATTTATCAATCAAAATTTGAAAAAGCGAAAAATTGGGTTTTTTAAATTTACGTTTTGCTGCTTATTGGACTAACGGTTGGGTATATCGAGAACGTGTTCTGAATAAAAGTTTTAGAGAAACATCTCACCTTTAAAACGCAAACAAGGTTTATATAGCTCCTTCCAATTACACGTTTGAAGCCTAGCTAGTGACTATATTAAAACAAAGAATGGGTCCATTTGAGAGTGGTCTCAATGTCAGATTGAAGTAGCAGCTGATATTCTGAAGAGTTCAATAAAGAATTCCATTTCCTCGGTAGAACAAATTTGGCCAACGAATATCAACAATTTGTCCATTGATGACTTTCAAGGGCCGGAGATACTTCTTAATTCCTTAACCAAGCTCCTCAGTAATAGTATCAATAAAGTCAATATTGTCTATAGCTCAAGATATACTATATGCTCCATTGATAAAGTTCTTGCTGGTAAGCACTACAACCGCGCAGTTCGCTTACACAAGCTCGTGTATAGAGCCTGCATGAGAGTTCTGTACTCTGGGTTTTTGGAATGGGTAGATATAAATGAGTTAGACCTTTCCTACGTCTTTGTTGGTCAGATAACCCCTCGTGCAGTTTTATTATTGGTTCAAATTTTCTTAGTATCGCCGCATTTTACAAAGCTTTCCATGAGTCCAAGTCTTTGGAGTGGTGTAGATTAACCGGTGTAGAATTTTAACAAATGATGCAGCTACGGCCAATTTTCAACTTTTTTGGAGTAGGATCCACGTTTTCTTTGGAGGAGTCACACTATTACCTGAAATATGAAATAAATAATATAAAATAAAATGCAAAAAATAATAAAATTATACGGACAGATAGATAAACCTCCGATTAAAGAACTTATATCTAGATACATAACAGGCTATCTTTTCACTATATACCTTGTTTGCTCCTACATAGTCACATTATATGTCCATTAAAATGGATAGATGAACATCACATCCCATAGGCAACAGTGGCGTTGTGTGTGTAGAAAATGTGTTGAATGGTAAATATTTTCATTAAAATGAATTATTGCAATTCCTGCATTACCGGCTCTTTATATAACGTGATGTAGGCATACGATATTACAGTAAGATACAACAGTAAGATAAATATGTATTGAAAGGATATTAAAATTTAATTGCTATTTACTTTATAACTGTAAACTGAACTTCATCATGTTACGACTATGGAACGATCGATTTTCTTCTTTTCTAAACTGCTTTCTGCAAACGGCACAGCACTACACTATTTATTTGCACAAAATATATTGTCACTAAACTGTGTAAATATGAATAGAGAATATTATTTAGGTATTAAGCAAATCACAACTTAAAATAAAATTACTTTTTCACCAGTTTTTTGTCGGAGAACACGAAAAACATTTATTGACATTAATGGCCGAACTGTCAACTGAGATTATGATAATCGAACTGAAGCCGATCGTGCACAAGCGGCCGCGAATACGCCGATGGGCCAATCAGCAACTTATGGGAAGAAGTGCCTTAGATTGTGAGTCTTTCAGCGACAAATAAATCAATGCCATTATGTATCTAGATATAAGTTCTTTAATCGGAGGATAAACCCTATTATTTTAAAACACAGTATTAATACTCAACCCCGCCCCGTTCACTTTGAATCTCGAAATGTCGGGTTCTATTGATCCGATCTTCAATTTATTTTTTGAATTTCAAAGGTGAGATGTTTCTCTAAAACTCTTATTTAGAACATGTTCTCAATATACCCAACCGTAAGTCCAATAAACAGTAAAACGCAAATTTAAAAGAACCTTATTTTTCGTTTTTTCGAGTTTTGACCGATAAATACTGTTTTTTCGGCCATAAACATTAGGAACAAAACTGTAGTCCGTTCATTCACCTACATTTAGAAAAAAAGAAATTCAAGATTGCTCCATCCGAGCTCGAGACAATTGAATGTAAATATTCATAATCGGGCCACCATTTTGAACGGCCGCCATATTTGAAAGCTACCTCCCCATGATGGACCCCCCCGAATTTTTTGCTCCATATGACCCCAGAAACCCGTGGTAAAAGTTTCATTCGGTCCCCCCAAATTATAATGACTGATAGGTCTGGCACATGGTCTATATATATATCAATGAGTATATGAAATGGGATGCGCACATCGAAAAAATCAAGAGTAAATTAAGAATATTGCTTCATTAGGTCTATGCAAAAATATTTTAAATTTTATGCATACTATAAACTACAATCACGCAGTATCGAAGAGAATTATTCTATATACGATTGCTACTGACTTGTGTTGCTGTTTAACTGTCCTGCGAATAAAATGCTGTTTGAAATGACATAAATGGAACTGCCATTCTAACTCAAGAGGTGCGTAAAATCAGACAATACATTTCCCTTTTTGATGCATATGGAAAATATACATTTTCTGTGTTGTCGGAATAAAGAAACATCAACAGAAACAAATGCTGTACATAAGACAGATTTATTTCGTTTTATTAGATGTTCTGAACGTCTACGTTATTATTTTATTGCTTCGAACTAATACGAAATAGGAAATGTGAATTATAGGTCAGCAGTTCTGAGTTATGTATTAAAAACCGATTCGGAAAACCTGAGGTGAACTTAGTTTTCCAGCTCATTTGTATTTTGTACCCTTAACGCAGAAGGAAATCGAGCGTGCAAGAAATTATTTAAAATGTAAAGGTCTTATGTATAACGCGATTCTGAAACTTATTTTTGAATTTATCACATTGGTTTTTTATGAAAATTGCAACCGTTCAAATTTTTATTATTAAAATGATAATAATAATAATGAAGTCTTTATCGGGAAAGCATGTACATTAGACCAACCCAAAAAAAAAAAAAAAATCTTGTCATATTTTATGTCTCACCCTGTAAAAATGTTCCTTTTTATGTAAAAGAAAAAATGCTCTTTTGATAAAAAAAAAAAATGAATTTTAAAATGTGCTACCACGCTTTAAAGTACGCTATTTCAATAATTTTGAGTTATCTACAAAAATTAGGCTGCGGGCTTCATCTAATATATGTTTTTTTTAGTGCCAAAGTGGTTTTTCACTTTAAATATTATATAAATAATTGAAAATTATCGAGTAAAATTTTTTTGTAAGAAACCCGATAAAAAAAATCTACTTTAAAATGCTAAAAAATGGACAAAAGGAAAATCTCAAATAAATCTGCTTTAGGCCTGCCGAAAATACTTTTTCAATATGTTCCAAAACATATCTAAACCAAAATTTACTATAATTACTTGCAAGCGAGCAGAAACTAGAGTGCGAAAATTAAAGTTTTCAGGGTGTATTTCACAATTTTACTAATAAAACCACCAAAAATATATCATTAAAATTGTAAATAACTAATGAAGTTACTTAAATAATATTTTTTTTCTTGGAAAATTATATTAAATATAGAAAATATTGTTTTTTGAGGCCCGGGTTTTTAAGGATAGGCACGAATTTGTTTAAGTTATTCACCATTGTAAATAATTATTATTAATAATAATTTTTTAATTTATTATATATTTTTTTTGTTTTTGTACATTTCTTTGTTTCTGCACTTTGTGTTAACAGTAAAGCTTGTTTTTGTTCTTCATCTATTGTAATAACATTATTAAATCGAGAAATCAACGCAATTTGACATTCAGCAGAATCATTGACAACTTTAAAATTTATGCATACATTTTTTCCACACACGTAATGATGGCCTGAATTTCATAGATAAACAAATACCCGAATCATTCTTTTTTGGATCTACAAAACCTCTAACATTACGTTGCGGCTCCCGTAAATTTTCTTTTTTCGAATTTTGTATCATTTTTATTTTTATTTCATGAGTAACTTTATCATCAAAAAATGCAAGGCTCACGAGTTCCTCCGAAAGAAGTGATTGGTGAAGTTATTTAATAATAAATAATATTTCTTGTCCTCGTCATGAACTTATTAGAAGATTTATATGAATATGAAAAAATAAATAAAAAATTGTCTCCATTATTATTAAATAAATTCACCTCTGGTATCGGAGGAACTCGTAAGCCTTACATTTTTTGATGATAAAGTGACTCATGAAATAAAAATAAAAATGATACAAAAGTTAAAAAAAAGAAAATTTACGGGAGCCGCAAAGTAATGTTAGAGGTTTTGTAGATCCAAAAAAAAATGATTCGGGTATTTGTTTATCCGATTTTATATCAAAGAAAAGTTTAAATTTTTTTAAAATTACAAATATGAACGTTGACTCTTTAAAGAAAAATCCAGATCTATGGAATTCGGACCATCATTATGTGTGTGGAAAAAATGTATGCATAAATCTTAAAATTGTCAGTGATTCTGCTGAATGTCAAATTGCGTTGACTTCTCGATTTAATAATGTTATTACAATAGATGAAGAACAAAAACAAGCTTTACTGATAACACAAAGTGTAGAAACAAAGAAATGTACAAAAACAAAAAAAATATATAATAAATTTAAAAATTATTATTAATAATAATTATTTACAATGGTGAATAAGTTAAACAAATTCAAGCCTATCCTTAAAAACCCGGGGCCTCAAAAAACAATATTTTCTCTATTTAATATAATTTTCCAGCAAAAAAAATATTATTTAAGTAACTTCATTAATTATTTACAATTTTAATGATATATTTTTGGTGCTTTTATTAGTAAAATTGTGAAATACACCCTAAAAACTTTAATTTTCGCACTCTAGTTTCTGCTCGCTTTCAAGTAATTATAGTAAATTTTGGTTTAGATATGTTTTGGAATATATTGAAAAAGTATTTTCGGCAGGCCTAAAGCAGATTTATATGAGATTTTCCTTTTGTCCAATTTTTAACATTTTAAAGTAGTTTTTTTTTGTCGGGTTTCTTACAAGAAAATTTTACTCGATAATTTTCAATTATTTATATAATATTTAAAGTGAAAAACCACTTTGGCATTAAAAAACATATATTAGATGAAGCCCGCAGCCTAATTTTTGTAGATAACGCAAAATGATTGAAATAGCGTACTTTAGAGCGTGGTAGCACATTTTAAAATTCATTTTTTTTTTAATCAAAAGAGCATTTCTTCTTTTACATAAAAAGGAACATTTTTACAGGGTGAGACATAAAATATGACAAGATTTTTTTTTTTTTTGGGTTGGTCTAATGTACATACAATACATCCATTCGCAAAGGCGAAGTCAGCGCTGTAAATGCAGTTTTTTTTAAATGTTGCCTATAGTTCATTGATTTTCTTATTGTCAACATATAGTGGAGTGCCGTTAGGCGTCAAAACTGAAAAACCTTGGAACCCGGTTGCTATGAATCAACTTTAATGAAACTTTTTGCATTGTGTTGCTAAAACCTAATACTAAAATGTTTATGGATTAGAAATTGACGTTTTTTTTATTTAAAAGTTTATCGAGATCTACAAATTCTTTGAAAAAATACTCAATACACATAAGTTTTAATAGTTTTTGTTCTGTAGTCAAAAAAATCGTACCTTAGTAGTATTATTGTAGGTTTGTGATTACAAATTTAAGGTAAAAAATTACAAATTCAAAATGTGGGGCCCAAAATGGCGGCCAAAAAACTTTAAAATGAGACATCATTAATACAAAAAACATTAGAATTTCTGTAGAAACGAACTTATTGTTAAATCACATAATTCATAATAATTTTAACAAAATATACTATTTATCTTCGATATCTTCGTTTTCAACTTCGCTTATTTCTATAATAGGAAAAGGGCTCAAGCAACTATCACCATTGAATTCGGAACAAGCTGCAGTGCAAGGTAATTCATGCTTTCTGCATCCACAAGCAGCTCCGCATCATGTCTTACATGTACAAAAAATAATTTTTAGCAGATTTTCAGGGGCTGGTGGCTTATTCAACGAGACTGATTTTAGCAGCGAAACTAGCAGCGAAAACAAAATTTTTTTTGTTTACATTTTTGATTACATATATTCGAAGGTAATGATAATATCAACATTTTTACATACAAATTATGACCCAGGAGCTAATAAGAAGACTATTAGCCTCAAATTGTCAAAATAATTTTGAGACAAAACTCGTATTAAAAAAAATAGTAACCTGGCCCTATTCGGACCGATTTTAATCGAAAAGATAGTTACAATCAAGAGTCTTGTACCATGTGGAAACAAGTGATGATGAAGTCGATAGTATATTGTTAACTGAAATAAGTAAAAACATTAAGGTGAATAAATCAAGGAGAACATGAGCTACTACAGTTAATATTAGCCATTCAGGATTAAAAGGATTATTTAAATTTTTTAATCAACGAATACTAACTATACTCACGAAAAATCCAAGTGCACTAAAAATAACAACATAAATGAATCTGGTTCAAATAGAAAATGTTTACTATTGGCATGATGGGTTAAAAGTGAATATGCAAAAATAGCTGGAAAATAATATCACTAAATATAAATAATATTGATGGCCTTATAAAATTGTCCTCTCCTTCCCAAATTCCGCAAATTAACTGCAGCTGGCACACACGGTCATACAAACCCTCTGTTATTTTTGTTAAATAATTGACCAATGACAAGATGTCGTGCTCAAGACCCAATTTGGCATAAAAGCTGCCATGTAGACGAATTTTTTTATCATCTCACTATTAAAGATAAATATAGTCAAACAAGAGTTAAACGACAGTAAACTAGGTATTAATTTTAAACCGAGGTTACTATATGAAGTGTTAGGATATATATTTTACAGCTTACATAAACTACAAGCACATATGTACATATACGTATATGCAAGCTGCAGTTGGTGTTTTAAATCCCAGTGAGATAAGAGAAATGTGCCAGAACATAATCAATTTGAGCTAAATTTCTGAGCAAAAGGACGAATAGAACTGGCGGAGGACCCTGTTTGCGCTGAAATCTCTGAAAACATTCTAAAGCTGTATGATTTAATGTGGACAATATCTGTCGTGTAAGTCTCGACGTAAAGATAGATACGGCCAACTATGGAACACTGCGGAACAGACGCTTGGAATTTTTAACTTAACGTTTATTTAGAGTTGTTCAACCCGACTGACTTGTAAGTTTTTGGAGTAATAGTGCGGCAGCATAATGTCTAAAATAAATATTCCGCGCCTTAGTATTACAAGCAAACAACAAATGGTTTTTGGTTTAAAGAAGTTTTCTTAAGATAAATACGTTTGAATAGACACTTGCCGATTGATCCTGTGGCGTAATTGTTACCACTATATTAGCGTTATTCTATAAATGCTTTCGATAGTATCATATCTGGTAGTTTGGACGGGTTCTAGAACAAAATTGCCAGAGCTAGAGTAGGGAAACTCTATTCCTCCTGTGCGCATGTGATGACGTAGACAGACAGACAGAAACAGATACTCGTACGGCTTAGGAAACTTCGCTAACCAAACTTACTCTCTGGGCCTGCTGGAGCACGTCTTCCTCGGTGGATCGGTCCGGCGGAACTGGTACCCTGTTTGGCTCTAACTGCTAGTCTTCCTAGTTCGAAGATGAAGGTAGAGTGGAAGGATGACCAAATCCGGTGCACCCCAATGATGGAGTGACGTCGGTGGGAACTTACTTGATTGTTCCGGATCCTGCTCAGGCACTTCTAATCGGTAGCGAAACTTGTGAGGAACTTAATGCTTGTTGTTAGCTCCACTGGTCACTACTCCAATATTCCCTCGGCGACGAAAAGGTGGGAAAGATGATGCGCGTGGGTAACTAGTGACGTAGGCCCGACGTTAGAATAAATGACTGAAATATTTATTATACGGAAATACAGCTTACGGTTTTTAAAATGGATTAAACAAATAGCGGTTCTTTCCTAGCAAATAATATGTTAAATTGTAACAATTAATAGAAGTATCAGAGCTTGGAGATTTTTACAAGTAATATAACAAGGAATCATACATAATTAATAACATTTAGCGGGCGCAATTTCGCTCAGAAAAATTGTTTCGTTACAAGTGCAGTCATTTTATGAAACTTAGTTTAAAAACCGCTGCCCAAGGAATCACTACTTCCACATCCAGATTTTCTATCGAAGTCTCCCACAACGAAAAAAATTTTTTAGGTGGAAATAATTGTTTATGGAACTTTAATAACAATATTTGAAATCGCCTACCCCAAAAACTCATAAAACGATGTGCAAAATTTTGGCATAAAATGACTACATTATAATGTATGTAATGTATATGTGCCTGATAATAAGAAATATATTCATTTTAAGAGTGATTTAAACTTCAAGGTAGCAGCTAAATATTAACAACAATCTCCTACATCTAGAATAGGGTATTCACACAAATATGGGTAATATCATATTTGAATACTGAATGAAAAAACTATAAAGAACATGTACTTTTCTATTTTGATATTTCTCTATTTCTTCAGGAAGAAGAACAGTCATTGTCAGTCGGTGATGGAGATTGTTATTAGGATAAATATATGTTATTTTATTGTTAATAATATGTTATTTATAAAGTGTTTTTTTTTTTTTGTTTTAACGCCTTATTAATATCCTGACGCAGTTTAGCCGTAACTATTCAACCAGGACACTCACATATACAGACAATAACACAGGAACCAGTCCTTGCGACATTGCCATCTGCCGCAGCAGAGACTCGAACTCAAGAAAGATAACAGCGACTAGCCATGTTGTCTCAATCAACAGAAGATTAGCCCACTACTACCTGCTCGGCAACTCGTTCAAAACAACACTAAACAATCTGCCAAGTGGGTCAAAGTTCTCATTTCTTTTTCCTTTTTTTTTCAAACATCGTATATTTTTCTCTTTATAATTGAAAATATATCTGTTAAGTACTTGTCTTTACTTTCACTAACACATATTTGACCAACACAATGCTAAACTACTTTTTATTTAACTCGCGGGAATTGCTGCCAACTTTTGAGGTCTCCTGCTCTCTCCGAGACGCCTCGAATTTTTAACCTAACGTTTATTTAGAGTTACTCTCCCCGACTGACTTGTAAGTTTTCGGGGTAATCTCATTTCCTTTAAGTATAAAATATTCGTTACCGAAGTTTAACTAGTTTGGATCTATTTCCTTTTCAAATATTTCACGGTGCGCGAGCACACTGAATATACGCAAGTGGATATCCTGTAATTAAGTGTATACTACCTTCCGGATGTTTTGCATAGAAGACATGCTCCTGGCCAAGGATTTAATTATGCCATCCTCTGTTTTAATGCAAGTTTTAATGAATGCCATTTAGGAAAATAGGAAAATATGAGGGACCCTCAAGCTTGGAGATGTTTAAGTGAAATAAATGCCTTACGATATTTTAAAGTTCTTAACAACCAGTTAAGCATGCCTTCATTTTATTTCCACATCTATATCGTTTTATGTGTCTTGGGGTAGACGATTTTAAATATTATTATGAAGTTCTATAAACAATTATTTCCACATAGTGGAGTACAAACAAACTATCAATTTTTTTTTCGTTGTCGGAGATTTGGATAGGATATCTGGATGATTAAGTAGAATGGACTGTTTTTTTGTGGTCTATAACTAAAACTTTTGTCCTCCATCAGTTTTTTTTTTCGTGCATCGCCAGTCACGAGTAAAAATTTAAAAAAAAATCATCAAATGTCGTGATCATCGTAAGCGCTTAAGAAGCATTTCAGAAAAAAATACCATTCTTGTTTTTTTTGTTTTTTTTTTAACGAGAGGGCCTTTCGAAGTTTGCCATGACATCATTGAAACGCCTTATATATTGAGAACATCGTAGGCACTACTTTGATAAAAGTATATGAAACGTGCGCCGATCGGAGTTCTAGTTTGATCGCTTGTTGCTCGAAAACTATTGCGGTTAGCGGAAATATCCATAGAACCCTATTTGTAGTAAATTCTATGTAGAATATATCAACGAGGATAACATTTTCGAGAAGAAATGTGATAAACTGTAGCGGGGCGCATTAGGAATGGTTTTTAAGGGCGAAGGTCACATTTGCGCCTTGGGAACTCTTTTGCTTCTGAAAACTAGCCATCTTGCGCGTATAATTACCAAACGGCAAAACATTATAATTTATTTCTTCCATTTTTCCTAACATCAATGGACTAGCTTGTCAAAGTATTATCACTAATCTAAATAAGTTCAAGATTAACACTTCTTCCCGAGTTACCACTGAGAATTAATGATTAAATTAAAAATTGTAGAGAAATTCATTTTTAAACATAGTAACTACCTAATGTAATAAAATATTGAATAATAAAAATCATTTTTGTTATTGTGACAAAAAAACCACTCATTTATGTTAGTTAACTGTAAAAGTTTAAGAGAGATATGTTTGTCCGTCTCCTAAAGGCAATAAGCAAAAGTAAATTGCTCTTCCTGAACATTTTCTAATTTTACACATGCTGTGTTTTTCCGTGGAGCAGCCGCCTTAGACTTTTGTTAAAAGTTGTAATGTTCCATTAATGCAACTGAATTTCGTTTTTTGTAGTCATGAAAAGATCACCGAGTACATTTTCGCCCTGTCTAATCTACTCGGTCCTCAATTTGGAGCAGATGTCAACCATTTATCTAAATAAAAGTTATACACTGAAATCACTTACTTAAGGACACTAATCTGCCCTGCCTTGGATCCTTCCGTAAAGAAACTCTGCCGTCTTTTCTCTCTCTAGTTCAATATCTGGCACGATTTGGTATTAGGATCATCTCGTAGCTTTCTACTAAACTTTAATTATAAACAGGAAGATGAATTTTTGGCTTTAAATCTAAATTTAGCAAGCTTAGCATGCTAGTAAAATAATGAATGTATAACTTTAGAACACAGTAGAGGTTTCAAAGATATTTCGCTCTGAGAAAAATATAAAACACCCTGTTTGTATTTTATATTATCGTACTGTACTGTATTGTTCGTATGTATTTCGAAAATGGGACCGCGTTGACTATTACTATATGTGAATTTAAGATCACCTCAATAATAATAATAATATATATAATTCAGAGCTATCGGGAAAGAACGAGGTGTCTGCTACCAACATGCTTGCCGTTCCGATCTTTCTCTACTCCTTTGGAGTAGTGAAATGGACTCAAGAAGAGTTGCGACAACTCGACGTAGGAACCCGCAAGAAGATGCATCTCAATAGGAGTTTGCATCCTAAATCGTCCGTTCCACGGCTATACTTCCCACGACATCGGGGAGGCCGTGGACTCTTGAGTTTGGAGAGTCTCCATAATAGGATGGTTCTGGATGGAGCCTGTAAGGTCATCAGGAGTTCGGATCCCCTCCTCTGCATGGTCCGAGACCATGAAAATGCAGGGGTAGGAGCCTTTCTGTTTAAGGCAGCACAGAGAGCAGCCGATGAACTTGGTCTCTCCTTCGACGTCGAGCGGGTAAATCGCGACTCTGTCATCGAGTTGGAACCTGCTCGGCAAAAAGCGCAAATTAAAGCTGCAGAACACAACAACTTTCTGCAGCTGCACACGGATAAGCCAATGCATGGAGTTTTCTATAAAAATATAGAAAACCTTGACTTATCCGAAAGGCTGACTTTTGCCTTCTTAAGGTCAGCCGGGCTGAAATCTGAGACCGAGGGATTCATAATGGCTTGCCAGGATGGTGTATTTAACACCCTCGTCTATCGTAGTCGTGTCATGGGTATAGAGGTCCCTGATGCCAGCTGCAGGGCGCCAAAGACTCTTATGCACTTGCTGTCGGCTTGCCCGACATATGCAGTCTCGGCCTATATCCAAAGGCACGACGGAGCATTACGAGTGCTTTATTACCATTTAAGGCACTCGTATGGGATAGACGAAACACCAGTGCTGCCTTACGCTACGGGGGATATTGAGTCCGTTGTGGGAAATGAGAAGTGTCTAATTTATTGGAACTACTCTTTTCCCACCGTCAGGCAAATACAAGCCAACAAGCCTGACGTAGTCCTCCTCGACCATCAACTCAAGACAATGTTCGTCGTGGAGTTCTCGGCTCCCGCGGAGAACAACATTGTCTTGAAGGAGGAGGAATAACGGACAAAATATCGAGATCTGCTCTTCGAACTCCGCAGACTGTATCCAGACCATACCGTTAAGATAGTGGTACTGATTATAGGAGCCCTCGGTGGAACGAGACACACACTGCTTTCAGAACTTAAGATCATACCGGCATTCCGAAATTCGGCAGAGGTCTTAGCCGACAGAATGCAGAAGGTCGTCATTCTCGGTTCATTACGTCTGCTCAGGGCACACGATTCCCGGACCCAGTAGTCACTCACCCCACGGGCGTGGGGAGTGGCTACCGGTACTATCAGCTCCCCTCTGTGAGGGTCGGAGCCACAGAGAAGGGTGACTGGTTTTTAGCTAGCTAAAAAAAATAATAATAATAATAATAATAATAATAATAATAATAATAATAACGTGTAGCACTGTTCGAAGGGTGATGGCCCATGAGCAGACCGTTGGTCATCTAGACCCCGGTTTGCCATGAACCAAGAAATCCAACACTTAGTTGTGGAAGAAAAAAAAAAAAATAATAATAATAATAATCGCCACGAAAAACTATATGAAATATATAGTTAGGGATCAAGGAGTAGCTGATGATTTGTGCCGAAAATGTAAGGGCCGTCCAGAAACAATACAGCATATCACTGCAGGCTGTACGCAATTAACATCGTCCGACTACTTACAGCGTCACAATAATGTCGCCAGAATCATTCACCAACAATTGGCAAGAATTACAGGACTAAACACAGACCAACTACCACATTACCGATACAGCCCCCATAGTGTGCTTGAAAACGAGAACCACCGATTGTACTGGGACAGAACAGTGCTCACAGATAGGACAATAGCTGCAAATCGACCCGACATTATCTGGGTTGATAAAGGCAGGAAGAAGACCATCCTCATAGATATGGCGGTGCCCAATACAAATAACCTCCGTGACACTTACGCAGCCAAAATTAATAAGTACGCGGATCTCACCATGGAAATCAAGCAACAGTGGCAACAAGACACTGTCCGAGTGGTACCTATTGTAATTTCGTTCTCTGAAGTTATCCCAAGGAGTTTAAAGGACAGTTTAGTTTCACTGACCATAGAACTGTGTACCATGAGAGATATCCAAAAATCAGTCATCCTGAACACCTGTAGCATCGTCCGCAAGTTCCTCTCTTAGTTGCGACTCACCATAGTACATCTTGCCACCAGGCCGATGTGCATGAGTAGAAGCACCGCAGAGCGCGAGATAAAGAGAAATAATAATAATAATAATAATAATATTAATAATATTAATAATATTAATAATATTAATAATATTAATAATATTAATAATATTAATAATATTAATAATATTAATAATATTAATAATATTAATAATATTAATAATATTAATAATATTAATAATATTAATAATATTAATAATATTAATAGTATTAATAATATTAATAATAATAATAATCTTTATTAATTGCAAAGGGTGCAATTGCCCCCCCCCTGGGCCTTCCTTGTGCTGTGCGAAAATCTGAAATGTCCGGTCCGGCGGCGCCACTTTAGCTTAGCATATAGGAAATATCCTTTGAATAAGCAAAAGGATAGTAGGATATTTTCTTCTTCTTTATATGTATATGTATGTGTATATACATTTTTTATTGTTGATATATATTATACATTAATACTTGTCGTCACTTATTACTACTGTTGTATAATGATTTAATATTGTTAATGAATTACGTATCTATTTATTTATATATTAATCGTCTAAAGGAAAACGGAAAAAAAAAGGAAAAAAAAACTTAAAAAAATATCGTTGCTAGTATAAATATGCGCGTGTGTGTGTGTACATATGTATACCCTCCCAAAGGCAAGGCTGAAAAATGCAATGTAATGCCTTATCATATATTGTTGCATATTATTTGATATGCATTTCTTTGTGAAACTTTCTTATTTCTTTTTTATATGCACAATAAATTATTTATTATTATTTTACTCGGCGTGTGGGCAATTTGGAAGGAACCAATCCAATAAACTGAATCTCCAGTCGAGGTGCATTTTCTAAACGACCGACTATAGAAAATAACAATTATTAGCAATTACATCGCTTTAAATATTTCCAGAAACTATCGTGCATGTATTGACTTTTTGCCCTAGCGACACGTTAAATCTGTATCTTTTTTCCGGAGGTTAGGCCGAAAAATAGTTACTTCCTTTACTAGACTGGTAGAATCGTTATTTTTCAGACTAGCAGCATTAGTTTGTGAGTGAAATTTAGCCCAAAAAATGTCTACGTGCCGGTAGGTTGAGAATGAAATATATTATTAAACATCCTTACATCATGTTTATGTACAAGTTTTGCTTCTGTTAGCTTGACCTGTAACATTGTAAGCAAATCTTACAACTCACTTTTCACCCACTTGTCGTATCGATTTGCAATTTTGCAAAGTTATGCAATTCTGTTGACAATATAAATATATGGTACCATCGAACTATATATGATGATAGCGTATTTATAGGTGACCCGCCACAAACTCGAATTTTCCGCGACAGAGAGAAAATAAAAATAAATAATAGTTAAAAAAACTAAAAAACGCGCTTTCATGAGTATCGTACTAGAAAGTTAAAAATACTTATTAGGTAATTAAATTTGAAAGCGCACTTATACTTAAGCATAATGAACAAAATGTAATGTAATTAACTGGTTACCTATATAAGTGCTCCCCACGCTTTCAAAATTAATTACCTAATTTTTGAGAATAGACTTCCTGTACTACAGATATCTGCACGGAGAGTACAATGAAATTAGGTACGATGATATATATTGCGCCAAGTGGTTAACAAAGTAAAGTAAGCTGTTGCATAGTTAGGCCAAAACTTAGAATATTCAGAATGTACATTAAAATTATGATGTGTAAGTTACGTAAGTTAAGTTGATTATGAATCCGATGCTAGAATTTGCAAAAAGAAGTTAGTAGGATTTAACCTTAAAAACTTATTTAAAAAGTCTGAAAAAAAAAAATAGATCATTGCCCTTCATCTCTTTAGATAAAAATATATATTGCAATTTTTAAATATGTCTAATACAATGCTCATATCATATTACCTGCAGTTATTCAAATTTATTGTTTTCAGGTATCTTTACTCTATTCACTTTGTTTATTTTTATTCGTTCTATCTTTCTAAGACTTAAGATTTCTGAAAATATATGGTAATCAATCTAGAATAAAAACGATGCAAATCCTCTTGAATTTTCAGTTAGCTATAACTATTATAACTTCATAGAGTGGGTAGTTCATTTCATTCTCATTGTAGAAATGAGATATTTTGTCTACCTAATAGCACTCCCATTCTAGAACATAATTCACGTGTGTCAAGTTTTAAAAAGCTTTCTTACTATTTTAAAAATCTTATTTTTCGAAATTATTCTTTATTACACAAAACTAATTTTGTGTGTAAGAAGTGTTGTGAATCGCGATATTTTAAATTAAGTGGCTTTGGAAGACACTGTACATTAATTGCTTTGCTCATTGTTACTTTATAAATAAACATTACCTATAAACTACTGTGATTTTCAATCTGTTATAATAGTTACTCCTTTAAAATGTAAATTGGAAGGAAATAATAAAGTCTTTGATTATTATTATTATAAACTTTTTTAAATACAAATTTCAATATTTCCCATATAAACGTACCAAGCAAGATACCATGCAGCGGATGCCATCTCCAAATATGGCATCTGCTGATTTATATAACCGTAATAAAATGGTATCAAAATAGATCAAATGATGTTCTACATTTTTTTTTGTTCCAACCACTAATGTTATTTTCATTGATAAAATTGTTATCAAATAATGCTGTTACTATTTCTTAGTATTAGAATGCGTGACCTGAATTATAATCCATAAATCACGGGAATTCTTTCGGTTTTTTCTTCTGAACGTATATAAACAAGAAGCCGAGCACTGTCATGCACAGATTATTGGAAACACGAGATTTATATAGTGTTAAATTATAACGCTACAGTGTTGAGATTTAATCAATCAATCGATTAATTACCATTGTTGTACGCATATTAGCTCTAATTTGATTAGCTGACTGAGTTTGTTGTTAAACACTTAATTCTTATCGGTACAGTTTGCTAATTTAAATGCCCTCAAATTACCCATTTCAGCGCATAAACATTATTGCATACGTTTCCAACTGAAATGGCAAATAAAATATTGCAAAACTTGCAGTTAATTAAGAGGAATAATGCTAATTAAAAGCGGCAGCTATATGCATATGCATTAGGGAGATATCAACTTTATAAACTAGACAGCAGGTAGCTAAAATATATACAGATTTCCTCACAAATGCCTGCAATATGTATTTTGTTCATATGTGTACATTCAAACCAATCAGCCTATCAGCGGGTGTGGTGGGACGTGCATAGTTTTGCTTTCTGTCCGCGCTGTCCAGGCTCCGGCAATGTTGCCAGGTCTAGTGAAATTTCATTAGATCTGGATATTTTTCAATCTAGTGATTCAGTGATAGACAACATTAAATTCGAATTCCTACTCTTTATACACAAAACTGTTTTAATCGCTACAATTGAATGGCAAAGGAGTTGTTACGGTTCGTATACAAAAATTACTTTCTAGTTGCGAACCATTTAATCAATACAGGTTACGAAATAATCAGATAGAGAGCGCGATGTTGAATGTGCATAGAAGGGGAAATAGAAAAGACAAGTAAACACTACATTCATATGCAGATGTTATGTAAAAAAAAATCACACAATATCCAACAAAAAGAGTTGTAAAACTTTCTCTCCCGTAGGGCGAGTTGTATGGACTAACTTCAAGCCAAGTTCAACTTGATCCGAGACCAAAATCCATGGTTACGATTGTTGTACAGGATGGATTGTACATTTTACTTAGCCACGCTTATTTGCAATCCAAATTGAGACAACCTGTATAACATACCTCACACCACAGAAAATACATCTCACTTTATCCCTGAAAGCTTGAAGTAACCTTATGCGGAAGGGACAATTTCGAGACAAGGAACACACACCTAGTATCCGAGTATATTAGGATTCATTTTTTCTTCCGGAAAAATGCTAATGCCATGACCGGAAATCGCAGTAAAGTGTGCTTATCTCTCGACCAAACAGTCATATAATTGGTCTTAATTGAGAGGTAGAAAAAAAAATCGTAATTTTTATGAATTTGGCGGTATCAATCCGGCCTCTGTAAGTACTATTTTCATCCCATTAATGGCCAAAAACTCCAAATTATAATTTAATTTTGAAAAGTTCTCATGATAGAACTTTCCTTATCGATGGGAATGGTACCAAAAAAATCGTATTTTTCTTCTGATATTAATTATGCCAAGAAGATGTGAGTGGTAGTTTTCACAACCGAATTAAATATATCACATTTAAATGTAATTTAAAAAGTTGCTAGTTGTGGATGCCGATTGTATAATGGTATATAATTATAAAATACATCCTGTATATATATTTTACCATATGCCGGTTTTTAATTTTTATTAGCTTTGATGCCTCAGTAGGAATCAGTTCAAAATATAGAAATGTGTTTATATAGAGCTTCTATTATTAAAAACTATATTAAAAGACTTATCGCACCGCCGCCAGTGAAGTATATAAAAATGATGACAGGAAATAGCATCTGGCTGCCGGTTTCCGGGTCTTCTTCCGCGTAGACTTGGTTGAGTGCTTGACGTTTCGACCATCTTGGCGTGGTCTACTTCTGAAGCGAATATACTTGGCTAAAGATGTCGGTCTCTGGGGCCGGGCAGGACTATTGCCCTTTACCCCAATACATCGCTGTAGACTGTGCAGGGCGGGCGAACTTACTTTGCGTCGGCCCCACTCACAAATGTGAGCGGTGCAGACGATTTCGGCCCACCTCCCTGTGTCCTGGCTCGTTGGACCTTGCTGGCTAAGGCCTCTTCTGGCGTTCTTCGGTCTTCGTTTTATTTTCTTCGCCAGCTTGTCCCCCCCGGGGGTAGTCATCGGTCTGTTGGGTGTTTTTGGGTTTTTGGCAGGAAGTGACTGCCGGTACAGATAATGCTAATTGACCTTCTGTCATCCGGATCGTCGGTAGGATGAGCTATGTAGCTCGAGAAAGGGCAGACCTAACTGCTTTGGTAGCATTTTTGGTCTGCCCGGAGCCAGGGTGACTACACGTACTGGACGGTTGTTTGTCCGGTACCCGCAGGGTTGTGAGCTCTGCTGCAGAGCTGCTCTATTTATATAGGTTATCATGAGGCGTGTTGCGGATCATTGCTCATGCGGAAGCCAGACTTCCACGTTATTGGTAATTGTAGTCCGATATCACGGTTACAGTTATTCGGATGTTTATTTATCTCAATGGATTCTCTGTATCTTCTTGGCCAATAATTCTTGGTCTTGGCTAATTTCTTTGTTTTGTCGAATTTTATCAAATGGCAGGTTTTTTCTGAATGTTCGGCAACTGCTGATTTTGTAGAATTTCCCTTCTTTATGTTGCTAATGTGTTCTCTGAGTCTGGTGTTTATACATCGTTTGGTCTCTCCGATGTAAACTTGTCCGCAGGAACATGGAATGCTATATACTCCTAGTGTTTCTAGTTCTTCTGGACCTTGGTATTTGGGAAAATTTTGTGCCACCTTCTGTTTCGCATTATATATTACTTTGACGCTCTTTTTCTCCAAAATTTCGATTCTGTCCGTATATCCTTGTATATATGGTCGGTAAGCTGTTTCCGTGTATTTATTTTCTTCTTTTTCTTCTTCTCTTCTGGTTGTATCTTGTCTCTTTATTGAGCTATCTATGTCCTTCGGTTTGAATCCATTTTTTTGTAGTGAAGTTTTTAAGTTCCGATATTAAAAACATCACTATATAAAAATGGATACAAACCGAAGGACATAGACAACGCAATAGAGAGACAAGATACAACCAGAACAGAAGAAGAAAAAAAAGAAAAATAGTAGGACTTCTCTTCTAGCTCACACTAACTTACTCTCACAATATCATGGACATGCACTTTAAATGTATCACTTCCCATACGCACTTTACTGAGTCATGTAAAAAACTTTTTTGAGTTAGCACACCATCCATGTTGAAAAGGACAGGAAACGTTATGTTTAGCAAGAAGTGCCCATCTCGAAATACTAGCCTGATAATTGCCCTTTTAATAATATGTAGTGATTTTTCGATAAGGTGGAATGGCAGATCCATCTTGAGCACAATGTTACTTGTACCTGAGAATATGCATGTCACCCATTTTAACGTAACTTTTCTAAAAATATAAATCATTTTCTTCATTCCAAGTGTTATCTAGACTTGCAATTGCGGATATATAAACTGAAGATGTTTCATTAATTTTTATTGGTACCCTTTTTGATGTTCCATAATCTTAGCTAGTGAAATGATTTGGTCTCAATTTTGGGTTTATATGCACATGTAACGGTTGTGTTTGTCAATCCTAAAACTCTTCCACTTTGTCAGCAAGGTCTAGCGTTACACATTAAAAGGGCCAATTAATAGTGTCCATCTCAAAATACTATTTTAAGGCATCCACTTCTTGCCAAGCAGAATGTTCCTTGTCCCTTTCAAGAAGCAAAAATAGAGTAGCATGCTGCAGGACTGCTCCAAACGAAATTTTAGATTTTGTGCATGTCCAAAGGCATTCTTCCCAACATTATGTCCAGTTTCCTTCGTAGCTAAGGGTTCCCACTATACTGAATTTAGCATATCTGCATCTTTGGTTTTCTGCACCCACTATCTCACCTATGACTGAAAACAAGATTCTGGTGCAAAATTTTTCAATTCATGTACTTACCCGCAAACTACACTTATACCATGTGATGTCTGGTCAAAGGTGTCTAGTTTTCACCTGGGGATGAATATCATAAACACAGAGTCTGAGACTCATATCTTAGGCTAGTTAGAACAAATTGATATAGAGAACTACTGATGACGAACTTTAACGAAATACCGGAAAATTTGTAGAGCCTTCTTGTCTAGCAGTGGACACTGTTTCAGGCTCTGGCAAGGTCTTCTACTATTATGGCCAATAACTTCAAACTATCCCAATAGCCGATGATTAACTGGTAAACTTTTTTTACAAATATTCAAATTAGTTAATTGTAGATTGTAACTCATTTATGGTACCTATTCTATTTCGGCTAATTATGAATGAATAAATATCTTTTGAGTCCCTGGATGATTCACACGAACAATCTCAGATTGGCGACAGGAGACAAAAAATATTTTTGAATTTGGTGATATAATCTAAACTTTAAGGTCTCCCTATTGAATCTGATATCCCGGATGTTACTTCTAGGAATTTTAATTATAGTCTCGTGATTAGAAACCCTGTGCAGGCAGCTCTTCCTATAAACACAAAGTGAAAATCAATAGGACATTCAAATTAATAAATTATTTAATGAGTTCCGTCGATAGAACTTGAAATTGAATTAAATTTAAAAAACTGCATTCTTTAAGTTTGCAAAATCTGCTGTAATCCAATTAAATAGTTTCATTTGAACCGAATTCGCCTTTCTTATTTGCTGAGATAATGTTCCAGTTTCCTAAAAGTTAATTAAATCCCAGTGAGTGACTTCGCAATTGGTATCATGGGTCAGAGCGTGTTATTTGTCTAACTACCGAATGCTGGAGGTAGTTACATTAAAAAGTTGCATTTAATTTCGAAATATTTTAATATTGTAAATATATTTAAATATTTATTAATTTTTTAAAGTTATATTGCAAATAAAGCGAAAAATGGCAAAAAATTGACGGTTTTTTAATTTTAAAGTGTGTTGCCCCACCTGTCACGCATGCGGATAGTTGGCATATGTTTGTGAACATCCCAAACTATACTTTAAGAGAATACAATTGCAGGTAAACGACATTTCGCATAAAAAAACTATTCCGAATGGTCTAAGAGTATATATACCGGCTACTGCACCTGCAAGTATACTGAAAGTATATTAGTCGGGGAGCCCTCCCTAGCTGTACGTGCACGCCCCACCCGATCCTTGGGGACAATGTTTTTCAGAAAGATTAAAGCCTAAGGAACAATTTAAGACATGTCCTAAGGCTGATTCATCGAGGACATTATAATATAACCTTTAAGCAACTCAGATGTTTATAAAAGAAAATGCTTATTTTAACGAAATTGATTTTGCAGGTGTTTCTTCTTAGATTATACGACTCCAAAAAAGATGAAGAAATCTCAGTAGACATTCATCGTTACTACTGCTTCTTGAGATTACTGACCAAAACTGTATTGAACATTGACTTATTTGCGACAACACTACTAGTTGGTAAAAACCGATAATAAGTTTCTCGAATTATGCTCCAGTTTACTGCGTTGCTATGACAGCTCAGACGACAGAGAACATTTTATAGTGAAATCTAAAAACTTGCAAAATGAATAATTTCTTTTAATGAGTATGTGAAAGTGTATGGAATAATATCCTGAAAAGTTTACATTAAGTCAGGGTAGGAAAAATAAAAAATGCAGGTGGATAGACCACGTGTTTCTGAACAAAAAATATGGTAATCAAATTTATCGCTAAAGCCACGGTATTCCTGGAAAAAAAGAGTGAAGTAACTTTGTCACTATGCAGGGCCAAGCGAGTAAACGAATTTGTGTTTGAATATTCGAAAAGTATACATTTTTTCCGAAATAGTGGTATTTTTTTTTGTCCAATGGGTCAATGTCTCGGCAAGTTACAGCCTTCAATATATTAGACCAGGCCAATCTCAGTGTAAAATGGGTTTGTGGTGAACTATTTGGGGACAGTTATTTGTTTATCGCAATGGATAGCTCTATCAATGTAGGATAAGTACATAAAGTCGCAAAAAATCCCGACGTGAGCTAAAACCGCCATTGAGAAAAAATGACCGCCAGAGACATTTTCTTTAAAATCATATATCTCAGTAACCGTTGCTCCGATTTTAGATTTCTTTTTTTTTTGTTCCATTCCTCACTTCACACTTTACAGAAAGTGTGATTACATATTTTACGATAAATTAAACGATAAACTTAGGAAATTAAAAAATAATTTAAATATTACGGAAATTTAAACTTTTGTAAACTCGAGACGTTTGTACTGAAATTTCTAGTCAATTTTTGAAAAAATAATTTTAATAAAAGTTCTAGAGCACACAATTAGCTTTCATTTGTTTTTTGGCCGATGTTACTAACTCAAATATTAACGGAGTAATAGTTATTTATATATAAAATTGTAATCATTTTTAATAATGTATATTAAGGTATAAAGGGTGCCCAGTCAGTGTTCTCTCGGAAGATTGTGCAAAACGGCTAACTTTATAAAAAAACTTTCTTAATAAAACTTTCAATGTTTCGTCTCTACTACAACTTAAAATTATTTTCAATTATACAAGGTGTCACAAAAACGAGTCACAGAAGAAAGTACAATTTTTTTAAATAGAACAGCCTGCATTTCCTTAACGCCAGTTAAGCCTCCAAGGCTCCTGTATTACACCCTAAAATATTCTGCCAAGTTATTTTTTTCTGTTTTTTTTGGGCAGTTTACAAACATTTTTGACTGGCAGATCTCCGCGATTTATTAATCGTTATTTCTAAAAATGTGGGATGTTGTTTGATAATGATGTATTTACTGAAAAACATTTTGGAAATAAATCTTTAGTATATCGGGTGTCCAAAATATTTGCGTACATTTCTTGATATTTAATTATTTTTCTTATTTTTTTAAACGGAATGCCCAGGTATACTTTTTTTACATGAATGAATAAAATACAATTCCTCACATTTTAATATCTCTTTATTTCTATTTCAAACGTTTTTTGCGTAAATTAAGGTGCTCTTTATTTTAGCATTAAAATATATATTTTGTTTTACATTTTTTTCAATTTTTTTAAATGGAATGCCTATAATTTTTTTAAATGGATGAGTAACGCTTACGATTTCTCACATTTTGATATCGTACACTTTCTTTTATGAACGGTTCTTGAGCAATAAATTTTTTTCACAATATTAAAACTAACCTAACAACTGCTCAAAATGTCCACCATTTTGATTCAGGTAACACTAAGGTCTCTTAATAAATTAGCGCCTTACACAGGATAACATATCAACATTTATACGATTGAAACACCGACGAATCCTTTCCATCATATCTTCTCGAGTCGTTGGTTCTACTTTATAAACGTCTGATTTCACAAATCATCAAAGAAAAAACCCACTGAAGTCAGGTCGGGTGACTTAGGCGGCCATGTAATGAGACCTAACATAGTTTAATAAAACAATAAATTATATATTATTTAACAGTTCATTAAAATATTGGACCTCCTCTTCCTATCCACCTTTCAGGAAACTGATTACTAATGGCCTGACGAGTATTTCTACTAAAATGTGGTGGTGCACCTTCAAGTTGCAATCACATATTATTTGTAAGGTAATCAGGAATATGCTCGATTATTTGTGGAAACGTATTTTGCGTAAAATCTAAGAAGATTGCTCCATTCACATTTTCCTCAAAAAAGCGAGGATGAATAACATAATCATGTACAATTCCTCCCCTTACATTTAATCTCTGGTTCTTATTTTTCTGTGCAACATGAGAGTTTTCTCTGGCATAATAGAAATTGTGCCTATTCACAAATCCGTTGCGATGAAACGTTGATTCATCCGTGAACAACATAAATTTGAAAAATTCTTCATTTTCTCCAATTTGGTTTTGAGCCCACCGACAAAAATTTAATCTACGATTTAAATCCACATCCCAAAGCTCTTGATGGGTGAAACTTATTTTTACGAAGACATAGGGAAACACTAGATTCGCTGACTTCTAAATCCCTACTTAACTCCCGAACACTTGTCATAGGATTTTCGATTACCGCTAAAGTTATAGCCAGCTCATTTTCTTCATTACAATACATTTCGTCGTCTCGCCTTCTTTTCATATGCAAAATTTCCAGTACGTTCAAAACGCTCTTTCAAATTTTCTGGAGACCTCACATCAGGACATCTTCTATAGGGATATTTTTGACCATACATTCTTGATGCCAATAAACAATCTCCATCACATTCACCAATAACGTAACATTTACCATAGATATTAAATCTTATTGACAATAATTATAATTCGTATTTTTAAATACTTATTAACAATATTAATTCAACTTAATCACGATAATCTTAAACACATTAGAGAAATGTCATAGAGTGAAAAACAAACGCAAAACAAAAGACCAAAGCCATACTAGATTTTAATGCTAAAATAAAAACCACCTCAATTTACGCCAAACTTATTTGAAATAATCATATCTCAAAAACGGTTTGAAATAAAAATTAAGTGTATAATATTAGAATGTGGGGAATTTTATGCTTTATTCATCCATGTAAAAAAATATAGGTATTCCGTTTAAAAAATTTGAGAAAAATAATAATTAAATAACAAGAAATGTAAATAAATATTTTGGACACCCGGTATAATAATAATTTATTTCAAAAATGTTTTTCAGAAGATGCATCATTATCGAATAACACCCTACATTTTTAGAAAAAACAATTAATAAATCGCGGAGATATGGTAGTCAAAAAAATGTTTGTAATTTGCCAAAAAAAAAACAGGAAAAAAATTATAACTTGGCAACGCTGCATCCGATTGACAAAAAATTTTAGGGTATAATTCAGGACCCTTAGAGGCTTAATTGGCGCTAAATAGTTAGAGGGTATTCCTTTAAAAAAATTATACATTCTTGTGTAACTCCTTTTTGTAACACCCTGTATAATTGAAAATAATTTCACGTTGTAGTAGAGATGAAACACTGAAAGTTTTGTTTAAAAAGTTTTTTATAAAGTTGCCCGTTTTTGCACAATCTTCCGAGGAAGCACTAACCTTGTATATTTCCAAGAACTCAAGTCTTATTTTCTTCAGTTATCGTCTATTTTATGCCCAAAGATGTAATAACACTTTTGATTGTACATAAAAAGAGGGAAGAGAACAAAAAAAAATCGGAGTAATGGTTCCTGAGATATGTCCTTCTAAAAGAAACGGTTTTGGCGGCCATTTTTTCTAAATGGTGGCTTTAGCTCACATTGGGATTTTTCGGGACTTTTATATCCTCCTTCTACATGAATAAAGCTATCCATTTCGATAAAGAAATAGCTGTCCCCAGATAGTTCATACTCAAAACTGGATTTGCCTGCACTATATATATTTATCAAGAAAATCATCAAGCAAAGAAATTAAAGTGATTTGAGATGAACTTTTTTTTTAATCCACGTTACTACAACTTAATAAACCGTAATAATCATGAAGTGTACATACTTTTTAACAGTTCTCAATGAAGAAAGAATTTTTTTGAAGGGCTTTTATTTGTTTTTATATTTTTTATACGACGATTGAATTCGGGCGTGATAATATATATTAGTATATTTTTCCCATCCGTCGTTTGCTTGTATTATTTGAAACAAAAAAGCATCAGAAAGCTACAATTTTCATCTTTTAAATGAACCAACACTAGTAGATCGAATAAATTCTTATTTAATGACATGTAATTCAGTGCGTCGGTGTCACAGTCATGCGTATTCAAGCGCGCGCACTCATGTATCTCGCTCCGAGTTATAACGTTACACTTGACTATTTTTTTTACGGGAAAACCGTGACTTTAGCGATAAGTTATGTTAGAACATTTTTTGTTCATAAATACGTGATCTATCCATCTGTATTTTTTATTTTTTCCTGGCTTGACTTAATTTCAAAATTTTGAAAAAAATGAAGACATTTTTTTTTCACTTTTCATTTTATGTTCTGCATCCGAGCGAAATGTAAACTTTTCAGGATATCATTCTATACACTTTCATAAAGTTATTAAAAAAAATGTTAATTTTGCAAATTTTTGTAGGTAAATACCTCATCGACTGGGTTATAACAATATACAACATAATTTGTTGCAAATTTGAGCCTCTTTAAATTTTATAATATTTTTTCCGCAGAATGCACTGGAAACGAAACATATTTAAAATCCGTTTTTGCCACCATCTCTCCAATACGGTGGCGTAATATACGAAAGTGCAAATTTCGAATGCTGTTAAAGCTACTGAAATTCACAAATTCACCAACTTTGGAAATTTACAAACTTATTCGGAAGCAGGTTAACTTTTATCACTTTAGCTCCTCACCTATAGATTAAAATAAGGCTATAAGATTAGAATCAGAAAAAGTTAATGTAATTTTAAAGCTGTGGTTCCGAATTGCGTCGTCTCGTTAGCTCATAAAATCTGCTTGTTAACGCAGTTCCATTGACTGACATATGAATTGGACCCTTGATGATAAAAACATTGACCTTTCACTTCAGACTATATCTAGACGACCCTTAATTACTTAATTACTGGGATCTATGTTAAGTAAGCCTTCCATTACTGAAAACTGGTATAGTTGTTGCAAATTAGAAAGGAAAGTATCTTCGTAACTTTTACACTTACTTTATTAGCATAACAATTTTTTGTCGTCAGATTTATTAATTTAAACATTTGGTATAAGGTGGAAAATAATAGTATATTGTTTATCTAGTAGTAAAAGCAATACATTCCCGGACGACGATGTAAATTGACAACCATTGAAGTCCGGGAATATATTTTTACTACGAGGTACGCATGCTATTTTTTCTGAAATCGTAATCAATATTATTGTAAATATATAAAAATAAAAAAATATACATTAAAATATATATAAAAATCAGTCTGGGAAACTAACTTTTATACATAAAATCGGCACCTCCTGGAAGCGGCTGGAACCTCCCCACCCGGTAAAACTTTGAAGCCGAAAAGAGCACAAAAAAATGTGAACGATCTCATTTAATTATATTTATTAAGTTGAAATATTTTTTTCATATTAAAATGGGAAAAAAGTCTTAGGATCGGTGGGATGTGAACCTACGAACTTGAGTGTTAAATTTATAGCCTGCACAACAACAACAACAATAACAATTTCTTTTAAATAAGGTTTACATGTATGCGCCTAGCCGGATCCCGGTCCAGAACCAGTCGTACAATTATGGCACGCAGCGTCATGATGAATGTGCGACTGAGTGGGGCGGGTCCGGTTTGGCCGGAAAGAAAAATGATTGTGTCTTAAAAAACTAGACTTAAAGCTAACAATTGAAGACCTAAGTGGATAAAGGTGTTATGTCACACTTTTAAAGTTTTGAGTAAATTAAATAAAACGGTTTTGAGTTGGAACTTATTTATTTTGTCTTCGATTTAAATAAATAATACCTCATAAAATAGATAATTTTGGGTTATGTTCTTTTGTTTACACTAATATTAAAGAACAATATCAAGCTGTTATGAAACTAGATTTTTCTGTCCAAAACTGTGTACATCCACTAAAATTACTGGTTATATGTATGACATGGCGCCTTTATAATTAAAAAGTTTCTATAAAATGTTACAAATTTAGAATTCACCGTTTATTGGGTGTTAAATCTATATCAGGGGTGTTCAAAAATTGCATAAAGTAATTTTTTTAAAAAATGCGACATAACACCTTTATCCACTTAGGTCTTCAATTTATTGTGAACTTTTAAAAACTTTGCGTTTTTTATTTTGGTGCACTGCACTGTATTGTTTAAAAATTCTGAATACTGATATGGGGAAAACTCAATGAAAAAACCCGTTCGAGCTAGTGACATCCTTCGTCCTGGTGGCCGTACCGTCTCCAGGAAGGTAGGGCGAAGGGGAGGTTGTAATTTAAAAAGTTTTGATTTTTTAAGAAGTTATTGGCCGAGGGAGATTTTGAAAAGAAGACAAAAAAGGACAAAAGAACAAAAATTAACAAAATTAAAAAAAGAAAGAGGAATAGAGTGAATGGAGAGGGGTTTGAAGGTAAAAGGTGATGAAAAGGTAAAAGGTGGTGAAAAGGAAAATTATGATATAGGAAAGTGTGGCTAGAGAAGTTGCCGAAAGATAAGCAACGTCTGGCGTGGTAATGGTCGAAAAGTATGGCATTATGCTGTCTGATTCGTGTTATATTGCGGGTTAACGGACTATCGTCCAGTTTGAATGGGTAGAATTTTGTTGGTATTTTGAAATTTATTTTTTTTAACAGGTGTCGGTTACTTTCACGCGTGAGAGAGTGACAGCTGTCAGATAAAATGTGTCTAAAAGTTGTTGGCTGGAGAACTGTCACTTTGACACCTGTTAAAAACTTTTGTCACTAACTTTGTTGGGGGTGAAGGGGAAATGTCACTTTGATAGTTGTCAAAAGTCTGGTTCCAAAACTTTCCTGGGAATTTATTTTTTAACAGTTGTCTAAAAAAAATTTTAAGTTGGTATTGCGCTTTGTTTTTAGGTTATGATTGTTTATATAGTTTTAAGGTTATGATTAATCGAAGTGTTTCCGGCGATGGGCCGGAAAAAGTTTTAAAATTTTTGAATTTTTAATGTCAGTGTCACTTTTATTATGATTTGATGGAAAACTCACTCTGGACCCAGTTAAGGGCTGTCCATAATCACACGTAATCACATCCTGATGGTCTGTGTAGGCCCCACACAGCTACCACCGGCTTCAAACTTTCCCTTCTCTTGTGAAAAAACACAATTGGCTTGACGTTCTTAAAAAACGTGTACAATAGTCTGCACACTAGTCTGTCGAACATTAGGTTAGACTATAAAATATATCTTGCACAAGAAGCGTGACTCTATAGATTGTTATTTTGTTTTTTAATTTTTTTCACGGAAACCAAATCGAAAGGGTGCAAGTGTGATATATCATTGAAATCGGAATTTTTGCTGCTTTTCAATAAGTAATCATAAAATAAACAACTTGTTGTGCCAAAATGGCATTGAACGTAATCCGGTCTCAACCAATATTTTCAGATCTTCTGGAGCATTAAAGATTCATTCAAAGTTTCATCCAAATCCGTTTAGTAGTTTCGCCGCTATCGTGCTAACATACACACACACATATATATACACACACATATATACACACACAGACATTTTTCAAAAACCACTTTTTTGGGTTCCTGGGACCTCAAAACGTAAAGATTTGATGTTATCTCAGTTTTCGATTTTGGACCAACTTTAGTAACCTCCCACAATTTTGTCGTGGGGAGGTTAAAAACAGTTGAAAAGTTCCCGGACTGTTTTCTGATAGTTGTTTGGCTTAGAGATTCTTGATCTATTTCAGAAACAATAGTATATTGTAGTATTAGGAATAAAAGTAATACTTTTGTGACAAGTTTGTAGGTTTGCCGGACGAACAAAGTGAGTCCAGCAATTACAGACGAGTTACAAACAATAAGTGGCTTTTACTGAGAGGTTTTATCCCAAGAGTTCTGAATTTTATAGTATAAACTGCGGGTAGCTTTTTTCGTAAAATTTTGCTTAGAAAATGTTTGAGTTTATTTGCATATGATTGTCCGGATTTCTGAAAGCAAACGGATTTTTTTTAGTTTCGTTTGCTAATAAACAATAATTATAATCTGTGAACTTTTTAATAGTATGTTTTAATTTAGAATACTGCACGTCATTTTCTATGTATTTGATATACGAAAAGAGTGTCTGACAAAAGTTGTAAGTACTTAATTATGCCGTCTATAAAATTGATAATAACAGAAAAACTTTACATATATTCAAAACTCAAAACTACCCAACGATTTGCAGTCTTTTTTCATCCTGCCTCCTTATTGCTGTTGCCACTGATAATCCTCTATATATAATTTGACGAAAAACTAATCTAGGCTATTTGAAATGATTAATAAATTACATTCAGTCATTTACATGTAGAGCTAAGTAATTAGAAATGAACGCGAATACCCAACATAAATGTACAATTTATGAATTGCTCTTTTTAGGTAGATCATCATTTAGATTACAGTAAAAAAGTTGCCAGCTTTAGCGATTATTAAAATTTTGCACTATGTCGATAACCCATTTCAAACTATCAGTACTTTATTGTTCTTTTGATGTGAAGCGAATATGCAACGTATCTCTTTGATATCGATTTTTAATATATGTTATCGTAAACGTTTAAATCTCTTTGTACATGTTTTATTAAAATCCGCCTTTACACTTTTCGGTATCAAGCCTAAAAAAGGAATTTTGTACCAACGAATTTTGATTAACAAGCGTATGTGAATTTGAAATATAGCCAAATTTCCATTATAACGATGGATTTAACAAAAAACGTTCCCACATTCAGTTCAAAGTTCAACAACACAAGAGTGATCCTAAATGATCGAATTTTAAGGAGCGGTTCCTTAAAAAATTTATATAAACATATGCCCTAAACGACTTACTTTGGCAAGATACAGGATTTTTTTTTCCGATAAAAATTTGAGTTTTTCCAAAAATCTCGAAAACGCCTCAAGATCATTTATCTGAAATTTTGTATGATTTTTATGTTTTAGGGGACACCTATTGATTAGGTTTAAATTTTTCTTGCTGTGCTAGTGACATATTTATGAATATTAAAGTTCAATATTTGTTAAAGAGAAACGATGAATGCTTTAGATTTTTCGAATTTTGATTTTTTTAAATGTACAGTATTATCTACACAAAAATTACCTCTTGTTTTTGTAGTACGATTAGAACCTTCATGAAAATATGAAAAAATCAATAGGTAACAAAAGAAGAGTATATTGCATCTGATCGGCACATTTCTAAAACCGGAAATATCGCTCGTAGAGAAAAAATTTTCATATCATTGTGTTAGTAAACCATTTCTGAACAACTTTCAAAATGTCCGTCCGTTCGTCCGTTCATCAGTCCATCCGGCTGTTCGTCCGTCACGTTTCTTGTAAGAACGATAACTTAAGAAAGAAAAGTCCGATTGTATTAAAATTTGGAAAGTAAATTAATGTTAGCTAGAGGAAGAACCCTATTGTTTTTGAAGAAAATCAATCGGTAAATAAGAAAGCTATTAATCATTTAATTTAAAAAAAATATATGATCTTAATTTTTGACGCATGTACTTAAAGAGAAATCTTGCGAAATGTTATCTCTATAATATATATTTTTTTTGTTTATACATTTTACTGAGACATATTTTATAATAATATATCTAATGCGTTGAAATATGATTCTCGAAATATTGTATATACTACAGGCATTCAATTTTTGTAGTAATATGGGATGGTCCATCAATTACCATGGCGATTCGCACCATGGATGTATGGCTGGCTCCGTATGAGTGCGCGGGGAAAACAATGTGTATTCTTAATTTAAAATAAATTTGTTCTTGCTCTTGCTTGGCTTGCAATAAAAAAATTCTGTGTTCGAATCCCAAACAGGTTGATTTTTTTTCATATATTTTTTTCACAACAAAGTTGGTATCACAAAATTTAGGTCCAAAAACTAACATTATTTACAAGAATACTGCGAAGAGTATCCTATAGAACGAACAATTATATAAAAAGCTCAGTAAATTGGCGTTTTTAGCTTGTTTATTTGTGACAGTCAGATAAGTGTAAACAAAATCAATATCTAAATATTACTTATTTTCAATACTATTCAAATAATAGACAGAGATAATTATTTCAATGTGAACTAACAGGCGGACTATCGGACGAATGTCTTACTATACCTATATTATTACGAAATAAGATGTAAAACAGTAAAAAACCTACGGAATCACTACTTCCACATCTGGATTTCCTATCAAAGTCTCTTACAGCGAAAAAAAATGTTGGTACATTTACACTCTACTATGAGGAAATAATTGATCAGGAAACTTAATAATGTAATATTTGAAATCGTCTACCCCAAAAACCCATAAAATGGTGTGCCACACCGGTACTGGGTGATGGGGGTGGTAGTGGAGGTGGCTGATGCAAAAAAAATGGGGCCTTTGGTTTTTGTACACAGTAAATTACAGTTTTATTTTTTCCCACCTTTAATAATAGTGAGAGGGTGATAGTGGGGGCGGCTGATACCAAAAATTTTGAGACCTTATCTTCTCGTGCATAAACTAAATCTCAATTTATTTAACGCTTGCTTTACCCATTGGCCCCCAACCCTTCAACGGATTAACTGAGTAACTCGCAATATAAAATTTCTCTTAATATTTGGCGCG
Source organism: Rutpela maculata (assembly GCA_936432065.2). Lineage (NCBI taxonomy): Eukaryota > Metazoa > Arthropoda > Insecta > Coleoptera > Cerambycidae > Rutpela > Rutpela maculata. The sequence continues at coordinate 133,770,203 of OW386289.2, forward strand.
GTGTTTTCAATAACCATTTGATTGCGTCACATATCTTCCTCGGTAGATTAACAGGCATATCAAAATATTGGACGAATATACACCATTTAATTTTAGACTATGAGAAATTTTTTGAATCACGGTTTTTCAAGTACGTGGGGTGGATAGAGTTAATAACGTTCGTGACGAAATAAAAAATAATCCTGATGCAATTAAAAGCATTTAGACTAATATAGAACACAGCAATGTGTTGAGGTTATTTTGAAAAACTTCTGTAGTTTTTTTATTGTTTTCGATCTAATAAATCTAATAATTTATTTCTGTAATTCATTGGTGTACGGTTAATCTTAAATTTTGGAATAATAAATAAATAAATAAACATGACTTTAGCGGAATTTTAAAGTTATTTATTCATATTAGATGCTTCTTATTAAAATTTATTAAGCAAATATTTAATAGTAAATAACGTCTGAAATGATTAAGAAAAATGATATTTTGTTTAAGCCTAGACGTGTAATTTTTTTTAAATACTTTTATAACTCTAAAGTATTATAATGGAAGTTTTAGCATTTTTACTACTTAAAGTTAAATCATTTCGTTAATTTAACAATAATAGTTATTAAATTTTACTTCGCAGACTTTGAAATTACATTTGTTTCAAAAATCAAATTTATAGAAGTAAATACGGAAATACAGAAAATGTACGATATCTTATTTTCTAAGCTTTTCTCAAATATCTAAATGTACTCTCAAGTATTTATTATACGGGGTATACAAATCTGATGTTTTTCTTATGAGGTAAAACCTATGTTTTACCTCATATTAGGTATCTACTAAATATCCAATTTTTATACAGAGTGGTTTGTCTACTGCAACACAAGAAAAAATGCTGCAATTCGATAAAAATTGTTAGGCCTGTTAACCATGGATTTATACCTCCTACCCCACATCCAGAGTCAACGTATTCACATTTCCCTATGAAACATTCTGTATAATAATATAAATATTCGATACGGGTCTAAGGGAACGTAAGGTATTCTTTCATTATTTCATTAAATTTGTATGGATTCGGTAAATTCTTAATGTTGTAGTAAAAGAAGATTTAAAAATTAAAAGAAACATGAAGAATTAACCATTTTCTTATTTGTTTTACATTTTTCCGTCGTGCATTTTTACGAAAAATCGAAAACAGTTCGTTTTCTTGAATGTAAATAATACATTGGAGTAAAAAGGAAGCAAGTGTTAAATATACAAATAATTTTTAAAAGTTAATCTTTCATTGTACTGAGTTATTAATACTACGAACCGCAAAGAACGACGAGTGTTTCTTTTTTGTAGAAATTCTTTCATTAACTTAAACAATAAAGTTGTAAATTAGGGATTCTTTTGAAAAGGCAAAACACTTTGTTATGTAGTTCTAATTAAAAAAGCCGACGAGATGGATGAGACTCAGGGACACAATAAGCGTTGTGCGTGTGGCGTCTCGCAGGACTCCAGAACATTATCCTTTTCTACAACTTCGGAGTAGAAGTGTGTTAATGGTGCCGATCGATATGCTGAGGAATCTGCACCTCTCTCATCTCGCATACCAGTGCAGAGACACCGTTGGGACCGTGGTATTATTCCTGATAATGAAATGGAACTTAGTTCTATTGTCCCAGTTTGTACGCCCAGTGATCCTCTATTCTGACATGGACGATACGTGACTGAGTGTTGTCCCAGGATACAAGTAGTTTACTTCCTAAGGCTCGAATGTTGTTGCTGGATAAATGCGCTCGAACGCTAGAAATTCATAATGAATTTGACAAACGGAATAATTCATGGGCAAACATCAAATAAGGATGCGCTCAGATTCCGGAAGAGCTATCCATGCAGTTAGCAAATTATCTAATTGACTAGGCATCTACAGGGTGTATGCGGTATACGCGCAAATATTTTGCAAGATGATATATTGACCCAAAGAAAGTAAAAAATTCTTATACTTTTTTCTAACTCAAACCAATTTTTTTATTTAAAATTCATTAGAAATAGGCAATGTTTTCAGTTTAAACAGAAAACAACTATTATCAGAAGACGGAAGAGACAAGGATATCGATATACGGGTTTTACATTGTTGCAACACTGCCATTTAAAAATAATAAAATTGTTTTACTTTTACCTTATTTAATCAGTTTTAAACTGAAAACACTAACTGGCACTTAATATTAATTTAATTATTGCCATTTAGTGTCAGCAAAAAAATTATTTTAACAATGAATGAAATTTTGAAATGAAATTTTTTGTAGTAATTAAATTAATACCGATTTATTTAATTGCAGTAAACACTTAATTCATCACCTCGTTCATTACACCGTTTTATTTTATTTTTTTTAACTTTAAAGCTAACAGTATTTTTGTTACCTAACTTGTTCTTCTTAAATCCTACTACAAAATGACTTTCTTCGCCACATTTATTACACTTTTTGCCATATGCAAAACACTTCCCTCTTGTGTGTCTCCGCCCACATTTGAAACAATCATATTCGTTTTCATTCGCTACTTGCTTATTCTTATTATGTCCGCCTATCTTTTGGAAATCTACTTTTAACCCTTTTATTTGTATCTTGCTTGCTTCTGATGCCGCGCATACTTACTCCTTTTTACTTAAATGCAAATCCCCAAATCCTAGTAATTTTTCTTGTACTTCCAAGTCTTTTATGCCAATGATGATTATATCTCTTATCAAGGATTCTTCTTGATCACCAAAATTGCAACTTTTAGCTAAAACCTTTAACTCTTTAATGAAGCGGTCAATGCTTTCACCTTCTTGTTGTTTTTTCGTGGAAAACTTAAAACGATTATTTCACTCATTAACGCGATATCTTTTCACAAAATTGCACCAATAAAACGTCAGTAATTTTTTGTGTGGCCGCGGAGACAAATATTGCTATAATTTTTTGACGTTTTGTTTCGTGAAATGTTTCGGCAAATAGGACAACGCGTGCTTTTAAATTTTATCTATAAATATCTTCACTAGCTTATTACTAATTGTTAACTTAAATTGTAGTATTTTATTATATACTTAATATTATAATAATATAAAAATAACCTAAAAACACCACATAAGTTGACAACTTCCAATTCCAAAGCCAATGCTGTCTGGAACTTATATATGTTCGGGACAAGTTATACACAGCTTTCAATTGTTTATAATACCAAACGTAATTACAAAAAGTTTTACAACTAAAATTAAATACAAATGCCTACGACAGATAAATCAATTATTTAATGTTAAATACACAAATGTACTTACGAATGCTAATCCATCACAAAACAGGTACCTAACATTATATTTGGAAAATCAAAACGATGCACTCACACTATACATTATAATTCGTTGTATTTAATGTTCTTCTACTTAAACAAGCAAACATTAATTTAATTATTAAACTTCTTAAATTAAAAATAATATATATGAATATATATTAATAAACACTTCAATAATAATTCTTGAAAAATTCACTCTTTAGACCAGTTAAGTTAAGCTAGCGTTACTAGATGGCGATTTCATCTAAGGCAACCTTAGAAGGTAAGAGCGAGAGATTGATAAAATGCAGAATTGTCTGGCTTTACTCGTAGTATGATTGGTCGAAGCGTACCAGAGAACTCTTTGTTGCGAAGAGCAGTCTATAAGTTACTATACCTATGGTTTAACGTATCTTGATTATCTTTGCCATTACATCATTTATACCTACTCTGTTTTTTATTAGATGAGTCGCTTTGGAAATGTATTTTTATGTGACGTAAACGATGAAATTAAAAATAAAACAAATAAAACACTACACGGTGACAATAAAACGGTTGAAGGCAATTAATTACAAAGTATAATATTGAAGATGTACCTAATGAATTATTTATTCGTGAAATATTCTCCCCAAACACTACTCGTGCTTTTAAATTTTATCTAAACATTTTTTCTCAAGCTAAGTTGCCAAAGTTAATATAACTCGTGCAAATTGGTAGTTTATTATCAAAGATTAAATCCCTCCCGCTAAAGCGGTCGGGATTTAATCAGATAATAAACTGCCAATTTGCACTCTTTATATTACCAGGAACAACGCTTTCGAAAAAAATTCCGATAAAATTTTAAACACTAGTGATATTACATACGATTATAGGTTTCGTTACTTCTAGGCTTGCAATATTTTTCAAACTCATCGACTACTTTTTCGAATTTTCCTTTGTCTTCATCACTTAATTTGAAAGTATTAAACACCTATATTGCTTCATCCCCTGCAGCACTTAGGAATATTGCGATTTTTCGTTTATCCGATTTACCTTGTAGGTCCTCCGCTTTAAAATATAGGTCTAGTTTTTGTTTAAACCTACTAAAATTTTTACTAATATCTCCGTCAAACACCAAGGGAGATGGTGGTTTAAAATACATTTTCATTTCTCCTTTTATTCTTTCACTCCGCCTTTAACCTCACTTTTCTTAATTTATTTTATTATTCGACTTCAGTCGACTTTTGAACAGAAATAACTAATTTCCATAAAACTTTGTAGGTTCCTAATAACCTGGCACCATGTTTCAACTCAACTTAGAGATTGTTTAAATAAAATAAAGATTACTTGAAAAACACTTTAATCTTGACATTAGTGCAGTATTTCTGTATGATCAATCTAACAATGTTGCCAACTAACTAACCATATGTTACATCTAACTTATCAGCAAGATGACGATATAGATTGGTAATATCCTAATCGTCAATCCGTATCGTATTAAAAATAGCGAAAAGTATTTGATAAAGAATTTTAAATAATGATGTCAATTTATACGGCAAAGCTTCACTATTGTATCGTAAACCATGATGAATTTCTATGCATGCCTTTAAACACGAGCATACACTTAATGAATTTGTGGGATACCTAACATTGACAACAAGTCTTTAACCACGGGAACGGTCCTCTAGGGTTTCGAGTTAATGGTCAAAGCGAATCGGAATGGAATGAATGAACAAATCTAAGGTAATTAAATTCCTAAATCGGGACTAATGAATTAATACACGATTTGGCACGATATTGCATTGATATTTCTAAAAAATATACGTAAAATAGAAATAGCACTATTTTGTAAAGAAAGAACAATATGCAAAATGATATACTGTAATCTTTGTATTTATTTTTTTTTTTTAATATGTAAATAATATGTTAACTGGAAACTTACCTAATATCAAGTCCTTTTTCTAAGTTACCTGGAGATTTTAAAACACTGGCACTACAAAGATATATTTTGAAAACATTTGTTATCAGTCAATAAGTCAATAGATATGCTACGAACCAAATATTAACAGAAAAGAAATAAAAGAATTAGAGTTAATGTACTCTTCGTAAGCAACAGAATCGAGGAAACATTTAAAGTAGCGAAAGGTAGTCGCGCTTTTCTACTTTTCAGGAATCTGTTCCAACTATGAAACTATTTTTGAATCCATCGAGTCATTAAATGGTATTTGTGACAACAATGTGTTAATAACAGGTAGTTTAATATTCCCTAGTATTCTCCATCTATTTTAAATGGCATCAATACTGCTGAAGTTACAGTTAACTTTACAAATTTTCTAGATCTCTCTCAATTTAATTTTGTGTACAATAACAACAGATTATTTGACATCTGGTATTGCAGGTTCTGTGTAATACCAGTTGTGCAGTTGAGAAAGCTTTAGATGTTTTATTAAAAGAAGATAAGCATCATCCCCGACTTGTAATGTTCTTGAACACTGAATCTGAAATCTGTAATAATAATTTCCCAATTAATTATACAAATACATTTAATTTTAGAAAAGCCAATTTTGAACTATTATATCAGGAACTGCTTAAAGTCGACTGATCTTGCCTCAAAGATTACACTGAAATTAACTCTGCGTGTCAACAATTTTATGATAAATTATCGAAGATATTCACAACTTGTGAACCTAAATCTGTGTGTTCTAAAAATAATAGAAAATTCCCACCCTGGTTTAATGCTGAAATTATCAAAGATATAAGAACTAAAGAAAAATATTTGAGGCTGCACAAAAGAACGAGAGATAACATTGCACTTGGTGAATTTGTGAGATTGAGGTCTAAAATTAAATTTGATATCAAAACTGCTTTCAGAAACTATACAGCTCAGGTTGAAAATAATATCAACAATGATCCAAATAAGTTTTGGGCCCACATAAAAAATAAAAAAGGAGTGACTAATATACCTAAAGATATGTATTACGATGGCAATCATTTGAATATCCCACAAGATATTGTAAATGCTTATGCTGATCTTTTTTAACAATCATTTTCACCTGTAGAACCGGAAGACACATTAACAGATCAGTCTGATAATAATAATAACAGTAGCATCAATATAGTGTCATTTTTAGAACACGAGGTACTATTGGCTTTAAAAAAAAATAAAACCCAAGATCTCCATGGGACCTGATGGCATTCCCGCGTTCTTATTGAAAGATTGTGCTTATATCTTTGCGAAACCACTCATGATTTTATTTAACCTGTCTATTAAATGTTATTCATTTCCTGATATTTGGAAATACTCCAAAAGTCTGTCCGGTATACAAAAAGGGTGAAAGAAATGATAACTATAATCTGTAATTTTGGTAAACCTTTCGAAATATTACTACATAATTCAATTTACCCACATGTTAAAAACATAATTTCCACGCAACAACATGGATTTATGAATAGGCCGCTCTACTACCACTAATCTTATTTGTGCTACGCAATCTGAATCCATCGACATGCAAGTTCAAACAGACGTAATATACTTTGACTTTACGAAAGCCTTCGACAAGCTCAATCACAACTTAGTTATTACAAAACTCTCTAGCTTTTGCATTTCAGATCAGTTCATATCTTTTTTTAGATCATATTTAACTGAACGACAACAATACGTTGCGTACAATGGCTTCAAGTCCTCTGATTATTTCTCAATCTCAGGTGTTTCCCAGGGGTCCGTTCTTGGGCCGCTGCTTTTTAATATTTTTATCAACGACATAGGTAATACCCTAGGAGTTCACTTTTTAATGTATGCGGACGGTATAAAACTTTTACATAGAATCACCGATCTGAATGACTGCATCACATTGCAAAATAGCGTTTCTAATCTTAGTTCTTGGTGTGTTAAAAACAAACTTTCATTAAATGTGCAAAAGTGTAATATTATATCGTTTTCAAATAGAGATTCTATGATTACCTGCGATTACGCGCTAAACAATTAATGCGACCGTCTACGTTCAAAGACCTTGGTGTAATTTTCGACAAAAAACTAACTTTTAATGACCACATTGATACGTTAATATGTGACGTAAATAAGACATTTGGTTTTATCATACGTAACAGCCACGATTTCTCAAATACTGCAACGCTAAAATTACTTTATTTTTCATTTCTGAGATCTAAGTTATAGAGTATGCATCCCTTGTTTGGCAGCCCTGCTATAATATTCACATCTCAAAAATAGAAAATGTACAACGTCGTTTTCTTAAATATCTTCACTTTAAATCTCATGATACATATCCACCTATTGGCTTTCCGCAAAGAGATTTGCTTGAAATGTTTTCCATGTGCAGCCTAAGTGATAGACGTAACAGCTACGCCATTAACTTCTTAAAGAAAATAATTCATCATGAAATTGATTGCTGCGAGATCCTCCATAAATTAAATTTTTACACTCCAAAAGTGAATTCGCGATATCACCAAACTTTTTATCTGCCTAGAACCCGGACTAACGTCTTACAATACCCAAGGAACAATTTTAGTTTCTTAAATGTATACAAGGGTGCTATAAAACTATTTATAAAATGCCTTGAAAAATCTATTTTGCTGTAACAATATCCTTAATACCATCATAAAGCGACTTGTAGACTAAAAGGCCCCACCCTTATGAAGGTTGTTAAGGCCTATTTTAAATTCCATCATAAAACTCCTTAGTGAGGCACAGTGCTGCTCTTGAAAACCTTGTTCGGGCCGTTTTAAAACCTTTCTTAAAACCTTTTAAAGCTGTCAGAAGCTTTTCTATTAGCTTCCTGCATTTCTAGAAAACACCTAGAAGGCTACCTTAAAACTGGTTTTTAAAACCATATTAGAACTGAGAAGCTATAAGAATGTCCACGAAGGAATCCAAATAATTTTATTATTGCATTTATTTTTTCTAAACTGATTTAAGCAAACACACCATCAGACTTATTGAAGATAAAATGGAATTTGAAATGTATAAAGCGTAGAGCACTATAACCTCTCTAAGGCCGATTTAAAACGTAATAAAAAGCCATCAGGTATGACAAAAAATTAAAACCAACGGCAGTTTATCGTTAAAACTACATAAGAAAGGCCCAAAAAACAAGAGCACCTCAGAAATAATTATGTTTTTAATATCCATACAAAATTTGCATAGACACACGTAATCAGCAAATTTAAAAAAGTGGGCTGCTTCTCGGTTCCCACGGTAATTTTCAGTCGTTTCTTGTAATTCTACCCTTAATTTGCTAACGAAAAAGTGATAATTATTGATAGTTATAATTGTGAGATTGACCTTGAATATTTTTATATAACAAGAAAAACATGGCCGGCCAACTAAAAACCTAATTGTCATTTTACAGTCCTCTCCAGTGTTGCCAGGTCTAGTGAAATTTCATTAGATCTGGTGATTTTTTTAAAATCTAGTGATTTAGTGAAAACTTCTATGAAAATGACCATTTTTAATGATTTTTGAATCATCCGATTTATTGCCCTCTTCTGGTAGGTAGACAAACATTAAATTTGAGTTGCGATCCATTTAATACAGAACTGTTCACGTTAATTGCTACCACGGTCGGTAAACTCTACGGTTACCTCGATCAGCAGCTCTTAGACGAGAGAGACGCGCGGAGCGGGGAATCGAATGAAAGAGACAGACATATCTGATTTCCGTGCAAAAGGCACAGACAAAGATGCCTGTAGTGTCTACAGCTAACGTAGGCTGTAGACCCTAACAGAATATCTTTCATTCGATTCCCCGCTCCGCGCGTCTCTCTCGTCTAAAAGCTGCTAATTGAGGTAACCGTATAGTTTATTGACCGTGAATCGCTACAATCGAATAGCCTGGGCTCGTTGCCCTCTAGCGTCTCGTAGACAAACAGTACTTTCTAGTTACAAACCCTTTAATACAATACAGAGTACGAAGTCTGGCAACGAAATAATCAGATAGAGGACGCTCAAAGCTATGCTGTGCTCAGAGAGCTCAAGAAAATTACGTGTCCTACAGACACTGCAACTTTTGAAAATTAAAGATGAGAGCTTTAATTTCAAATCTAGTGAAATTTTAGTAAGATTTAGTAACTTTTTAAAGCGTCGTCTGATAACTTAAAATTTTGATCTGGCAACACTGGTCCTCTCATTAAACTATATATTCTAATAAGGGTAATGACCTAGAACATTTACTCCAAATGAAGCCCTTTTAGTCTTTTTGTATACTATCACAAATAATCCCTTCCTTACAAAAATGCAAATGCACTTGGCGAAGATCACATGGACTTGATAAAAGCTGTAATAAAACGTTTGGGACGTTGACATTTGATACAAAAAACTTAAAACTTAACCTCAAAATAATTTGTATGTGTGTGTGTTTTAACAGTCCTTTTAAAATGACCACTCTTTTTTATTTTCTTCCACCTTTCCAAAAAAGACTTAATTACACATCAGTAAGCCGTGAAATGCTTTTAAATAACACACACACACACACATGCATCAACGACACTTCAGGCAGACATATTGTTTATTATTTTTATAATAAATGTTTTATTGAGGTTTTGGAAAGTGTTTTATGGAATTAAAATTTGCCTTTTAGATTTATAGAGGCCTTTTTTTCTTCATAACGGTTTCATCACAACATTTATTAAGGATGTTTTAAGATTCTAGTTTTGTAATGGCCTTTAATAAGTACTAATAGGCATTGAAAATGTCTAGTTTTAAAAAGGATTTAAAATGCATTTATTGTAAATATGTTAAGACCATAAAGAATAATTTAAAGCCTCTTTAAATCTAAATGGAATTTAAGACGTTCATAAAACTAATTAGCTTTATGGAGAGTTTTACGTAGGTTATGATAAATCCATTACAAATACATATTATCCTAGAAGCAAATTAGCTTTATAATTAGGTCTTACAGAATGATTTAAAATTTACTATTAAGAGCAAATATACTTGAAGCCTAAAAGGCCTTAACTACAACATCAATAAAGCACATGACTATTTCCTAACTCTGACAAACCTTTCTTAAAACCTCCTCAAGTCCAAATGACTTTTAAATTGTTCCTTGGGTACTCACCGATATATAATATCTGTTCTACTTATAACCCGAATGATATTGATATTTTTACTTAATAAGAGACGTTATCTATAGTTAGTTACCATTTTATTACAATCTTTTATGTGCCGTACGCATAATTTATATGTTAGCCTTATTTTTGTTTTACTTAAGTTTAATTTTAATTTTATTCTTAGTCAGTTTTCTTTGTATTACATTTGTAGTTTTAGTTAATCATCTATGGTGTGTAGTTTATATTAAATATGTGTTGTTTCCCTGCTTGTAAATGGTTTGTACTGCTAGATGGTGTATAATTAAAATAAAAAAAAATAAAAATAAAATAAAAAAGTACTTAACTACACTGTAAAAAAACGTTGCGTGTAAAATTTCCATGTAATTTTACCTGCAAAGAGAGCGGAAAATTCCATTTACCAGGGAGGATTACCCAAAATATAAGGTAAATAGAAATTTTCCGCTCTCTTTACCGGTAAAATTCCTTTACAATTGGGGGTAATTTTACACGCAACGACGGTATTAGTATTGAAAGAAAATCCTGTCTGGATAAGGGGCAATTGTCTTACACCACCGTGGTGTAACAAAATTGCCCCTCATCCAGACAGGATTTTCTTTCCTCGATACTTCCACTGGATGTGGAAGTAAAAAGTAAAATTTGAAATACGCTACCTATGGCTGTGGCCCACATCCAGTGGAAGTATATAACGAGGGGCAAACCGCGAAGGAAATCTGGTGTATACTCAGAAGGAAATCCGAGGAAATCAAGTCCATGTCTGGTTAACAAATCAGATTGTGGTGGATAAATACAGTCAGCTTAAAAGGAAAGAACACCTTCTCTGAAATCGCTTCAAATTAAAGATATTAATATCATGTTGTAAATTCGAAATAGTACTAGCATATTCTAATTTTGTCCTCACAAATGACTTAAATATAAGAGAAGTTATGCAAATGTCTCTAAAATCCCTCGAACTTCCCATAATTAAGCTTAGATTTTTGCAGGTATTAGCGGTAATATGATTTATATGAGCAACAAAAGTTAAATTTGAATCAAAAATTACTCCGAAAGTAGCTGCGACTATTAACCACTTAGTTGTCTATTTTATTAGAAAATTTTGTCGAGTTTTCTTCTTGCTAAGTCATAGCATCACAATTTGATATATTTAAAGCTAATCTATTAGATTCACACCATAAATTAATCTTTGAGAGCTTGTTGTAAATGACGACAATCTTCGTCGGAGTTAATAGATACAAACAATTTAAGATTGTCAGCATATAAAAGAACATTGCTTTGAATATCCGTGTGAATATCGTTAATAAATAGAATAAATAACAGAGGCCCGAGAACGGAACACTGTGGAACTCCTAATGTTGCTAACACATCAATACATGAGCAGCCTTGGTAATGCACATTTAATTTCCTGTTAAGATAGAGTTCAAAAAAGCTTGGAAAATTTGGAGTAAATTCGACTTTTGACAATTTTTGTTGTAGAAGTACTAGAAGTTACTGCATTTGTTATATTATGACACAACACTAATTAGAGAATATTATTTAGGTATTATGCAAATCACAACTTACACACTTTTTATTTATTATGAAAATACCTACTTTCTGTATATTGTTGCCCTAATCTGGGCACGCTAATATACTAGTCAGGTAAATACTTTAAAACACTCATTATTGGAGAATCAATCAAAACAACTACTCTTCTAGCTAATACTGACGAAGTATTGAATTACATGATAGGATTCTTAGCATTTTAAACAAAAAAAATATATTGAAAATACTTAAATCATTTATTCAAATTTAATCATTCACACTTTTTTATTTAATATGAAATTATCTACTTTCTGTATATTAGTGCCTTAATCGGGTCACGCTAATATACTACTTAGGAAAACACTTTAAAACATTCATTATTGGAAAACCAATCAAAACAACTACTCTTCTAGCTAATACTGACGAAGTATTGAATTACATGATAGGATTCCTGGCATTTTAAGGCAAAAAAATATATTGAAAATAGTTAAATTATTTATTGAAATTCAGTCATTCACAACAATTATTGAACCATACATTCTATTTCAACTCTAGAAAAGTTGTACAAGTTTTTTCGAACTCGTTAGTTCTCATCAGTAGAGTATAGAAACATTCATTCATTATTTACAAGCCTATTCTTGATTTATTTTTACAATTAATTATTTTTTATTTATTTGCTTTGATCATGATTAGAGAATATTATTTAGGTATTATGCAAATCACAACTTACACACTTTTTATTTATTATGAAAATACCTACTTTCTGTATATTGTTGCCCTAATCTGGGCACGCTAATATACTAGTCAGGTAAATACTTTAAAACACTCATTATTGGAGAATCAATCAAAACAACTACTCTTCTAGCTAATACTGACGAAGTATTGAATTACATGATAGGATTCTTAGCATTTTAAAGAAAAAAATATATTGAAAATACTTAAATCATTTATTCAAATTTAATCATTCACACTTTTTTATTTAATATGAAATTATCTACTTTCTGTATATTAGTGCCTTAATCGGGTCACGCTAATATACTACTTAGGAAAACACTTTAAAACATTCATTATTGGAAAACCAATCAAAACAACTACTCTTCTAGCTAATACTGACGAAGTATTGAATTACATGATAGGATTCCTGGCATTTTAAGGCAAAAAAAAATATTGAAAATAGTTAAATTATTTATTGAAATTCAGTCATTCACAACAATTATTGAACCATACATTCTATTTCAACTCTAGAAAAGTTGTACAAGTTTTTTCGAACTCGTTAGTTCTCATCAGTAGAGTATAGAAACATTCATTCATTATTTACAAGCCTATTCTTGATTTATTTTTACAATTAATTATTTTTTATTTATTTGCTTTGATCATGATTAGAGAATATTATTTAGGTATTATGCAAATCACAACTTACACACTTTTTTATTTTATTATGAAAAATACCTACTTTCTGTATATTGTTGCCCTAATCTGGGCACGCTAATATACTAGTCAGGTAAATACTTTAAAACACTCATTATTGGAGAATCAATCAAAACAACTACTCTTCTAGCTAATACTGACGAAGTATTGAATTACATGATAGGATTCTTAGCATTTTAAAGAAAAAAATATATTGAAAATACTTAAATCATTTATTCAAATTTAAATCATTCACACTTTTTTATTTAATATGAAATTATCTACTTTCTGTATATTAGTGCCTTAATCGGGTCACGCTAATATACTACTTAGGAAAACACTTTAAAACATTCATTATT